>VZRJ01013354.1:5319893-5338104 GCA_013397565.1 Ptilonorhynchus violaceus | reverse complement strand
ATGGATCCGACTACACTACAGAACTCTGTTTATCCCATAAAGTGGCAATAAGAACTCTTAATCATAAGATCAGAATCTCATTTTTATGTCCTTTACGTGATCAGTGACAAGGATTGGAATGTATTGGGGGGAGAATGCTATTTGTACATTATGCCTTAATATTTTCATTATTTTTTATTCTTTCTATTCTTAGTAGAGTTAGTAAATAAATTATTTAATCATTTTCCAAGTTTGCAGCCTGTTTTTGCTGTCTCGTCTCCTCTGAAGAACTAAGCGTGGGCATTTGGAGTTTGCCTCCAGGTTAACCCTTGACACAAGGTTAGGCTGTGTTTGCCGTTACCTGTCCCTCAGCAAGCTCCACAGCTCCCCTCCAAGGCAAGCCTCCAGGAGCATGTACACATACTTGTTATCCTTGAATGTGCGATACAGTCTGTGGAGACAAACAGCACCAATTTAGGAAAAGCAAAATGAAAAGCAAGACTTGCAATGTCTTTTCTCCAGAATTCATGTGTGCCAAACCTTGTTCCTAATCCTGCTGCACAATGGGTCACCTGGGGGTCAGTGTTCAAGGAAAGCTTATGGTCAACTTACTTTACAATGAATGGAGAACATATCTGCTCGAGGATTTTCTTCTCAGAATAGATATGCTCTTGTTGTTTGGTGTCCACTACGTGTTTCTTCTTTATACACTTCATAGCAAAAGCCATGTTCTCATTTTTCACTTTAACCTGGAATAAAAATGATGAAAACAGATGAGGCAAAGAAAAGATGTTTTACCAAACTGTTTTCAGTAGATACACTGATATCCATCTTTTTCAACACAGCATAGGACTGAAATTGATGGCCGTTGACAAGGGACAAATTCCAGATTTTCTGCAGAACTGTTACATATGATTTTAAGCCAAGCATCAGATCTTTTAGTTTCCCAATTCCCACTTATAAAGTGAAATGTTCCCTCTGTTCATTTTATATATACAAAATAGCAGCAGCTTGGATAGGTACTACATATTACAGTGAGTTTATATCACAGTGAGTCCTAATTTCAATTTAAGATTTCTGATCACCAACATAATACAAAAGAACAAAAAGCAGACAGAGTTTAGGAAGAATGTTTACCATTACACTGAAATATTATCCAATATGCAATAAAAAGATGGAAGTTAAAACAGAGCCTCTTGGAAATGAAGGAAGCAGATATCTGTGTTCTACAGCTGGATGGGAATTCGATATTTAGCTTAGTATTCATGTGCTGCTGTAGAATTCCAATGTGGAAATTTTTTTTGTGAAGCATGAATCAGAATGAAACAGTTGATGTTCTAACTACTGTAAAGGATTATCGACTTCACTAAAAGTACAAAGCCTCCTTCAATTTACCATTACCTTCAGCAGCCTGCGCAAAAAGCATTCACGTTTTTGTCAGATGTTTGCTACTCAGCCAGAGGCAAGTGGAATTTAAGGCTTTGGGCTAACGAGGCTCTTGGTATCCCAGAAACACAGCTGTTCACACTGTTGAATATGACTTGAAAGAGCCATTGCAAATTGTTGGAAATTTCCCAGCCAACGCAGCTCAGAGATAGCTCACACTGGCTGTAGTTGCTGTGGGGCATGCTCAAGCAGTTCACACAGCACAGACTGTGTGATGCCATTCAGATTGCTTCAGGTCCCGGCAGATTCCCGGAAAAGGCCTGCAATTCAGGGAACATAATGCAGGCAGGCACATCTGTAAGCTCCATATGCACAAACTGATGACTAACTCTAGTGGCCAGGAAGGCACGTTTAACAGCAGGAGATGAAGGCACACAAGAATGGATTTGGCTCTTTAAACATCCAAGTCCTGAAATGTTTTTTTAACTATGCATTGCTTTATGTAGAATTATTTCTGCCTGAGGGGCACAAGCACATAGAATATTAAAATCCTTCACATTATTCAGTGTCTAAATCAATCATCTAAGACACAGAACTACTCGAATAAGTTTAAAACAATGTCTTACAAGCTCCACCCTTCCGAACCCACCAACACCCAGAGTCGTGACAACTTCTAAATTCTGGAATGGGGAAGGAGGGAGCTGGGCTACTTTTTCCTTCAGCTCTATCATCTCCAAAGACACCTCTTTGGTCAACTGCCCACAGAAGGATCTTCCTCTGCATTAAAAAAATTAACATAGGTTAGTGCTTTTTCTTGCCATTGCTTTTAATGTTTCGGTATAAAGGAAAGGAAAGAGAAAACGAAGAAAGGAAAAGGAGGAAAATCTTATTTCCTAAGAGAATTTTAATTTTATTTTCTGCAGAAGCACTTTCTTTCTGGATATCCTATGGAAGTAAGTTAGAAGCAAAATGCTACTGAAGTTCATTGAGTAGAATCAACAGTATTTTTAGCAAGAGCTGATCCATGGTGAGATTCCTACTTACGCAGTCAGCTGCAAAAGTTTGGGCATTCCAAGCTGGAGAAGCAATGTTTGAAGGACTGTGTGCCAGTTCCAGTAGAATGATCAGAAATAAGAATGCAGCAGTATTTCCAAACAGAAGAAAAACACACTCTGCTAATCTTCCAGTAGTGCTCAAATTGAAATGAAAGGCACATAAACTAAAAGTGTGGCCAACAGCTAAAAGCAAACGTCAAAGCGTCAGTGCTACACTGAAACTTTAAATATAAGCCGTTTCTTTTATGTCTGCTCCTTTATTTTTGAAATGATAAGTAGTCTTTTGCTAAATTTGGCCTTCAGGGGTTTTTAGCAGTCAAAGAACTTACCACCATAATGCACAATTTATTTGAGCACATCACTTTGTTTCTGTGCTCAGTTTTCTCGGGATAGAGTGAATTCTTGTTTGGAAGTCAATACACTGAGATTCTGTGTAATTTTTGTATCAGAAAAAGTTTCTTGGACTCCATAAGCATGCCCAGACTGTCTTATTATGGTGACTGCTGTCATCCATGATTTTACTTACACATCTATCACTCTTTCTTGTGGTTGCCTACTACAGATGTGACAAACAAATGATCTGACTTACTTTGCCTGCCGCTGTTCATCGGCCTGGGCCAGGTTAGCCACATAACCTTCAAGGTAAGTTTGGAGCTCCTCATAAGTTCCAACTGTTTGATTAAATGTCCTAAAACCACAAATGAAACATCATAAACTGCTGGACATTCAAGCCATGACCCTGACTAAGCTTCACATTGTCACTTTGATAGTATTTTAAGAGCTTTGAGGGGGCAGTAACTGGATGAAGGGCCAAACTTTTGCCAGAGGGTAGGGGACAGTGTGCCTGATCTCCTCAGGTCATTGTAATGTTTAAATAATTTGGAGCCGGCTGAATGGACACACAATGATTATTAAGTGCGGCTCCATCATCCCTACCCCAGGAACCTGCTAGGCATGAGTCCAGGCAACCAGTCCTTCCATCCCAAGGGATGTTGGAGTTGGTTGGTGTTCAGGGATCACTTCCTCCAGGATCAAGAAATGAGCAAGTGATCTGGCAAAGGGGGCAAGAGACCCATGTGGATAAACAAAGAACTCCTGTAATTACTCAAGCATAAGCAGGAAACACACAGGACGTGAAAGCAGGGTCAGGCTACTTGGAATAATACAGAGAGGTTGTCAGAGTAAATAGAAATGGACAAGGAAGTCCTAGACCCATCTGGAATTAATCTGGCCAAAGATGTAAAGGACAAGAAGGGCTTCTTCAAATACCTCAGTAACAAAAGAAAAACAAAGGATAATGTGGGCCCATGACTAAATGGAGGGGGGACCCTGGTGACAGAGGACACAGAGAAGGCAGAGTTACTGAATGCCCTCTTTGCACTGGTCTTCACTGACAAGAACAGGCCTCACGAGCCTGTGACCCAGGAGACCAGGATAAACATCACCACTACAAGGAGAGAAAAAAAGAGAATAATTCTGAACTACTCTTAATCATCTGTGCTCTGGCACCTGCTGTCAGCCTCTCCTCATTAGTATTCCCAAAGCATAACCCCTTGTTCAGGATTCACTCAAGGAAACACTGTGATTTTTCCTACAGTGAAGTCACATGTTAACCTTCTGGAAGAGGATGCAAGTCTTTTATGAAGCTGTAGAGCACTTACTCTCTGTCTATAACGAGGCACTCCACGTTGTACTCATCTGCAATGACGTTTGCTGATCTGACGTCGTCACTGAGGATTGAAAGGCATTAGGAGAATTCAGAAGCATAACAAAATCCTCAAAGTACCTCACACTGCACTCATGGAGGGCCACAGCTGCTCTAGGTGAAACTCCTCAAAGGCCTCTGCAGCCTGTACCTCGATTAATGCTGCTGAACCAAATACAAAATTATAGCGTTTTACAAGTCATTATTATTGTCTGGCACGGTATTTTTTCCAGTTTCAGTAGGGTTTGGATCATGACATCCTTTAGCAACCTTCCAAGAAATTAGGGTGAGATGTAATTAGCACTACATCACGATTTACTACTTATTTCTGAAATGATTGTTGGATATAAAACATTTCCAAACCCAAACCCAAACGATTCCCTACTCAGTTATCCACATAAATATGTACTATGTGAGGTTTTCTCTCTGTTTTCTACTGTCATGTGCAATGGAAACAAGAGCTCATTCCAGTCACGATGGAGCTTATCCATTCTAAAGTCATATAGAGAAAACTAGCCGAAGTTTTCATTACAGTTTTTACTGCAGTATAAAACATAAGCCACAGTGAAGAGGGCCAGCATTCGACTTCTACAGGGAAAACCAAAGGCAGATGACAGTGTATACTCTCAATTCTCTCTGCAACCCCCCAAAACATTAAGACAAATTTGGTCACTACCTTCATCTACCGACTTTACAGTCAAAAGAAATATTATATTCAAAACAGCCATGAGTTATAGAATCTGATACATAGCGATGGGACAATTGAAATCCTACCCATCATGAAGCAGACAGTGTGAACTAACCTAATGAGAGCCTTTTCTCCAAAGTAGTCTCCTTTGTGTAGATTTTTAATCAGCTGAGGCTGTGAGTGGTCTGCAGTAGTCTGGGTAACAATCACCTGGAAAGTACAGGAACAAAAATTTAGCAAGGTAAAGCTTCAAAGTATTGCATGACTTTCCTTTCTTTTCTGTGTGTTTCATAAATGTCTTAAGCTCAGTAATGCTGCAGAAAGAGGCACAAATATATGCAATTACTCCCTCCTCTCGAAAATTTAATCCAAACATTTCCTAACACATCCCTGATTTTTGCTGAGAAAAAGGAATATGTCTACTATTGCCAACCCTTCAACACTTTCTCCTCATACTTTTTAAAACACAGCAAAATAAGTAATATTTTAATGAAAAACTGAAAAATACTTCAGTTCCCATAGTGGGCAGGCATCATATGGGCTTTTTGTCTTCTCAGCTAAATAGGCAGCACTCCAGAAGCACTAACTAACATTTTCCCCTTGTGAAACTCTTCCACTGTAGCACATTCTGCTGATGTCCACATTAGCAAAAAACCAAACCAGAATATACCCAGACACAGAGACGTTTTGGAAACCCTACTGGAAGTTTATGGATGAAAATTGTCCTGATTTGATTCTTTAGAGTCCTGTGTCAGCCTCCAGTGTATCAGCTGACAGATAAAGGCCACTGCCTCACTCCTCTGGGACTAAGAAATGGAAGGAATAGATTCTGAGACACCTCGAAGGCCATTGTCCATTAAGCCTGGGACTCCATTACTTCCTAGACATTTCACAAGCCTCTGTTTTGTCCGTCAGATATTGACCCATCTAGGAGAAGGCATAGGGTCAGATCTCATTTACAAAAAATTGACTTTACATCTCTGCTACAGTGTTAAGAGGCTTCAGGACATAGTTTAATTACATTATAATTAGAACAGTGTAGCATGGGTTCATTGTGAATGGAAAATTAAGCTCCCTGAACCTCCAAAGTGCTGCTCCAGGCTTTTATCACAGTGTCGTGAACTTAATAGCATGTGCAAAACCACTGCACAGGTTTTACTGAAGACCACACCCCTTAAGGTAGCTTTTGAGATATGAGTGTTTGTACATGTTACTTTATAAGTTACATTTGTTGTGTCTTACCCTTCCTTTCGCGATTATAAAGAAGGTATTTCCTTCTTCTCCTTCCCGAATAACATAATCTCCCTTGTCATAGTACTCCTGTTGGGGGGAAGTGAGAGACAATATTGTCCAATAAATCATTGAAAGTTTAATACTCAGAGTTCTTAATACATGTGGAGGTTGCATTGATGTTTAACTTCCTATCTCCTTCATGCATCCACACAAAAAGAATAAATACTTATCACTGCCCTTGGAAAAAACCCCAACTATGATCGTATATCAAACTTTTACCTTCAAAGGCTGCTGGCAGATGCAGCCCTAAGACACACAGGTATTTGGCTGGATTGATATGCTGAGGTCCTAGGGCTTCTTCCCTTACATTTTGCAGTGTATGTGGTACAAGGAATATGAAAGTATTACATATCCGCATCACAAACAGGTAAGTTTGATTACCAAAATAGTCATAGACCTGGAGAGAACCTTTGAGCTTAATCTTAATAAAAAATAGATTATAGATCCTCTTATCTACTTGTGTGACTCCTTTGATGCCAAAAATATAACTTACTTTTATGCTGCTAAATATTATTATTGGCTGCCAACCTGGAATTCCACTCTGATCACTCCTAAACCACTTTCATATTTAAAAAAATCTTGGTTGCTTTTTATTTTTACCGTTTTATTCTTCTTTGTTATTTTGAATACTATTTAGAAAAACTTAATATCTTACCACCTCCAGGCAGTCCATGATCTTGGTTAATTTATCTTCAGGTAAGTTTTTCAGCAGGGACACACTTCCAGAAAATAGAAATGCAAAACAAACAAAAACCCCACACCCCAAAGTAGTTATCATTAACACTTTTTTTATGATCTCATCTATACAATTTGTACAGCCACATTTTATAACTAGTTCAACGAGTGCTGAACACAACATAGAGCTAAATCTTAATTAGGAAGGTTCAAACATTCTCATCTTGTTTTTTAGACAAGCAAAACTCACACAACTTAAAAATGTGGCAAATATTGGTCAATTTGTAAACCAACTTTGTATTTCAGTAGGGAAAGGGACTCTAGTGGGCATATGGATTGATTCCAAAATTCAGTCATACAGAATCCAATAACTGCAAAACCAAGACATTATTGTAATCCAAGAATATACTTCAAAGTGCACTGCAGAGATTGCAAAATCAAAGGTAACAACTTCAGTACCCTTTGAAAATTATTAAAAGAGAATCTAATTACAGTGATGACTTAGTGAACTGGCTGGTAAGAATGAAAAAAAATCTCCCACCCTGATCACTTGGACTTGTAAAAGTTAGAAAATTACAGAACTTTCTATCTACTCAGGCTCAGCAAAGCAGTATGTACAGAAATCAAAGACAGAGGGGGATGTGAAAATACACAAGACATTCTATGCATGGCCACGCTTGACATCTCAATTTGAAGGCATAACAGAATGGTCATTCTTTGTTAAAAAAGTCAAATATTACATCAGCTAATTATGGTTTGGAACCTCTAATTTCCCCATCTTCCTATGCAGAATCATGGCACATCTCAGTGTTCCCTGCAGGAGAGAATTATTTTACTCTGCAGATTTCCTAGTAATTTATGTTGGAATTAGTTCATAAATTGAGAGACATGCAGGTCTTGTATTCAAGTCTCCAAAGGATAAGGAATATTCCTTAATCTACTCCAGCAGCAAATTAACTGCTAGTTGGAGGATTTACTTAACTCTATTTATTATATTGTTTTAACTTCTAGACCCATAACTTTCCTATACATTTATTGTATTACTTAAATGCATTCAAGTACCTATTGAAGTTTCCTAATATAATGCAGGAGAAAAATAATTAAAATGGGAAAAACTCTTTTATGAATCTTAAAAAAAAAAAAAAGGATCAATATTCAGGCTTTTGAGGCCACATTTGCATGAAGAGCACCTTTTTCTCTCTGTTTATAAGACAGGCACAGTATTGTTGTGCACCACAGCAAATAGCCCAAAGCAGTATTAGAAATAGAAATTCATCATATTTACCTTCTAAGGAAGCTTCTGTATTGCTCTTGTCTGGTTTGTGCTGTCACTCTCATGATATTTTGAAACACTTCTCTGTCCAATGCCCATGTTTTAACATTAGTGATTGCTTTGAGAAAACAAAAGAAAAAAACAAGAAGAACAAAATCAACATTTCCAAATTATTTGATGGAGGATATTACAGCATCAGGTCATGGTACAAGACAGACTAGCTCCTTCACAAGGCTCAAGGCCAAGTTTTAAAATATCCAGCACCTATTACAATCAGACTTTTAAAAGAATTCAACTCCCACTTAAACAATGCTCACTAAAGTAAGGAATAGATTTCCAAATGGTTTCTCCAATGATCAAGTTCCATGCAACTCCACAGGCTGAGAAACCTTGAAAATCTGGCCAGTTCTTACGAGCACAAACAGGGCTGAACACTTGGAAAGATCTGCTCTTATCATGGACAGCCATTACACTCAAAAGCTGCAAAGGAGCTGATTTGAAAGAAACAAAAACTTGGCTGATTTTCCAAAACCTGTGATGTTAAATACTGTGGCTTGGATTCAACTCCGATTCAGGTTACATGCAAAAGTTTGTGAGATATGCATTAAGATAGAAATAACAGAGGTCAAGAAATACATTTAGTTTCATTTAATCCTGTGCTTCACAGACTTTTCCTCCAATGTATCCATTTTATAAGGGAATAAAGGGCAATCAAAACATTAATGCTTCCCTTTCAAGAGATAATGAAAATATTAATACAGTAAGCAGGTACAGGATTCAGTATCAAAGATGCAAACCACTAAGCAGCCTCTGTGTGCAATCATCATCACAACAGAACACATTGCACTTTTTATTTTTTTCAAGCAAAAGGTGATTCTATCAAATTTAATCTCTTCTTTCAAAAGATGCTACACCATATTCAGCAGTATTCCTTCTGTCATAAGAAAGAACAAAACTATGTTTTCTGTGGGATAAAGGAAAGCTACGGAAGAATTTAGTGCAATTTATTTCCTCAATTTACCACCAACACAGAGTCATTTTTACAGGGAAGAAAAATGCCAGGTTTAAAATGATGCACAGTCATTGGTTGTTGTACACAACATACACATATGCTCTGCCATTTATCAAAATAGATAAAAAAATATTTTTGGATGCTGGATGAGAGAACAAAGGTGTTACTTTGGTTTTATTTTTTCCTAGATAACATCTTTCAGTTTACTTTGCATTGGGAAAACATGGCAAGTACCCAGGCTGTTGCAAATGTATTTCCTGTATCTTGCACCTTAATTAAATGAAGCAGTTATAGAGCTAGAAAAATGCCTGCAATCTCAAAGATCAGATGAACAAAAAGAGAAATTCAGAAACACAGGAGTAAATCACATTGCCAATTTCAAGCACAGCTACTGCATGTGAGGGTGCTGCTGAGGAGGAGCAGCCATTGAAATGCTGTTTGGATTAAGTCCTTCCTTTGTGAATTTTCAAAGACTGCAGGAAAAGGGTGTCAGGAGATCCAGCATCCAGAAAGGGTTTTCACATGTGCATTTACTATCCATGCTCAGTTATGGCATTGTACTGCTCTTACTCCAGAACAAGGAAGGCAGGAAAGCTATTGGGAAGGGGTGGGTTTCTGCAGTGATTTAAGAATTGAAATATGTTTTCTTGTCCATAACTGGACAATTCTTGTCCTACCTCAAAACCAATTAATGTTAACAAAGGTCTAAAGCAGCTTGACATCTTGTTATGCAGAAATACTACTTTATAATGCTAATACTATACAGCAGGCAAAAAAGAAAAATAGGGAACATATTCAATTAGAACAGCATGCTAGTAAGAAAAATAATCACATTACTGATGCTGTTCTGTTTATCAGGCAGCAACAAAAACAGATTACATGTAATAACTTCCATCTGCACAGCCAGCAATGATTAAGTGCCTAAACTTGGTGCAGGAAGAAAGACCAAAAGCTTTTACAGCAAACAACTTCTTATTTTATTCCATTTACTCCTTTTTAAGACAACATGAACTCTTCATACTTACTGGTGGCTCAAAGTCCCTGCAGATTTAGACAAGAACAAAAATTAGTCTTCAGACACAAGCAATATTTACGGAATGGTGGAGAGTGGAAAAATGATGAACTTAATCATATTTAGTCACTTACTTATTTGTCACAGAGCAATTATGGCATGTTGGAAAGGGAATCAGGGGGTATTTAATGGATGAATACCCAGTCTTATGCAGGAAGAGGGATATTTGTATCAGAGCAACACTCAACAATTCCATCCTGGTCTGTCCCCAAACTACCACCTGCAAAATGACCTAGGCAAGACTCAGGCACATAATGATGATAAAGAACTAAAAGAAGTACAAAAGCAACTAATTCCTGCATATTTTGTTCCCTCTTCAATTAGGCTTTACCTGCTCCCCTGAAAACACCATGGTTCTAATATGTTTTCAAACTCACTGCAATTTCAGCCTCAGGGCTGCATTTGACACAAGAACACAAGAGCTCAAGACCATCACCACTACTAAAGCATCCAAAATTAAAGCACAATCCTCCCCTAGTAGTCAGTATGCTACAGATCAGGCTAACCAACACACTTTGGAAATGCCTAATTGTTTATCAAGGGTTATGCCAGAGGTGGAATTATATTCATGGCATGGTATTATTAAAGTTCCCAAGCAGAAAGAACTCAAGGAAGGAACACATGAGCTTACTGTAGACAACCAAGACAAGCAAAAATCTATTAAATGAAAACTTCACAGAAAATAATGGATATAACAGGGACCTCACAAAAATACACAGTTTTCATTTTGAGCAATGTTGATAATTAACCTCTGGTACCTTTCACAGAAGCTGTCCGTGTGCAGTTGTATAAAATGGCCAGTTCACCAAATGCTGTCCACACAGGTATTGAGGAGAGTAGTTTATTCTGCTGAAAGACTTGCAGACTGCCCTCTGTCAAAAATCATCAGGATAATAGGTGTTAAAACTGTGCTCAACTGCACAGAGTGAGTGGAAAACAAATCAATATATTTCTGACTTTGCCACTCCCCGGAACACAGGAATGGGAGCAACCATGCAAACAGTGCTTTGAAACACACATACAAACCAGTAAAGATTTGGCTTTTTAAATGTACTGCTAATCTACAGATCTGCTCTGGAAGGGAGGGCCATTCTAAATCCTGATGGGATAAACCTTTGTGGCTCAGATACTCTAGTGTGGGGTAGACAAACAAGTCTTAAAACAGTGATCACAGGAGAAATTACTCACGAGGTTTGCCTGTTCATAGACACGTATGAGTATATATATCCAGAATGCAAAGGAGAGGGCAGAAAAATTAAAAGCACGTTAAATCTTCCTTCAAGAAATTGTTCTTGAGCCTTCACAGCAAAAAGATCAAAGAAAGGCTGAATTTCTTCACAGATTGTGGCCCAAAAAAAATCTTCTGTTAAACATGTTATGGAAGTTTGGCCCTCTTCTCTCCAAGACACACACCATCTCCTCGAAAAAGGTCTAATGTGCCAGAGAAATTTCCAGGTGCACACTTTCTTTCTCATATTCCATCTGTTTTCAAAATGTTATCATTTTGTCTCCCAAGAATATGGCTACCCCATTACAAATCCTGCCTCCTCTTTTTCCCTATGCCGTTTGTGTTTTCTTAACAGTTACCATCATTTTTTCCAACTAACCCATCCATATGAAGACAGAAATTGAACTTTCCAGCATATACCAGCTTGCTCCTGCTCAAATATTCCTGCCTCAACACAACATAGTCCTTGCAGCATGAGCTCTAATGTATGAGTCTTTGGGCCTTTTCGTAGTCCAAAATTGATGAAATATGCAAATTACTCACAAATACAGGTGTGTGGGGGTTTGTTTTTTTTTCCTATGGTGAGATGATGAAAGGGAGTAATGCTGCTAGGAGCAAATTCCAGGTGTTAAAATTGGGGTCCACTATAGCTGATCTGCAACTTGAGGCACAGTAGCAGCCAGCAGAGATGACTGTAAACTTGTTGGCATTATTTTAGGAAAGTCTTATTATCCTAAAGCTTTTTGTTTGCTTTGTTGTTTGGTTTTTCTTTTTCTTTTTTTTCCCCAAAACCCACCTAGTAAGTCTCTTATTAAAAAAAAACTACCTCTGAGCTTTGAGAACAGTAAATGCAGACCTCATCTTTCAATTTCCCATACACAGCAAATTGGTATAAGCTCTTATAAATGTTGAAAAGTAAGTTCATTTAGGAAGTGGCTTCACCATTGAGTAGTTCTCTGTATTTTAGAAAATACCTGTTCTTCCTCTGGAGAAGAAAGGGTTGGTTGCACCTAAACCAGAAAGGAATTGCTGGCCTCTAGGCTTTTGTAAATAAAAGAGGTAATGAAATAACATTAAATCAAAATTCATGTTTCCAAGGTGCTTTTCATTTCTCTCACTCTGTTTCACAAAGTCACAGGTAAAACTTGCAATGCACAGAGCAGGGCCAAATTATTTAGGAACACAAGCACCATCACTGTGATTTCCTGCTAAACCTTCTAAACTCCTTTCCTGTTTCTTGCACTTGTGAGTTGTACAAGTAAGCAACACTCACCTTTGAGCACAAAAATGTGGTTGCCCGGTTCTCCCTGTCTGATGACGTAGCTCCCTTGCTGGAAAGTCCTCTCATACATACATTCCACCATGTCTCGTGTCTGGTGAGGCTCCAGCCTCTTCAAGAACTGGTTTTTATTCAGGGCATCTGTGATAAGCTTCTTCTCACTGGTTTCAAACAAAACCCCACAAAGTTTAAAATACCCAGCATGTTTGGGGTATGTTATTCACCACACATTCATTCCTCTCAAGATGCTCCCTCTCATTTCTGACACTCTGCTCTGCCTGCCTTGTCCAGGCCTTGTGGGATGGTAGCCTGGTTAGTGAGGGAATTGTCTGTGCTCCAGTCACCTGGTTTGCTTATTCTTGTGGAACAATCTTGTTCTCACTGCTCCCTGAGACAGCCCCTGCATCATTTCCTGTGGTAGTAAATGCATATAAATGGGTCACTTTAAAGACCAGAGCTGTATTTGAGCTGCTGGTGGAAGAGCCGAGTGCTTGGATTTTAAGAAGAAAACATGGAAAAATAAAGAGTGGATGAATCCCCTGATGATGGCTAACCAGCTGAGACAAAGCAGGCCATACACACCTGCTGGCAATCTATGAGTTCTGGTTGACTTGAGTATGTTCTGGTTTAAGGCAATCCTATAAAGCTGTGCCTGGAATTCATGCCAGAAATGAATGCAATTAAGCAACTGCTGCACTGATGGTGCTTTTATGGACCTGCTGATTAGCTTTCCTGTACTGCTGAAGTGGAGGATAAATTCTGCCTTTAAATCTCCTGTGTTCCTAATGTTGACAAGCCAACACCCTGACAGATTCCTGAGGCATTTAAGGCCTCCTCTTGCTTGTATTCATTAAACAATGCAAGGTTGTCATCAAAACTAGGTTATGTGGGAAAAATCTCCTGAGGACAATCCAGGAATGAACAAACCTAGGGCATGTAAATACGCTTACATTGTTACTGGCCATGCAATGACTGAAAATAAGTAAAGGCGATGAGATGAAGCAAGAAAATAAAATCAAGTAGCTATGGTGAGGACAGTGTTTAGAAATAAAGATCATAACTTAGCTTCTGCTGGAAGCAACAGGGTTATCGGAATATAGGCACTAACTTAGTTTTCAGCTAAAACCAAGCTTGCTAATTTAATTCACCCTGGCCTGCATCATGCATACAATACTGCAATAAAATACAGTAATGGCATATACCCTGGTTCGTAAAATGAGCACAAGAGCTTCCAGAACTGTAAAACAGCTTCTAAAACTTTTATTAAAATCAGTCGTGCAGAGATACTCCAAACAGAACACGGCCCTTAAAACCCTGCAAATATTTTAAAAGAGACTTGTGATACTCTGGACTCAATGCAAATTCAAGAACGTGGCGTGAAGCATCCTCTCCTTCTGAAATAGCTCCTTTCACAACCGTGTGGCAACACTGTGAAGTTACCTTATGCAGGAGTGGGGCTGCATTAAGTCCTTTCTCTGTAAAGGCTCGGAAGCTACTGATATCAGCAACCCTAAACACTCTCTGTAGACACTGTTAGGCTAAAGGGTCAGTATTGGCTAATTACAGTGGACAGAATTCTGTAGACAGTGAAGGTCACACTTTGTTCTTACATGTCTGAACTTGGCCTGCTACAGTATTTACAGTCCACCTTTAAGGAAACCAGATCTTTGTACCTTTCAGCATTTGGCTGTCTCAATGGCAAGGCGATGGTATCTTAGTGCACGTGTATCACAGGCTTATCTACCTGAGAGACAGCAGTGCATAGGAGTACAGATTTGTGGTGGTTTTTTTGGCACAGGTTTGCTTCCAAAGTGTTTGGAAGCAAATGATCAAAGTATCAAATGGTCACTATCACATCGAAAGATGATGTGCATTACATTTAGATTGCTTAAGCTGCAATACTTGTTTTGGTTCTGACTGCTGCACTTTGCTAATCCACTGTCTCTTCTCTTGGCTTTACCCCTCACTGCTGTTACAATTCTGTTTCTGCAAGCATCCTAGAAAACCATGTGGTGGACTGCAGTACAAGGATCGTGCCAAGGAGAAGACAGGTAGGTGATTACCAACAGAACACTCCTAAAACAAACAATGATTTAAGCTACCCAGGTACCTGTGATAAAATATTAATGCAGTTCCCTTACTCTGGAAAAACACTGCCAGCTGAAGTTCTCAGCTCTTTGTGGTGACTCAGGCAGCCTTTCTGATTCACAAGACGCCCTCTGAGGTGCAGTGCTGGACATGATGGATGACAAAACAAGTCTCATAACTCTCAGGTCTACTACAGTACAGACTCAAATATGCCATGACTAATAAAGCTCCCCACAAACCTGAGGCACTTAAGTCACTGGCTGAAGAACAGATAGAATCTGGCCACCACCATGTTAAACAGACACTCAGATTATGTCTACACTGCAAGGCAAAAGAGGGTCTAAGTTGGGCTTAAGGACACCTGTCTGATACCTCTGTCTGCAAGGTCAGCTGCGACCACAGATATTTCTGGGTCTTTCAGAGTCTAGAAAGTATAATTCAAAGAGGAACAAGTAAAATTCACCCCCTACACCATGACTCTCAGAAGCTGGAGGGCAGGAGGAAGCTGGCAGGAAAGATAAATCCCAGAGAAACTGTAAGAATCCCATCTAAAATACAGAGGCCACCCACCACTCTTTGTCTGAAGTCTGTGGGACACAGATGATTCTTGGTTAAGCTTACACACAAACTCAACCAGCATCTGTCACAGCTGAAAAGCCTAAATGAAAAAGATGGATACTTTAATCTCAATTTATCATGAGGAGAGGATAAAATTGTGATAAAAGCACTAACCTTGCATCACAAACGTATAAGGCCTCTGAAATGAGCTCACCTGGAATCCTTTCGGACTGTTGCTTTTTCAAGTGAGAACACAGCTTGCCTGCTCAAATCACACAGTCGTGTTGTTGGCTCTGCAGATACACCTTCCTTGGCTCCTCTCCTCCTATCAGCAGAAACTTTAAATGGAGAAGGCTGAAGAGAGTGCTCTCCTTGGGTGCTAACAACATCCTGCAGCTTGTTCAACTGTATACATTTGCTCTGAAGCTCCTTGGTGAGTTCTGCTATGACCTTAGTCTGCATAACCAGCTGTTCCTGAAGCTCAGCCACATGGCTTTGACTCTCTTGCAGCTGTTGATCTTTTCTCTTCAGCTCCTTTTCCAGTTCAAGTACCTTGCTGCAGAGAACATCAGCTTGCCCATCGATAACACTGATGCCTAGACATGGGTCCATCAGAAACTTGTGGTTGGCAGCACAGCCAATAGCAAGGCTTGCTACATGCCTGTTTGGCTGTCTCAGGTGTTTGGGTTTCACTAATCCGTTCCCCATTTTGTCCAGAGACCTAGGTAAGAAAATAAACTTGCAGTTTTATTTCATTCCCCAAGAAGAAGAAAAAATTAAAATAAAATCATGGAATGGTAGGCAGTGAATTTAGTAGTTAACTGGCAGCTGAATTTGCCATATGCAACTGTAGTAAACACAGCTGATTGCTTTCATCCTCTCCAGTCCTGCAAGTCAGCAGAGTAAAGGGCAAAGAAAAGATGTGGGGAGGGTGGTAGAAGCAAAGCAAAAGATCTCAAGGCTACTTCATTTTTGTGAGTTGAAGAGATGTGTAAGCTCCTATCAGCCTAACTAAGACAAAACAAACAGCAGGAAGGAAAAAAGATTGTGCTCCACTGCTGAAGCAAGAAAATTGTTAGAAGCAAAAAATAAAAGTTAGGTCACTTCCCCACTGAGGAATAGTTATTGACTGATTTAACCAGTGGGTGCATACCTGCGTGGCATAAAGGGTGCGTGATCAGTAAGTTTATGTGTTAACACGCAGGCAGCTGGCATCCTTTCTGCAACTCACTTTATCATTTAAAACTGGCTTATATTTGTTAGTTAACAGCTCCTACTGCTGTCGAGGAACAATTATCTTTTTATGGGGAATTACCCCTTTCCATTGGCTACTCATGAAAAGTGACTGGAAAAAAAAAGGTCCTGGGCTCCTGTCAGAACACCTGTGCTCCAAACAAGCACTTGTTGCAGCCTTCAGATCTGCAGGGACCCACCTTCTTCCTTGGACACTATCTTGGGCATATTTCATTGTATCATTTTAAGAGGAGCAAGGAATCACGCTGCTGTTGTGGTCAGGCATCAGCAGGCCCAAAGCAGCTGTTGGTCTGCCCCACGAATGAAGTACACCTTTTCCAGGCTGAACTCCAAGTGATGTTAAGATAACCTCTTTAACCATTTTATTGGAACTGGATAAGAACATGTCCCTGAAAAGGTGTGTTGATCAGACAACAAGAGATAAACCGGGAAGCTTCAGCAATTTACTTTTACTTGCTCGTAAAACCATACTCTTAACAGATGAACAGTTCTGTTCTGGTTTACAGCCTTCAATGGCTCAGAACCTAAATAGCTGACAAGGTACCTCACATTCCAAATCTAGTTTCCCTTAAAACAGTCTTTCTTCTCAGCTCTGTCTTGCTTATTGAGACTTTGAGTAATATTTTTCATTTGTGCCAATTTCACAGATGCATTTTGACAGCTGGTGCTCCAGCATATTAACAGGGTAGTACGTCAGAAAGGAAGGCAAATCTGTACTGCACAGGAGCATTGAAACAAATTGCACGTCAGAGTACCGAACCAAATAACTCTGAAGGGGGACCTGTGTGTCACTGCACACGGCTTAACCAAAGATCTTAGCTCAGCACACAACCACATTTAAAAAAAAACCCTAAACAACAATAAACATAAACTAAAAGTTACAATATAGAGATAGAAACGAATGATCACACACAACATGGTAACAGTCTCTGCTACTAAATGCAGTGGCAATAATTTCAAATAAAGAATATCACATCCAATTGAAAATTATCTTCATACAGGGCACAGTGACTGACCCACGGCACAGAAAACCCTACTGTCTGTATTGTATCCAGACAAAACAGGTTTACTGTGTGATGATTGAAGTGCATAATAGAGCAACTGCACTAGAATCACAACGTTAGGAACTTATGTCTTCCCATTGTATATGCACAATTAATAGTCAGTATACAATGGAACAAGCAGTCAGATCTGACAGGTCCCCGTTTCCACACAGTGCCCTTGACTGGCCACTTGTGTAAGAAACTCACGTTTATAGCAGGAATCAAGAAAGGACCGACAGGTGATTTTGGTAATTCATTATTACAGTTCTTAATTCTAGCAGAAAACTTAAAGCTTTATGTCTCCGAGGTTTGGCCAGCTTCAGCCACAGCTAATGAGACAAAAGGCAAAACAGGGCATGCACTGTGTTTACTACAGGGCACCTCACACGCTCGTTCGAGGTCACTGGACAAGCGCGGCCAGGGGCCAGGCAGACTCAAAACCCACCCGGGAGAGACGAAGGTGTCCGCGGGATGCTCGCGGGATGCTCAGGGGATGCTTAGGGGATGCTTGCGGGATGCTCAGGAGATGCTCGCGGGATGCTCAGAGGATCCAGCGCCAGCCGAAACCGTGTACGCCGCAGGCCCGCGGGGTACCGGCGCTGCCGGGCCAGCACTCCCGTGCA
>VZRJ01013354.1:5282618-5319757 GCA_013397565.1 Ptilonorhynchus violaceus | reverse complement strand
GGGCTGTCCCCCGCCCGGGGCGGGGCAGGGATGCAGGGCGTGGGCAGCCGCCGGTGCCGTGTCTGGGCTCGGCGGGGCGGCGGATACCCCGTCCCGGGTGGACAGGGACAAGCCGAGCTCCTCAGTGCACCCCACCTGGCAGAGAAGTAAATCCAGTGCCCAGTTCGGCCCATGGTGACAAGGGTTTGTCCTGTTCGCTTCCCGCTGCCCTGTGGATGGGTCTTGGCGTGGCTATCGGGCACACAGCTGCAGAGATCCTGCAGCCCTTGTCCTCTGAAACCGACCCGCAGGCACCCCTGCACTGTCCTGCGAGGAGCTTGCTTGTGTCCCAGGACATGTCCTCACTCGGGCTCGCCCCAGAATGGAGCATTGCCTGTGTTCAACATGGACCCTTGGCAGAGTACAGGCTTCACAAGGGCTGTTCTCTCCCAGCACATCTCTCTATGCCAATTCAAAACATCGCTCTTCAAATCAAGGCTTATTAGACCCATACATCCCGACAGACCATGGATGCCAGGATTTTACAACAGGCAAAGAGCTGCATGCACACCTCTCCTACTGATCCTGTCAAGCAGACTTGGTCTAAGGCCAGCCTGTAGCCTTCCAGGACACTGGCTCTCCAATTTTCTCCTCTACACTTACCCTCTCCTTTTGAGATTGTCTACTTATAAATACTCCTTTGGTTTCAACAGACCTCAGTGTTCAGCACGGCTTCTGCAATCACCATCCATATCTGGGATGAAGCAGCTCACATAAATTCTAACAGGGACAGCCCACAAAAGAAAGATTATAAGTGAATGCTGGTCACATACATTTCACTGACTACTCAATACCTCAAACCAGAAATGCTATAGTGATCAGCGAAGCGTGTGATGAGGAAACTTGTCCCAGCAACTGCTTGCACTCTTTCAAGTGAGCTGCTCTGGGATGCAGCAATTCACTTGGATTCCAAGTGGCACGAGGCAGTTTGTCAGCGCCCTCTTTTCCTGTTGGAAAGTTAATAAGAAATGCAGCCAGGAATCCAGAGACTGCTGCCTGTTCGTGGTACACCAGGGCTGTGTGGGGTCTTGCTCTTTGCTGGCGAAGTGAAAAAGGTAATGGGTACACCTGGGAGTTCACCTCCCAGAAGCCTTTGGAGATCAGCATTCCAGACCTGAAGCCAGCCACTACAGGACTGAGGTCAGTTGCAGGGCACTGTCTGGAGGGCCTCATACCTGCTTAGGCAGGTCCAGCTGTCACATTTCTTCTAAAAATTCCTTAGATGTACTACAGAGCCTTTTTCCCCCCTCAGAACTTGTGTCGGGGTTAATTCAGGGATGCTTTGTCCAATCTAGACTAGAACTTAATTTGATACAAGTTATCTTAAAAACTTGGAAAACTTGCAGCCTCTTGGTTTTATTGTGACAGAAAAAGCTGTACAATCATATTACACAAGCCCTATATTCTATAATACCCACTCTCCCATCTGCAAAGTGCAAGGACAGCAATAAACCCACAAAGCACAACAGGGGTGGCCTGTTGTTAATCCTTTTCATTTGCACTGCTGTCTTAGCAGGAAACGGATGAGACATTTATTGCCATGAAGTATTGAGGAGCAGGAGCTTGAAAAGATGGGCATTTAGATTGTACCTTTCTGCTGCAGAGTTCGTGTTCTGTAGCAGAATAAAATTGATGGTGTTAAATGTTACTTCGTTGGTGTTTGGTTTCTTTTGTGTTTGGGGTTTTGTTTGGTTTCTTTTTTTTTATATAGAAATCAAACAGGGATTAGAAAATAACCATGCTTCTGCTTCTTTCATGCCTTGGGAATATTTCTATATTTTAACAATTTTGCCCTTGATTTTGTCATTAGCCTGTAGATTCAATAATCTACAAGACAGACTTCAACCTGAAACACAACACAGTCTCACTTGCCTACTGTAATTCCAGAAAGAGTGTTTTGTTTGGGGTTGATCCCTTCTTCCCCTCCACCAAAAGGGTTTTTCTTTGTGGGGGGTGGGGTTGTTTTTGTGGTTTTGGCTCATCTAGTAACATAATTAAAAATCAAACAATCAGAAAAACATTGTTTGAAACCTAAAACACATCAATTATCTAGGCTCCACTGCTGTCAATGAAAAAAAAAAAAAGGAACGTGTTTTGTTTGCTAAAACGCATAAACAGTGAAAAGTTTTGGTAGTTGTTGTGCTGGCTTTGTGAATTGGTCACCCAGCATCCCTTTCTGCACAGAACTGTAAATGAATCAAATACTTTTAAGTCTGTGTGTGTGAGAGAACCATTCTTGGGACAACATCCTTGGTGAGAGACGGTGCTGCAGTCCTGGCCTGGGGCCGAGATCACAACGGTGGTTGTTCAGAAGGCAGCAGATAACGAGAGATTCTGATTTTCTTTGTCACCATTTGCCAAAAAATTCCTCCTCCTTGGCCTTGTAGGAAAGACAGCTTCTCATCCAGCTAAAATGATCACTGGGCGAAGTTCACCACATTTTACTGCTTCTCTTGATAACTGATTGACAGATTGAATGATGATAGGATGTCTTGAGCAGCCTCTTTATACAGATATGACCATAACGTTTACGGCATACAAAAGAGGGGAATGGTATTGCTTCTTAATTCCCAAACAGAAACCAGCCTTTTGATTACATGAAATAATGGATATTTATTTGCTATCTTCTCCCCAGATAATAAATAAGTCATTGAACAGTGCCTTATTCAGTTCACTCACCAGCCTTCTGCTTGGCCATAATTTCCTCCAGCCAAAAATACTCTTAACACCTGGAAAGGAAATCACAGCAAAGGCACATCTTGTGGCAGTTTAATTGCCCCAAACCCTCAATTCCACCACTCTCCGTTTGACAAAGGTGGGATGAATACTTTAAGCTGGATCAGTGCAAGATCCTGGAAAGAAGAGAACTGCCTCAGAGTCTCACCTGGCACAAATAATTTAGCCACCTTTGCTGGCTCTTCTGCTTTTTTCATTGCATTGAGAGTATGCACCGAATTCCTGAAGTACTCCTTGCCCATCTTCACAAGACATTGAGCATCAGCCCAGAGTCAGCTCAGGACTGTGAATGTGGGCTGCCTGCACAGAGCAACAGAGGGCACCTAAAGGGCCTGTGCTGGTAAGCTAAAGAGTTTCTGTCTGGGGCCATATGAATCATTCAGGCTGAAAACAGTGCTGTTAGTTGTCAGAAGCAGCACCACCCAATTCAACCTGAACCATTCATATGGATATAGGTACAGCATGTGTGGTACCTTTATGTTGGCCTTCTACATAATGAGTCTAGAACAGTTCCCACTTGCTGTCCTCTCACATCACAGATGAAGAACATCTCAAAAGCAAAAAGGAATACAAGCTGTGGATACCCATTACAGCAAAAATCACGCAGACTCAAAAGGCTTTAAATGGGAAAAGATACAGTAGTTACTTTACTCTGGTATTAGGATGCAGGGATCAAGATCTAGCACACATGAAAAGACACTCATTTTTTCTAGTTCAACTATCATATTTCAAAGCCTGCTTTTGTGGTCACTTCTCACATGCAAACGGTTTCTGGTTTTGACCCAGGTCTCATCTTTACATCAAGAAAGTTCTCCTGTGGGGCTCTGTCAAGTCATAAGTTTGAGCGGCCAGGTTAAATAGGTCCAGCAGTGCTCCCTAATGCTCCCTGTTCCTGCCCACTCTCCAAAGTGATACATCTCAGTTCAACATCACTGGTGGTGGGGATATAGTCCTGGACTGTGAAACGAAAAGCCCAACAAGAGAGGCCTGAGGATCATCCCTGCCTCGAGGGTGTCCAGGCCTGGAAATAAACCCTTACAGCTCCTTTTGCACTTTCATTCCCCATCTCTATTTCTTTTTCCAGCTGCTCTTCTCAAGGGCTACAGTTTAGTTTCCTGTTTGGTGCAGACATCTGGTGGTTGAGCTGGTGATGGCCGCTGAACAAGGGAAGACAAACAAGGGAGGGATGCAGGGTCTTTTTTTCTTACACTTTGCCCTAGTGATAGGAAAAGCAAATTCTGCTACACAGCAAGGATTTATTTTCAGTTTTGTTCCCCTTCTACCTTGCCCCTCATTTACTCCCCTCATCAAGCCTCAGGGACCTGCTGCTCCTGGGTGTTCAGAAGAAAGGGCAGGCTGTGCCCAACAGATTGCAAGTCACTTCTGCAATGTAAGTGTCAGAGCTGGAGAAGACGCTCTTTCAGCAGTGCAAGTGGCATCCCCCCAGGCAATATCTGGTACACAGATGCTCCATAGTGCAAAGAATGGCTTCAGTCAGTCCTGCCAGGTGCAGATAACCGCACCTCACTCCTCCCTGTCACAGCCAGGAGCATTTGGCAGCAGGAGCATCTCCAGACAGTGTGTGTGGTCCTTTCTGGACCACCTCCATCTGCCTGCAGTCTCCCACCTCTCTTCTTCTTGGATGCATTTTGTGTATGCTTTGGCTGTGCAGCACTGGAGGGGAAAAGAGTTACACTTTGTTTCAGTGCATGCTGAAGAAAAGCTTTATGCAAGACACAGATCCTTCAGTGCACGAGGGAAGGGTATTCCAGCTCTCCCACCAAGATACTGTGCAGGTAGAACACACATGGAGAGTATTCTATAAATTGAGAGAAATACATAGGGTCAAGGATTATTCCAAACTCCATCTGCTAAAGGTGGGATCAACCCTAATTTTACCTTTTCCAGAAGTGCAGCAAAGAGGAAGATCACCTGAGATGTTCACCTGAAGGAAGCTGTGGAGGTGCCTGGTTCTTTCCAGTGTCTTAAACTAGACGTGCAACAACACCCTGGCTTGTGAGTGTGACATCAGGTGATGCTCTTAGTATACAAAGCTCTTTTGCCCAAACAGCCCAAGACAAATGTAACTTGACAAAAAAGACTAATCTCAAGAATGAGCAGATACTCCCAACCCCTGGCTGCAGTCTCTCTCTCTCTCTCTCTCTCTGTGTTCAGTGTTTCTTCGAAACCTAGTGTGTGTCCAAGATAAGTAATTTCCCCAAATTCAGACCGCTATTTTAATGCCATTTTGTTTTCAGACGTCTGGAGCTGGAAAAGCAGGAGCCAGCCTGTTGCCATGAGCTTACTTGCATTATATAATTTGCTCTATAACCAAGTAAATTCCAAATTGTAAAGCAGATGACTTGTCTGCTTACAGGAGGTTGTGGAAGCAATGTGATATCAAACTGATACATGAATGGACTGACAAAATCAGCAAGAATGTGATTGAAATCAACATGGTGAGAAGCAGCACTTAGAACTAATGTTTTTGCATTTGACAAATAACAACGCAGGGAGAAAGAGGAGAGAGGGAGAATAAATGTATCTAAAAACATTTTTGAATGCTCATTGGGTTCATTCCACAAGTATGTGTTTTCAAAAATTAGGTATGTGGGTGATGGCAGGCTTGTTGCTTTTTTCTCTACAAAAAGTTAGAGTTCTTTTTGGGGTTTCCACCTCTCCTTCTGCAGTTGGAGGAATAAAAGGAATTACAAGAGAAGATTTATGTTGAATCATATGCCCCATATGGTCAATCCCAAGAGAAACATTTCAATGAGTGCACTTTTGACTCAGTAGGATGTAAAATTACAGGGAGAAATCTTACTCTTGTAAGAAATTACTCTCGCTGCTTGTGTTTCTTTCATTTTGCATTTTACTTTGTTCCCATCTCAGAATGCCTGAACACTTTTCAGTAGGGCATTAAGCAAGAGAACATCTGCTTAATCTGAATCTCATTTTCGTTACTCCAAAGAAACCAGCTTTCCAGGTGGTGCAAACCAGGCTCTAGTGTCCTACCTGAATTGCTGCTTGCTTTTAGCTTTATTCCAAGGTACCTATTTCAAGAAAAAAGCTCAGAGAAATGAGGTTATGTAGGAAATACGCCCCAGTAAAATTTATTATGATGTTTAATTCTCATTGTCTTCACACCACATGTCGGCAGAAGTTGAAGAGTATGCAGATAAAGCAGTTGCTGACTGCTGGCTATGGTCATAAGCTAAACAACAATTCTTCTTGTGAACCTTCATTCTTATTTCCTCATCCCACCCCATCCATATCTCCTGATGTGCTTCATTTTTATCACAAGAGGGCACCCTGCATCAGACCAAAGCTTCCCATCCACATCTTGAAAGGCAAAAGCCGAAAACAAGAAAGTCCTTGGACTGAAATGGGCTCACAGGGAGAGGGGCGCTGAAGGAAGAGCCACCAGGGAACAGCCAGATGCACCTGCAATGGCAGTGCCCTCTCCTTGGGTGGGAGTGATAAACATTCACTCTCTTTCCAGTAGGAGAGGACTTCTGTGATTTTTAAAACTGAATTCTGCTGGAGATAACTGAAGTGCAACTTTTCCCTTCTTTTACTTTTTACAGCTAAATATACAGCTGACACTCTTCACAAGACATTATGTAACTATTAGTTTCCACGGCAGCTAATAAAAAGGAAAGAGTTTTATTCTTTGCGAAGAAAAGCAGCATTTAAACAATCCAATCAAGTATGCTACTAGTTCACAAAATGAAATTTGTATAGACAGAAGTAAGTATGTGCTTAAATAAAGGTAGACTTTGCTTCACAAGGTGGTGACTCTTTCTTAAGCATAACAAGCACCTAAGAGCACACTAACAAAAGGTGTTCTGTCCTAAAACTCTGTATTATGAAAGCAACCTTCTGGCATAAATTGGAATTTGATTTTGTACAAGGAAAGGAAAATTCTATCTGTTAAAAAACTAACGAGATGCACTGTTCTCATACGCTTACCTTTCCTTTTTCTTGAAACTTAATCTAATAACGACATACCCTGTGCATATTGCTCCGGAATATAATTTCAATAATCTTCTGTGAAAACAGCTCAACACCTATTGCAGTTCTAAGTTTTCACTAAACCTGTTGAAACAGAGATTCACAGATCAGGTCTCCTTAATGCTCAGCCCTCTGAATTCAGGTTGGATCTTCAAACGAGACCTGTTCTCTGTGATGGTGCTTGAGAGTATGTAATGCTCTGAGCACTTTTTTATGGGGGGCAAACAGCCTCTGAATACTAATTCTGCTGGTTATCAAATTAGGCCACACAGGGATCAAGGAACACCACAGACTACTTCCTTTAGGTCTGATTCTGAACTGCCAAACAGAAAGAAGTACCAAAAAAGCAACAGGTCTGCTCAAACAGAAATTAAGGAGAAACAGTAATGTTCTTCATTGTTAGCATCAGAATAGATTGTTACCTTAGCAACAGCAGTAGAAAGAAACATGTTGGATGTAGCCCAATAAATACCCCGTACTTGTTTTAGCTCATGTTTCACTTGCTACTTTTTTAAGCTTTTCTTACTAATTACTCTGATTTTACAAAAAAATCTGCTATCATACTATCAGGTTACTCTTGTTGACATTTGATGTTATTTCCTCTTAATCCTGGTAGCAGATACAGCCTATTTCTGACTCCCTTTACAAGACAGTCACTATGGGCTTTCTAAGAATCAGTGGAGCTTCTTAGGCAGCAAACCCAAATTTCAACATATGCATGTCAAGCAAGCTACTGTAACTTAAGCTTTTGTTGCTTGCGCTTCTTTCTATTCCATACCGCTAGCCACAATTATTATATGCCTCAGGAAAAGGGTGCCAATTCATTTCCTACCAGATGCTTGTTTCTGTTACTCCATAGGTCCTCTTCCAACTTCTTTTACAGAAAAGCAGAATGCAACTCTCTGAATTGTCCAGAGAAGAAAAGGTCAAGGGAAAAGTGTAACTCTTTCTGAAGTAACATTCTCCCAGCTCTAATTATTTCTGACTTTCTACATACACGTTTCTCCCAAGAAAAAGCCATTTAAAAAGCAGCGAGGCATCCCACATGTAAATGCTACTGAGTTGTCAGACAACAAGGACTAGTTAATGCCAGGAATGTTATTTAATCTTTTGACCTCTAGATCAAACTTAGGGGCCTGCAGAGGATCCTGCTGTAACACCAACAGTTATTCTGCTTGGTTTATTGCTGTCTGAAATACACTGGTTCCAGATGCTGCTTTCCCTTGCACCTGGAAGTCCACCTAAGAATCACTTCCCCTTCCAACCTTTGGACTTCACAAGGCAGGGCAGAAAAGCACTAAAAGAAAGCAGATAATCCAGCCCAACAGATTCACTGGCATTCAGACTTCTTTAGCTATATAAATAACTGATGAAAACCAGCTGCTTTATTCACATTATCTTCTACATACTTCTTCCTGACAAGTAATCTCCATGAAAGAAGGACACTGTATTTACTTGGCTTGTAATGAGACAGCCTTTTGGGCCACACACACTGTGGCTAAAACTTTCTAATAAAGGAGAAAGAAAAAAACCATATTCCACAAGAGCTTAATGCAGCACAGTGTAATAATGACAAAGTGTCAGTGGGTATCAAATGATGCCCTTTCTGGCACCAAACTCTCACATCTAAGCTCAGTGAACGTGATCAGTTCTTGGAGTGTGAAGTGTCAGTTTAGCACATGCCTTCCCCTTAAGTAGGAAAAATCTGCTCAGCATGACCAAGACGAGACAGAGGAGACAAAAACCAGACACTGGGGAACTACAAGAGGATTGTCCTTTTCCAGCAGAAATACTGCAGGAAGCCCACATGGGAGCATGCTACAGACAGCTAGGACAAGGAAAGCCTCCCCAAATGACAGGGAATATTCCCTAGAATAACCAAAGTCATGGAAAATGAATGACATTTTGCCTATTAGCCTATTTGCCTGTTTTAGTGCTAGATCAAGTACCAGTTTCAGCTCTGTCAAGAGTCTGTCTGGGAAGGTTGACAAAAAAACCAAAGCAAATGCAAAATACCCATGTGTACGTAAAGATTCTTAGTTGCTCTTTTATAGGTGACAGCTGTAATTAGGACTTTGGACATTTTTTCATTCAGCTGACTGTTCTTTTCATAGTGATGCCATGATGAAGATTTTTCCAAATAGGAGAACAGGGAAATAGCTGGATGATCAGGACAGGTATTCTTGTGGGCTTAGCCAGACATCTATAGATTATTTTGAACCACTTGGTTCACACGGGTCTGTAAGTCCCAGAGTTTTTGTCTCTGCATCACAAGAAGAAAGTGCACCACAAAGAAATAAGCAATGTTTGAATAATTTATACAGGAGACATCAGTGTTGCCTCTGGCCCCATCAAGCAGTGAGCATCTGTCAGCACTGAGCTGGGATTCTCAGTCCTGTCTGAACACTCAGCTTGTAGAGTTAATGAGAGCTTGTAACTCCTCATTTCTGAGAGTTTGTGATGCCTCCTTTAGGAGCTGGTCGGCCTTAGAAGGATCAGTCCTTTCCTCTCTCATTTGCCATGGACAGGTGGGAATGTCTGTTTCCAAGCCACTGGTTCAACAGCCTGACAGTAGCTCAGGAGGTTCAAAATTGAAGCTCAGCACAGTGGCTGCACCAAATGATGTAGCAGAGGGCAGCCTAAGACTCTAACATCAAACACTGAGTTAAATAATGGCTGAAAGAGCAGCTCTGGCTTGTGGCTGAAAGAGCAGCTCTGGCTTGCCAGAGTTCAGGGAATTTGCATTCCCCTTTCAAGCACCAGGCATAAGCCTCAACAACAGGGGAAGGATGTAGAGGGGAAGATGGGAAAGACCTCACCTGATGAAAGCTGGTAAGCAAGTCTGTGCATGGCACAGGCAGTTTTCTCCTTTCCAAGAGCTGGCCTCTTCTTTCTCCTTCACTCTAACTCAGGGAGAATGGGAAAGGAGTAGAGGAATCCTTCTCCACTGTCAGGGCTTGAGGACCTGGTGCTGGTCCTTATGGAATATGTGACCCGGTGACTTCCAGCACCTTGTACCAGCAAACAGGCTGTAGTTAAGGACAGTATCCCCATTAGTGAGGGCTGCTTCAGCATGTTGCTACAGAATTCAAAATTAAAAGTATTTCTGTTCATGCCTGAAAAGGCATGGACAGAACATAAAAACCACCTTACCCGAAAACTCAAAGAGATGCAGTGCAACAAATAAATATATTTATTCTTACTGTTTTTCTTTTTTTAGTAACAGTGGCAGAATAATTGCAAATAGCTTTTTTTTTGCCAAGTATGTACTTTTGCTTATTGATTTTGAGTGCAGGGTCATCTACAGATACAGTTTTGTTTTGGTTTTTTGTTTTAATCAGGTTCCTCCTAGGACAGATATAGTGACTAAATATTCAGAGCTACTAAAGACTTGTTAGGTCTGTAACACAGTGAACTACTTCACAGTCATAAAACATAATCCCTAAAGCAAACACAGAGGGAGACTATTTTGTTCATAGCTGTAGTTGAGAAGAAGCCTCTTTTTTTTTTTTTTCTTTTTGGCATCTTGCTATTTCAGTCAATGCGGGTTGTGCTCTCCACTGTTTCCCCTTCAAAAAAAAGCAGTTATAAAAATTACTTAATAAAAACATACTCTCATATTTCAACACAGTCTGTATGCCAGTTTCTCAAAGACTATTCTAGAAAAGTCAGCTTGTTCAACCTAATATAAGAAGAAGGTCAAGTATGGAAAATTAAGAGTAACAAAACCGCACAGTAAAAATAAGAATGTCTGTAGCATGTAGTGGTTAGTTGTAAAGAAGTGAACCAAAGAAAACAACCTCCCTAGAAGTTGTAGAGCTACATAGCTACTATCTTTTTATAGCAGGTATATTTTCTACCACAGCCTTGATTTTTATTACTTTATACTTTTAAAATAACTTATAATAATAATAATAATAATAATAACGAGTTTGCCTGCCAGCAGCCAACTCAAAAACATATTGGAAAAAGAAAAAAACCACAGCCACCATTACAGTGGTGGGGAGAAATTCTCCTCAGCAGCCAATTTGTTGTGTCCAGTCCTTTCCCTTCTTAGCAATCCCAAGCTTCTGGGCTATATTCAGCTTATTAGGAATGGGAGCTCTTCAATAGAGCAGACTTGGGTTTCACTGAAAGGAATGGTGAATATTTCCCCTCCATAATCTCCTGTAAACTCTGCAGGGTCCTTGTAGCAGCAAGCTGCAGCAAAAGGAAAGGAAAGAATATTCCATCCAGGTGTGAAATGATTCATAGGCGGCACCCGAGATCTTCAAAGGATTCTCAATCAATACTTCAGCCGGAATCCCAGCTGCGTGGGCTGTGATTTTATCTCATCTGTCAGATGGGAGAAGCTGCCTGTTTGTTCTTGAATTAACTTCTTTCATCTTTGCTGCTGCAATATCGCAACTGACTGCACATCTTTCATCATTTTGAGTGCCACTCAGTGTACAGAAAAATAAACCAAGCCATGCCTCTTGGCAATCCATGTAACACAGCAACAGCAGGCATTGTGTGCTCTAGACTCTGCCCAGAAGCGCTGACCTGAAAGGAAGAGGGAAATGCAAATAGGTAAAGACAATCATTAAAATGATGTAAATCTTCTCAGACAGACTGACTACGATAAGGAACCTGTGAAACTGAGACTCGTGTTACCACAGATTTTCATCTTGTCACCCTGTGTAATGCAGAGTGTCTGTGCCCTGGTGTGAGTAACTCTCTGTCTTCTCCTCAAAATAAGTGGAATTAATCAGATGGAATTTTTACATCTCCCTGCCATAATGGCTCATGTATCCTTCCGTAATTAGTAAAATCAAAGAGTTGATAAGGCTCTATTCAAACAGCAGTAGAAGAAAAGCCAAAAATATGATTTTGCTGAATTTTTTGTCCCCCAGCCTGCACTCTAAATTAACTGGTTTCATTAATGCATTTGCCCTAGAGCGATCTTTATGCAAACCTCAGCCCTGTCTGACAGGCTGGTGCAGAAAGGGATGCAGTAGCTGTGAAAATATCTGTGTGGAATCCAGAGTGCTCTGTATAGTACTCGTGAGGAAGTAGGGATTTCTTGGAGTTTAGAAAGCATTTTCTTCCTACACCGAGTAACACAAGAAATCAAGACACAAAACTGCTTATTCTAATTCCCGTTTCCTACGGGAAAGGAGGACTGAGAGGGTTTAAGATAAAGACTGATTGTTCTACTTTTTCCAAGGGTCCCAGATTGGAGGGGGGATTTACAACCATGCTGTGCCCCATCTGTTGAAATGCGTAATGTGCCATTTGGTTTTAACTGTTTGATGCTTGCTCTGTATCCCATTCTATTTATTTATTGATCTGGGTAACCTCTGACACAAACCTTAGTGTCTTCCATCTGTCCTTTTCAACGTGGTTCTCGGGACTTTCGCTTTCATAGGAAGCCAAGTAAAGTGCTGCAATCAGAAGCAAATACATTATGTTAGGCCTACAGGCGATTTAGAATTTGCTCTCCCTGCAAAGTGGGCTGAGTTAAATGAAGCAGGCATGTATTATCCATCCCTCAGATTAGGGCTTCAGAATCCCATTAGGAAGTATAGCACTGCTTATAATTGCACCCAGACAATACTAACAAACTGTGCATGAGAACAAAGACTACCCTGAGGGGGGGAAAAGCCAACCAGCGGAAACTCAAAAGCACGAGGAAAAGAAAGCACTCAAGAGAAAACAAAATGAGCCCAGGGACATGGTGCTTTGTAAGTAACCAGTGAAGTTCTTGCTTTCTTTCTTAAGCAGCACCCTTTAGTGAAAAATATCCTGAAAGTCCATATAAATACATTTCATATGACATTTAGAAGGACAACATCAATATTGTTCATTGCATTTCAGAGAAAAGGATAATGTTGATCCTCACAGACTATATACACATGAAAGAAAAATATTATCTTCTCTGTCATTTTCAAGGAAGGAGCATTTTTCACTTGCCAGACAGAAATGTCTCAGGACTGTCTTTCTTTACTGTGAGGAAGCCACAACTTAACATGGAAAGAGATAAAGCAGTAGCCAGTGACACCAGCCCTGCAGAAGTCCAGAGCTCCTTACCATCATCACTGAAGACTGGGACAGTGAGCAAGTACTGCAGAATCTTCCAATCCCTTTCAAAAGGACACTCCACTTGCTTCCATGTCATAAATTCACTAACTTGCTTTGCCAATTCCCAAAATTTCTGTCAGAATACAAAACAGGAGAGGTGCTACATATCGAACAGCACTACTTACTCTAAACATTTTTTTAAAAAGAGCGAGAGATCTTGGTTTGGAGACCAAGGCTTGGATTGTCCCCAGCTTTTAAGATAGAATTGAACGTGATCTGACTCAACAACTCAGCTTCTAACTTCTGCGTTCCTGTTTCAAACTGTGGTGATTCCCACACCTTTGCCTTGTTAAAATTGCTGTTATTTACGAATACAAATATAGTAGATCATAAATTCCACTTAGTTTTTTTTCAAAGAGCTGGTAACACTCCTTATGCCCAGCTTTTAACTTTGATGATACTTGTGCTTTTTGTTTTGCAATTAAATACTTAATGATTTTCACAACAGATGCTGAATACTGACATTTCAAAATCCAAATATTTCCTGTCAGTTAGTTAATCTGAAATGCTCTATTTTCTTGCTGGAAATTTATGCCAAAAATAAACACTCTCCATGTAGTGTGTTGATGTCATTAACTGATAAACTCTTTCAATTAAAGTTTAACATGCCTTGAGTGCACATGGATTCCTTGAGCTAAAGAACACTCCAGGTCATTGCACAGCCTAGTTTTAGATCCTTTAGGCTAATTCAGGCCAATGACTACAAGTGAAATGTATGGCAATTTCGTGTCAATGACCCAGGCTTCTTGGAAACTGAAAGTACCAGGAAACAAATCATTGGGTAATCCACACCGTCAGATAACAAGCATGAAATCAGAGGCAGAAGAACTACTGAAAGACAAGAGACTCAGAACTCCTTCACTGCTGCTTTATCACATGTTTCTTCAGAGACAATCTGGGACTTACATGCATGAAAATACTGCCTATATATCTCAAAGGAGGAACTCACCTTTTACGTGAGGAACTAAAAAATAAGCTCTAAAACACTAATTTGAACGATTTTGTCATTAAGTACAATAATCCTGTGAATTGAAATGTCGAGATGAATTTGAGCAGTGGGAAGAAGCTCTGACTTCCCCCCCCCCAAAAAACTGTGTGTATTGCAAGTTTCTATAAACACTCCAACTTCAATAAAACTGCTTTTTCCTGACTACCTCCCAGCTCCTCTGAGAAGCAACAGATATACTCAAATTGCAGTCTAAGTTTGCTCTCCCAGAATCCAGAGGAAGTTGGACCATGATTTGCTTCCGTTTTCTGTTAAAGAGGCTGACCCTGTATCAAAATCCCACTCTTGGCGCTCTACTTACTTCAAAATTGACGTGACCATTTGGAAGGCGATTGGCACAACCCTCGTTGAGGAAGTAAATATCTTTGATCAAGAGGCTGAAGAAAGGTATTACAATCTAAGGAAAGAACAAGATTATCATCAGTCTGGTCCTGAATCAACACACAGCAGTCTACAGAGAAAAGTGGAAGGAAGTCAGGTGGTACAAAAGGTAAGCAAAATACTGAAGGACTAAGGTCTCTATATTTCTCTTTCACTACACAAAAATTTTGCATTCACTACATTTTAAAATACATGTCTGTCCACAAAGAAAGTCCTCCCTTCATTTCTATGCCATGTCCCTCTTGTTTTCATTTTTGTCTTCTTCCTTGCAGATCCCAGAAGATAAATGCTCAGAGGCACCTACTTCTTACATGTAATCCCTGCAGAGTATCCCATAGTGTAGCTTTCCCTCTTGACAGGACTTGCTTGGTAAATGAGGGGAGATGCACATTAAAGCACAGCAGGGAAAATTTGGGGCAGCAGCACAAATGGTTTTCAAACTACAATTCCCTGAGCTCATGCAAGACATTGAACCTTTGTACTGATTGGCTTAAAATGAAGCATTTCCTCCCAGCTGAACAAAGTATTTTTCTTTGGAGAGTGCTGGAACACTCTTATTTCTTAAAATGGTTCTATTTTAATTTTCATCCTACAAAAATTTTCACAGTTATACATCCTTGTTGCAACTGGGGATAAAACAACTACCACTTATCATCATTATTTCCTCAGAAGATTTCACTGCACTGTATTTCAGTATCTGTAAGTTCTTTCTTTGAAGCCTTAAAACTCATTTTTCTCTGAAAAGAAGTAAGTACCTTATATTTAAACTGCTGGTACTTTGAATGATATATGAACAGAACCTTACGACTCAGAAAAATATTCCCTGTATAACAACAGTATACTGCAGCGGACTGCACATGGATTTGCTTCATCTGCCTGGTAGTTTATTCCACGAACTCCAAGATCACTTTTATTAAACACAGCATGAACTCCTAATATTATAAACCAGTTCATGTGCAACTGCCTCTAAGTGGAGAGCAGCTGGGAAGGTCTTTGGTTCCTTTCCACAAGAACTACAACTGAGATTCTGCATCTAAAGATTATACAGGGGAAAGGGACTCCACAGCTCTGTCTAGATTTGAGTTTTAGAATATCTTTTCTGAGTAAGTTTTCAAGTTTTTCTACCTTAAGCCATGATTCACTTAAAATTTAGCACAAGTAGCAGCTGTAAGAACAAATTACTAGCAACCTCATTTCAGTCCTTAGCCTTTTCATCTGTGTTACTGGTTTGTGAGATACAGTTCTCTGTCAAAAAAAAAGAAAAAATGAGCTGAGGCAATGTATTTATTTTAGTTAAATAATCAAAGCGATCATTTAATGTTTGGGCTTTCAGTCAGCACCAAACTGAACTGGCAGCTTTTTACAAGCCCACCAGGGGTAGAGTTGCTGAGAATCAGAATTCCAAGACAAATGTTTACCATGCAGTTAAACAAACCCATTTCCCTTTTGCCCACTGCCAAGTCATCTGCAAACACACCTTCTCTCTGTTGCTGTGAGCTGTCAGGGACCTCTGAGTGGCTCCACGCAGAGCAGTTCGGTAATTGTAAAAATTGCTGGAAGGGTCCATCTGATGCTACAAGGCACAAAGAAATGCAAATAATGAGATACAAACAATCCTTTTTCAATTCAGCAGCTCTTAAATAGGAAAAGGCCTTCTCAACACCCCCACCACTGCAGCTTTGTAGAGGACTGTGGTATCTCTTTATCTGCTCATTTGACCAGAAGAGAACCTTATTTTTAAAAATGTTCATTCAGCACCACAAGGGATCCAATACATAATCTCCTGGGTAAATCATAAGCTTGTACAGTGCTGCACCTACATGATCCTTGACCAAAGTGTCTACCACCTGAACTGTCAATCCATGGTTTTTTTGTAAATTTTAGGAGGTGAGTTTGGGAATTAAAAAATCCAAACAAACAAACAAACTTCAATTTTCCTCTTCCAAATCAAAAGAGCAGCAGTCAACTGGACAATTTTTATTACATCTTCTAGAATATCCATTAAGAGCACAAACATACTAAATTAAATGTCATAATGAAGCCAAACCTGCATTTTAAAGCAGTTAAAAGTAAAATGGTTTTAACTTTCCCGTGTCCAAATATTAGCCAAACTTACCTCAAGAATATCAAATTTGGCTGTCTTCACTTTTGCCCAAGTTTTCTTTAATCGAGACACAGGACTCATGTTCATGCCAGCTTGATATAAGAGAAAGGGATTGTTGGAATATTTAAAAGGAAAAATCTTTCAGGTAGCTAGGACTAGTAAGTATTTCTAAAGCAAAAGATTTATTAACAATAACAAATATTTTCAACAGAGCTACTAAGAAATCAGTCATTGTTTTCTTTACATTCTAAAATGACATTGGAAACAATATCTACATCTCTAACTGAATGAAAATGCTAAAAAAATGCTATGACATTATTTAATGTGGATTTGATAAAACATGCATACACATTACCAAAGCTCAAATGAGTGTTCTGAACACCATCTCTTACATACTTCATTGAAAACTACACATAATTGTGAAGTCTTCACATCTCAAATTCAAAATAAAAAATATTCCCAGTATTTTCCAGATTTAAAGAGGTGTGGAATTTTTAAACCACTAGGATGCGATACAAACAACGTAAGACATCAATTCCCCACATTACAGGGAAAGTTACTATTCCAATTTAGCACTGAAGTTGGTTCAAAAAAGTGGGGATTTAGATCTCTGAACAGTTGCAATGAAACTTTGGTTTATACCAAATTCATACTACACACATGGCACTACGACAGCGTTGAGCAATGCTGCCGACCAGGCTAAGCAGCAGACTTTTGCGTAAAGCACTGTGCTTCCTTTATCCAGATTCAAACAGGGACAACATATCCCAGTACACATACTTACAAATAATAGCCATTAAGGAGTTAAAGTTGCCAATGTTAAAACACTCCCGTGCCACATCGATGAAATATTCTATCACTCTTGCTCTGTGCTTCTTCTTCACAGGCTGCAAGAGATGCCATTGTAGGGTTATGCTCAGCAGGAAACAGCACTCTGACACATCCCCAAAAGAAACAACATCCCCGTTAAAAGTCCCTTCCATATGTACCACAGCTTCACACTATTCTTCACATGTAGAGGAAGCCACGCTATTGTGTTCAAAAGCATTCAGGACAGCAAAGACAAACCAGATCCTGGGCAGGCAGAGAGCAAGGACAACAGGCAAAGAGGCTTTGAAAATAAGGATATGAAGAACAGTATAGCAGAGAAGAAAGTCAGACAGAGGAGAGAAAATGTGCCTCCATTCACAAGCAGCTTTCAGAGGAGAGAACAGCAGGCCAGACACACTCCTGTACCAAGAAGGGCTAACCCAGCATCAATCACCCCTGTGTCACAGGAACAAGGCTAAGGCACCAGTATAATGCTGAAAACGCTGAACATATTTCCTCTTCAGACCTGCACTGACTGCATCCAAATGTGAAGAAAGTACTGAGCTGAGAGAATGAAAAATCCAAAAGGAACTAAACCTGAAAAGGCTTCACAGTTTTAGATAACTAGACTAAACAAAACCTTTCAGAACAAAAAAGTCCTTGCTCACCATACAGATTTCTGTTGCAACCAAGTAACTGAGCCTGTTAAACCATTCCACATAGGCTTCAAGATTCCGAGTCTTCTTTCGATCTCCGTAGCAGCTCTACAGATAGAAGAAAAATAGCAACTTTTAGTGCAATTTTCATCTTTTCCCCGAGAGAGAGCTTTTGGCTTTCTGTCAATGAATGGCTTTTTGCCATTCCCAAACATTGTTAAGCAACTCAAAGTGACAAAAAGCTTAGAGGGAAAGCAGCAGTGATAGTATTTGAGCATGCATAACTTCCTTCTGAGCTGTTGGTCTAGTAAAGCACTTAAGTCCTACTGGGATGCTTTAAGGACTTAGGACACACTTATGCAAACAATCAGGGCTAAATATCTGCATAAAGCTCCCTTGAATGCAAACACTGTCTCAGTCCTTACTCCTGTCCCACTGATAGAGTAGACACAACATTATGCCCTCTGCAAGTGCAGCAGGAAAACAGGCCAGGCCATTCCACAGGCACATTATGTTCAGCTGTTGATGACAAGTGGACATAGTGCATCCTAATTTTGGGAGATCAGCTCTACCATTTTGACTGGATTCTCCCTCTCCTGACCAGTGCTGTTCTGTAGCATCTTGGAATTACTCCCACACAACATCTCAGGGTTGCCTAAAAAGCGGTAGACAGCAGTTTTAGAGATCTCTATCTGCAATATCACTTTCAGAGACCATCTGACTGAACATCAAATTGTAAACTCATGCCGTTCTATTCTGTTTGTCAGTTTTAAGGAGGACAGTCAAAGTTTTAATGGACTGAGTTTGGCACAGTTTATTTTACAGAGCTTAAGCCATCTTGAAAAATATAAAAAAATAAGTCATCTTGAAAACAGCACTCAAGTAGATGACAACTCTCTCATGGGCAGTTAAAGACACCGCATCTCTGCCCTTCATCTCACATGGATCTAGAGCTCTCTGCTCCCTTTGTGTGATGTATGCTCTAGCTGCAAAGTGTCCCACGTGCCACTTGGCTGCAAAGAGTTCAATTTACTAAAAGGAAGAACAGATTTTGAAAATAAATAATGCAAAAGCCAAAGTCAAACTCATCCTCTTCCTGCTGTAGACCACATAGATGGCCTGAAGACAACATTTGCAGGATTAATTCCCCCCTTAGCTTATCTAAAAAAACCCAGCAAATGTATTAATTTAAGTCAATTTGCTGGCTAACTTCTGGAGCTCCAGGAGCTGTCCTCCAGAAAGAAAAAAGCATTAACAAAATGTTTAACAGGAATACTAAAGCTTGTTTTCTGCAGGTCCTCATTTATTGCTGGACCTCACTTCCAGCTCATGGTGCACCTGATGTTAAATGCTGCATTTCAGAGCTGCTCCAGATCTGCTCCAATTACCTTGTCATTATTCAAAGGATCCTTCTGCACAAACGCCTGGATGAATTCTTCTGGTCCAATATAATTGAGTCTCTCCTAAATAAAGCACAGAAGCAGCCAATTCATATCCCATGTTAACCTGCACTTCAAAAAGAGGGGAAGGATGAAGTCATACTTGGAAGTACAACAACTCACAAGCTCTATGTGTGTCAGCTGCTGAGCTAACACATAGGGATCATTGCAGACTGTGATTATGTCCCTCTGGATGGACTGGGGCTTGGTCTTTAGGAGCGTGAGGCGATCTGTGGATGTGGCATCAATTTTGGCAAGCACTTCCTCGTACTCGGTGACCGCGGCCAGCTTCCGAATCAGGCTCTGGAGGAGCTGCTGCACGTTCTTCCGGTACATCTGTTGTGACACCAAACAATCAGAAGACATTTTCAAAGTGTGAGAAGACAGAATTAAAGTCTGCACGACACCACAATAGGTGGATGCTGATAACTGTATTTGTTGTCACCATCAGGTAAGCTCTGCTATGTGAATTTGCAATATTAGCATTTCATCGGACCAGAAGGAATCCAGCTGAGGGTTTAAACAGTGATTGTCTCACAGGTTCAATATTGACTCAGTTAGCTCAAGGAACAGCAGAAAAGATGTGCACAGTCCACTTCCTGAAAAGTACCATCAATCACTGGAGGAAATACAAGAAATGAAAATACTCCATCTTCTCCTGCTTAAAATCACAGAAAAAACAAATTTGTGGCCATTCAGTGATGAATAAAGGGCCTGCTTCTCTCTGCAGCAAATCAAGACCAATTTCTCTGAAGTCAGAATTAAAATTTGCAGCAAATCTGAGAAAAAGGAGAAGATAATAAAACCACCTCTCTCTTCTTTCATGCAGTGGTTTAAGTTAATAGGAGTGACAAATTTAAGTAGGAGCAGGACTCAACTCTTAAGTAGATGGATCTGTGTAACAAAGGTGGTTACTCTTCCAAATTCCACATGCCATCCTAAAGCAATTAAAGCGAAACCTAAGTATCTGCAAAAAGGGTCATCCAAAATCTACCGGCAGCACACTATAATGTGATCAGTCCAAGGCAGCAATATCTCCTTTATTCTGATGAATTTGCCCTCCAAAAGTTTTTCCAAAGATGCTGTTTTGAAGGAGCAATGTGTTAGTGTGGTGAGAGGTTTTGGTTGGACTCTTACTGACAGCTCTTAACAAAACTGGAGTACAATAATTCAGGAGATGGAATAAGAAGCTACAAGTAGAACTGTAGTAAACAGGAATAGGAAACTGCTTCTTTTGTATCCTTTAAGGTAATAACTCACAAAAATCCAAGCGATCTGTAGAAAAGCAAGGTCAAGGAAGTTGCAATTTACTGTTCCAAGCAGTTCACAATAAAACAAGTCAATTTACTGTAGTGCCTGCTTTCACTTTGTCTTTCTAAAGGAAACCTCAAAGTCAAAAAACCCTCAAAGCTACAGCTAGAAAGGATTTATAGCTCTGTGCCAGAGTAAGATTGCTCCCTAGTGCTCATTTTCTAGCAGTTTTGTACATCTGCCTTTCCCCGCAACAATTTCACTCTTTAAACTGTCTGTATTGCCAGAAACTCCACTGTAGACAACCCTCCCCTCTTCTCATTTCACTCTTGCATCCACCAACTCAACTTCCTCCAAGCTAAACAGTTCTTTCTTTTTGCACCAGTGGGTATTTTTCAAGTGGGTATGAGCCCTCAATTTCACTGCTTTGCCTTGAACTGAACTTCAGTTTCCTACCTTCCAACTAAGAGTACCTGGAAACAAAGCAACAGTGACACCTGGCATCCCCAGAGTGAAGGCAAACCTATTGCCTCTTCTCAGTCCAAAGCTCCCTGGAGCTATCTTGCAGCAACTCTCAGCTTGCCCATCGAATTGGGTCTCTTTTTCATTTGTATTTCATACTGCATCTCACTCTCTTTTCCCATCTTCTTTCGTCCCTGGCCCCCCTCCCCCCAACATCCAACATCAAAACGTATTTCAGCTTCCAAGTTCAGTTTAGGTTTGTTCTCTTCCATCCTTGTTTACAGCCTCTCAAGTATTTCTAGGCCTTTGGCAGCGCTCTCAGCTCCTCCAGTCCAGCTTACCTCCACGCCTGTTAATGTGCTGGCTGCTGCGTCGTCCCTATCATTATTCAAAAGCTTATATAAGGAACAGCAGCCCCTGAGGAACACTGGAAACAAAATGCCATTTAGCAATTGCTCTTTGTGTTTATAGTTCTTCCAAATGCCATTCCAGTGTCTTTTGCAATCTTAATATTATGCCAGCTACACAGGATCTGCTTATTGAAACCTTGTTAATTGCCTTTCCATTAAGTAAATACAAGCCTTGGCTCTCAGCTGAGTTTATTTCAGTACTTAAAAGCCAAGCATCAGTTAAGCATCAAAACATTTCGTAATACCTGTGTGGAACTTTACTTTCATCCGAAAAGTGGGATTTAGAAAAAGGTCAAGTGATTTCCTTCTGTGCTCCATCCACAGGAAGGAATATGACAAACTTCCGCCGAGCTGATGCTTTAAGCTCAAGACAATTCCTCCTGGTCCAGTCCCTCTTTTGGAAACTTTGCCACATCCCCAAACCTGCTATAACATTTCCATTGACCTACAGGTCAAAGGTCCAGTTCCAATACACCTTACTCAAGAAATCATCAACATTGACAGGGATTTCTCAGCTATTGTCCTAGCTGGCTTTTTCTGAGCAGAATCACTGAAATGGCAAACACTGACATCTGCCAAGGTGTGCCTGTCTGCACAATACGGGATTACGTTATGGGCTTAGGGATAGAGAGAACCTTGCCCACACTTTGGAAAAGATCTGCTTATGCTGTGTGGTTTCTCCCTAGACTTAGGGAGAACAGACAGAACTTTTTGCCTACCAGCACCTTCATAATAAGTTTTCTTAAGCAGCCAGAGCCACACCATGTTATTAACAGCAATATCAAAGCAGTAAAAGGAACGCCTTTTTACCCAATAACTCTGTGTGCAGGCAACTTACCTCATCCCCACTGGCTATCCTTTGTGCCAACTCCTTTAAGTTCCTCATCATTCTTTCATCTCGAAAATCATAAGGAAAAGTCTCTGTCCATTCAGTCAACAACTGTAGGATTTTTGGTGCAGTTTTTTGTGTCCAGTTCTATTTGGAAACAGTAGTGAGGAATGTTACATGCAACAGCATTGCAGGAAATATCTATCTCAAAGGAAACAGAGTTCTGTTCTGTAGGATACTGTGAAGCATAAGAAACTCAGTTAAATTTTTAAGCTTAACTTAATTCAGCATTGGATTACAGGCCAGAGCCAATAGCCATGGAAGCCAAAGAAGAGACTCTCATTGGCTTGACTGACCTGGAAATTAGGCCTCAGGTAGGTGGAGATGACTCCCCCTCATTATCAGGAGTGTCTCAGTGCAAGGCATTGATTAGTGTTTCCATAACTTATGACTAACCATCAACAATGAAAGTGGTCAGTTCCAGTTGTGCCAAGACTTATGCATGCACTACACCTTATAGTGAGTAACCTGTTTATGGTGGGAGATGTGGTGGTCATAGGCTGCCTTATGCATAGTGACCACAAAATGATTTTTGATTCTCTGTGAAGTAAGGAGGGAGGGTCAACAAAACCTCTACCTTGGGCTTTCAGAGGGCAGATTTTGGCCTATTCAGGACACTGGTTCAGAGATTCTCTTGGTGAAACAAACAGTGCAGCAGAAGCAGCAGCCTTCATGGAGGACAGGCTAAGCAGTGTGGAAATTTCCCATGAATTTCAGTGAATAATGGGTCAAATTCCAGTTGCTTGTGTCAAGTTTTCAATCCGTTCAATCCTACCAAGGACTCTTTTGAATAGGAGCACTTTGCTTTGGGCAGGGCAGAAGCATTTCACTGAACTGAGAGGAATCCCTGAGAGTGTGGGATCTTACCTTATCCAGGCCAGGCTCACTGAGTCTCTGCTGCTCAGTGCACAGGTGACAGACTTTGGCCATGAGCTCATAGGGGTGCATGAAGAGACGTGAACTGAGAAGGAAGGTGAAGATGTACGTCCTCTGCAAACAAGAGGAAGTCAGACAAAGGGATAAATTACCAGCATTTTTATATTTTCTCACAATGTGCTCCTGACAAATCGGCTCCTGATACTTTACTATTTGCAGAAGAAAACTCTGCACGTGGCTGTGACAAAAGCAATTACTATAGAGGTAAGCATTTAATTTAACACTTACCATTGCTCCAGAACCAGTATTATTAGTTCATGCTTGAGTCAAGTTATGCAAGATTAAACCAAAACAAGGTAGGGCAGAGGTGGTTTAGCTCTCCTATTGCACACAGCCTTATTACAAACTTGTTACCTGAAATCACTCAGAATAAAATTTGGACTCATCTTCTTTTGCTCTACAGTAAACTTTTGTCTCCTGGGTGAAAGTGGAGGGAACTACATAGTTTAATTTTACAGAATAAAAATCAGTAACTCATTCTGAGGTTACAAGAAGAGGATACTTATTTTGCTTTGATTTTCCATATCTCATGACTTGAACATATTGTGAGATGGATATTCAAAATATCCATTCCACTCTCCACTTTGCCAGTAGTTAAGTACCTATGGCACCCACAAGAAAGATTCTACAATGTTCTGGCTCTAGGAACTTGGAATAAATCATCATGTTTGATCAATCAGTGTCTAAATCGCTACATATTTATTTACACTAAGCATTAATGTATAAGCACTAGCTTAAGCACAGTCCTGTGCTGCTGTTAATTCCGACCCAAGTTAAAAAAGATTCTGTCTTGGATATGTGAATGTATCTATGACACCAACAGAAGCTGAATATAAGCAGAGTTATGTTTTCAGCAGAAGCCTTTCAACAAGTAGAGACGCAGTTTCATCATGTCCCAGTTATCCCCAACTGCCCTTTCCTGCCTTTTGATACCATTGTTTTTTATCTTCTTTTCTAAGAATTGAATAAAATGTCTCAATGCACAGATGTGCCAGGACAGGCCAAAAATCCTCAGGTGGCAAATGTCCTCTTCTGACATCCAGCCTCTGCTGATTCCAAACAGTTTGGATTCCAAATCACTTCAACATTTCGGTTGCTACTTGTGAGATACACAGGCACCTCAGAGGGGCAATAGGAAACATGCATTAAAAACTGTTTGGTTTTGCAATAAATACTTTCATCCTGTCACACTGGTGGTCATGCCTTGCTCCTGAGCTTGCCTGACAGATTTTTGAGGGTCAATGGTACCCACAATCCATCAAGCAGTAAGCCAGTGTAGGTGTGTGCTTTATAAACGACTCACCAGGGTTGCTCACCCTACAACAGGAGTGATAAAGCATTAGACTTCCTAGGTTAGGTGAGTTATTGCATGCTGCACTCAGGTAAAGCACACATTTATCTTATCATTGCTGGCCTGCCACCTGAACCCCTTCCTTAGCCATTTGATGTGACACATTCTGCTTTTGCTGCACATGTGGAAGCTCCCCTGCAGGAGATGCATCAGGCCCAGCCATCCAGTTATCCGGGTGTGTAGACTTACATCAGGATAGTAATCCACATTGGGTACTAAGTGCTGGATCAGAGCTTCCAGAGACCCCGACAGGAGATTGTTGTCATGGTAATAGAGCCCTCCACAGTTGTCCTCTTTTGTCTGATACAGGTTCCTGTTGCAGCCGCTGCTGTCAAACATCGCTGCAAAGGGAGGTGTCTGTGGCATCTTCCCCTGAGGAGACACACAAAAGAGATAAGGGATAATTCCCAGAAGGTACAAGGTAAGAGGTTTGCTACCCTCAAGAGATAGTACTGCACTAGGAAGAAAACCCAGTGTCACACCATGAGTTGCTTGCACACAATAGTAAAGACTGTACTGTCTTCAAGCCTGCGCAGATTTCTCAGGAAAGGGCCAACACAGGCTTTCATCACAGCCTACCACAATTGCCAGGCTCTTTTATATTTTGCTGTTTTTTTCATTAAATGACAGATAAGACATCCAGGTTAAAAGTTAGAAGGAGGTAAAAGAATCCTGACAGGTTTTGGGAATTCAGATTTCCTATAAAGCTTTTGGGGATGTGGCATAATGTTCACTGACAACTTTGGGCAAGCCCTGAGAGCAGCTGCCTAAGAGCAGCACTCTGATGGGGAAGCGTGTCCATGCTGCCACATCCCCAGCCAGTGCAGAGGGAGAGGGACTAAAGTCCTGAAGAGGTTATGTGACAGGACACAACACCCATGCAACTGCAATCCAAACCTCCCATTTCCCAACTCCACCCTGCTAAATTGGTGCTGGGTTCTCCCAATTACACTGTTACAGGTGTGACCCAGGCTAAAGCCCGATGCTTCAGTGCATCTGCCTCCACCTACTCTCTGAGTGGGTCTACAGAAATTTGGAAAAACATGCCTGTGTATAGTTGCTTACCACTGTTGTTCCAGTTCACCAGTGACAGAAAAGGTGAGATCAAACTCAGGGTTTTGCTAAACCTTCTATCCAAATTCTGTGAAAATGTTAAAAATCCAGCCTTGTGTTTTCCAGCTTTAGGAAAAATAAAGCAATTACTCATCAGTCTGCATCTTAGTGCTTGTGGAATAAAAATGTCTTTCCAAGGAAAAGATCAGTCAGTGCTGCAGGCTGTGCAGTCGTTCAGAGCAGTGGGTGGGCAGCAAGGGGGCTATGACCACCCAAGAGCTCTTTTGGTGAAGTAGTATCTGCAAAGGCCAAAAGATAAAATCTCTCTGATTGTTCGAGTGTTGAGTTATAAACTCCTTCCTTCTCCCTGCCTTCCCTGCTGTCTGGGAGTAGCAGCTCCTGTCAGTTTAAGGAACTTAGGTTTTATAGCCTTGTCTGCAAGCTAAGTTGGTGCCCAGTTTTAACCACAAACGTGCTGGTTTGAACTCTACTACAGCAGTTACTAGGCTGTGGGTGCTGATGGGCATTCAGGGAGCGACAGATAAACTGCAAAAGGGGATGGCGCTTTGCTTCCAATCCTCCCCACACTGCGAGGCAAGGGACATCAAAATGAGAGGACAATATCCACAGGCTGCCGTGCTCGTGTGTTGACAGAGCATGAGTGTGTGCATGAGAAAAGCATTAATGCCTCTGAGCCATCATTGTAAGTGCAGATGCTGTTCCTTTTCTCTCCATTGTATCAAATTTTATTCGGGAAAAGGCTCTTTAAAGCCACACAGACCTCAGCAAACACCAGCCTGTGAAGGCATCCCGTTTTGAGAACAACTAGTGATGTGACAGCCTGGAGATAAATAGTGTGCTGCCATCTGTGTGCTCCACAACCCACAGTACAGCACTTTTCAGAGTGAGCTCAGTGGAGATGTGAAGCTATTAACTTATTAGCCAGATTCCTTAGCTTGGACCTGAAGCACCACACAGACTTGCTGCTGCTGGCAGCGTGTCCAGACAATGGAGACATTCAAACCAGCACAAGACTGAGTGGTTCAGTAAATAAACAGTAAGAGAAAGCCAAAAACAAAGACAGAGAGGGATGGTGGAGAGAGCCTCCCAGCCTACATGATCTGTACTAATCCCACCTTGCAAGGTGCCAGAAGATTTCTGCATCAAAATGGGAAAAACTAAAAACTGTCCATGTTTGAAAAGTGACATTAGACACTCGGTGCAGCTGTTCAACCAGCAATTCAATTCCATTCAGCCCAATGAACTGGGAGAGGAGAAGAATAAAGTAAATACACGTGCCGCAGCAGGAGGGTATGAGGTGCAGGACTGAACTAAACAGGGTTCCTGCACAAGAGAGTTCAAATTGCTGGGCAGGTGAGGTGCAATCCATGCTCTGCACCAATAAAGCATTCTTATGCATAAAGACTCCTGGTCTTTCAGGTTCTTTGCAAGGGTAACACAGTTTAAGGAACAAAACATTGCCGAGGAGCTGACATAAACCTTTTGCAGCATCTCCTAGGTTTTCATACAGTGTATATAGAGTCACAGACTTGAACCAACTCCAAAATACTCTTCAGCCCACTGGCACTGAAAGATGTCCTGTTTGCACCAAAATTCAGAAGTCTTTTAAGCTACTGTAGTGAAGTTTATTCAGCCAAAATGCAAGTGGTAGGGAACAGTGTGTAAACACTGCCATCCACCAAACATCTGTAGCACTGTGGCTCCAAGGTAATACTCCACAGGGAAAGTGAGAAAGGCTAGTTTGCATCTGCAAAACAACTTGACATTAGTTTTAGCACTGTAAAAAAACCAAGGAGAGTGGTTGTTTCAATCCAGTCTTTGTATTAACCAAAACAGTCTAATTCGGAGTGAGACTGGAATCTGCAGGAGATTTAGCCAGACTAGCCAGCAATTAGTTTTGATTTCATACAACCCTCACCACCCAAATCAGACAGGCAATATCTTAATTTATTGGAAAAACCTCCACTTCCACCATATCACTAACTTCTAGCATGGTAAGAACTGAAACAGGTGTGAATCCCAGAAGAGCTTTCCTCTGACATATTTTACACAAGCACACTAAATATTACTGGCCAATAAAATACAAGGTTTTTCAGAAGGTCAGCAAGCAGTGCTTAAATTCTAACTCCCACAGTGATTAAATTTTAAACTCCCAAAGAGAATGAGACCTTTTTGAAGCCTGCAGCCCTTAACTCTCCTCATAGCAATTATCCAGGACCACACGAGTCTTTCTTGAGACAAAGTTAATTTGAGACACAGAGTCTCCTAGTGCCTTATCAAGAAAAAAATAATTAGGTCATTAACAGATGTACTGATTTGTAATCACAAAATAAAATTCTCAAAAGTCTTTCCCAAAGGGTACATATTGTCTCACTTGTTTGCTATCTATTTCTGGAAGCTGCTTGACAGAGAGGGCTCAGTTCTGCTTCAGTGAGACACCAAGTTGTGGTAGCTAAGAGATGTTCTCTATGGTCAGAACTGGATTTCACTTGGAAGTGAACAGGACACAGGACACGTCCACCATGCAACGAAAAGGGATGATATCGAAGTGTGACAGAGATAAATATAGCATAGCCAACAGGATGATTCATACAACACATGTGCTCTTCCAGCATGACTCCTTTATTATCCTGACCTTGACTCCTCTGCTGTATTTTATTTGGAGGTGGAGACACAAAGCAGCATGCTTAGTTCTAATTAGAAGCTTCTTTAGATAAAGCCTCAGCCAAACCCTGCCTTTGGAATAACTTGAGTGGAACTGAAATTTGGTTACAGAGCAGATAATGGCCCACAAATCTGTGGCATATAGAGTAGCGGTATCTTAGGACCTAAAAATGTTGATAAAATAGAGCAATGCAACGTCTGACAAGCAGGAATTAGAAGAAAAAGACAAGAAATATGATTCCAGTGAAAAATATCCTGAGAGTTAAAACCTGAAACTTCTTAACTTTGGAAACTTTCGGCTTTGGAAATGTTTGGCTAGCAATCACATGGAAAGTCATTTATTGCTTCTCTCTTTTTTCTTTTTTTCCCCCCAAGAATGAAAAGAGTGGCTTTTTTGTTTCAGGTTTTTCTTTCATTAAAGATCTGACTTGAAGGAAAGAGCAATGAAATAATTTCCTGGCTTTACCAGTGTTGTTCTGAGACAGAGAGAAGTTGATAACTCTGCACTATGGAAAGAGGAATACAACATTTTTTCTGCATTTAGCATCATTATGGAGAATGAGACCTTGGGCATCACTCTGACTCTGAATAGCCTCTGACAAGAAAGAAGTCTCAACCTACCCAGTAACAGCACTGTAAACAGGAAGTCAGAGCCAAAGATGATGTGCTCAAACCCCCACCACTTCCTGCAGGAGCCAAGTTTCAGTTTGGCAAAACTAAAGGAACCAGACGTAGCTTCCAGGCTGCCAAGAGCTCATCCAAACCTCTAAGTTCAGCAACAGTAAAAAAAAAAAATAAAATACCTGTTTTCTACCACAAACAGTGGAAGGTTGTGTTGGTTTGTTTTCATTTATATTAAAGAGCTCAGGCTGCACGTCAGGTTCATAAAACAAACCCAACAATACGGACAGCTGGTATCCTTTATAGAAGGAGCCACTGAGGAGTTCAGTAGTAGCCATGAAAGGTGCCTTTAAAGCCACTGCCAAACATTTTCAGCTCGTCTGTTAGGTTAGGTTTTCACCCACACTATATTCCTCAGGCAGAGGAATGGTGCCTGAATTTGTGAGGAGTCCCAAGCCACACCTCCCCTTAAAAGATGCAATCTTCAGAAATGCAATTACATCCCCTCAGAACTGCTCCCTATACAATCACAAACCCTTAACCACATTTAGCAGGTGATTACCATCCACCATTATTAGTAAGGATGCCATCGTAAAACTGAGGTATGGCAAAACAAAAGACTGACTTCCTGCAGGAGCCAAGTTCCAGAGAGGTCCCACATTATCTCTAGTCTTTCTTTTGTTAGCAACATACCTACAGAAGCCCTTCCTGTTGTCTTTGACATCTCTGGCCAGACAACTCTAACTGGCCCTTAGCTTTCCTGACCTTATCCCTAGCTTCCTGTACAATTTCCCCGTATTCCTCCAGGTCTACACCCCCTCCTTGTCCCCCTAGCCTGTCTTCCCTAAAAAGCCTACAACCTTCCATTCCAATACTCCAGCCACTCCAATACACCACCACGTCTCTGTGATGCCAACGATATCACACCCACGCAGGCATGTGCATGTCTCTAACTCTTCTTGTTTGTTCCCCATACTATGTGTGTTTGTGCAGAGGCATCTGAGCAGGGCCCTTGGTGAAGCTGACTGGCTGGCTGGAGCAGCTGGAATCCTTTTGCACTGCTCCAGGCATCCATCCAGGCTGCCCAAAACAAAAGCATACCAGACGCAGAGGCCACCCATTGCATTCCATACTGCTCTGCCTGCGTGTGCCTTGCTTACAAAGCTTTTGTTTTGTGCACTGAAAGGTAAAGTGAAAATCTACAACTCAAGCTATTGAGAAGATAAGAAAGTTGAGAAACTCCCACATAATTTCTGCAAGTAAGACACATGAAGTTTCAAGATCACAGAACTATCCCAGCTCAAGCCTTCTTGCTCCCATTCTTTGTGAAGAATTTGCCATACAATTCTATGAGTGTAACTTCAGCACCAACTTTGACTTATAGTTCTTTCCTAGAATTACTTCTTATCAGCTGCATCTTGTAAGAGGCAGAGTACAGAATATTACTTCATCTTCACATAGGAGATGAAAAGAGGAGTGATATTGGCTTTTTGCCAGTCTGAAAATCGAGAGGAAGATTAAGAACCTCTCATTAAGGAATCCACCCCAGAGGAACAAGAGCACCAAAACTATCCATGCTGGACAGTGGCATAACAGAAGAAATACATCTTGCACAGTTGCTGATAAGGCAAGGAAAGACCTGAGATAGACATAAGAAACCTGACCAAGCCTTAAAGTACTTTTTGGTTTTCCCTAAAACAGCAGAGGATGAACAGTTTTGTAAAGTTTTCCAAAAATTACCCAGGCAACAATAAGCTGCAAAGGAAGAAGAAAAACCTAGTAAGCAAAGAATAAACCAGGAACTGAATTTCAGTTAGAGGCATTTTCCTCCTGAATGTGCATCTTTCTTGGGTCTATAAATAGACCCAGCTGATGATGGGGGAAGGTCAGATGCAGCACTGCTGACTGATCACTCATGTAGGAGAACTTTGGCACAGTAATTAAGTGAATCCTGAATGACTTGAAATTAAAGTCCTTGGATACTGAACTGCAAAGGTGTGATGGGTATGAATACATTTGTGTGTTTACTTGGGAGCATTAGGAAAAGCGTGTGGGGGTTTAAGAGTGCCTTGAATTTCTCCAAATCTGCAAGGGCAGACAAAGGGAAGGAAACAACCAAGTTCCTCTTTGCTGCTGATGTGCTGTAAATCCACGTCCCCTGCTTGCGCGCCACAAATCAGCTCCCCTTCTATCCTTTTCCCATGCTCTTCTTCAGTGGGGCAGGAAGAGTGAGTGAGTCCAATGATGCTGAGCGTGGCTGCGACAGCATTGCTGCAGCACTCACACGCAGGCAAACTGCATCACGGCAAAAATCCCAGCTGCAGGAATATTATCCAGTCCAGGGAGAGGACAGGACACATGTCCCTCCCAACCAAAACACATGACACAATTTGTCTCTATTGCTGGACACACAAAAGCAACAGCTTCGAAACACATGACACTAAAAGGATACCACACCTATAACATATTAGTTTTCTTAAAGCACTTGTCTCTTACCATGACCACAATGCTGCTGAGATTTCTATCCGTGGGTTAAAACTGAGGAGGAAGCCACAATTATTTAAAAAGACATTACATGAAGTATGCTCCATCACTGACTGCTTAATCTTTTTGTTAAGTTCATTTGTAAGTTATTTTGAATTTTATGGATCATTTCTTCATCTGGATGGTGTCCTTTCAGCATCTGAACTCAAAATAGGGCTGTTCTCCTGTAAACAGGTGTTTTTTTAACCTTGTACATCTCTTTGATAATCCCAGTTTCAGAAGAGAAGTTTAAAACACGAACCAAACAGGATAAGTATATATTATAAGTGACATGATGGATTAGCACAGCAGTAATTAAATGTCAGAAGGCACAAGAGATTCTAGGAAAGTTCAGTCCATTGCACGCTCCATAGTGACTCCTGAAAAACTTGAGAGATTTACAGAATGAATTACATGGAAAAAGATGCACAAAAGTCTCATGCCAGCCAAAGGATGCAATGAAATGTCTCCCATCTTAAACAACAGACAAGACATATAGATACTCTTTTCTACCAACATTCTGAGCAGACAGCTGGATGGGAAGCAAGAAGTTTTGATGGACAACCAATACTAGGATCATATTAAGAAAACGTCTCCTTCCCCTCACCCCAAGATCTAATTTTTTTACATACACTCATAAATGGACTGTCCTCCAAGCACTTCGTTTAAAATCAAACTAATGTACAAGCTGAGTATGATCTCCTCAGTCCTGTGTGTTGCATTTTGTCCCAAATCAAATACTACCAGGAAAGGCAGACAATCTGGCCAGTGGAAAGCATTAAGAATGCTGGCTGCAATTGCTATAGCAATATTGAGAGCTTTGACATAAGAGTACAAGTATATTAAATGCAAAGAAAACACAAGAATGATACTAAAGCCCTACACTTCTCTACCTTACTGAAGCAGGGTGGGGATTTTAGAAGCACACAGCATTCCTCTAATTGCACCCAGTGAAGCACAGCACAGAACAGTTTTGCCATTTTCTCCATTTGTTCTTAAATATTACAGCCATAAAAGACTAAAACCTCACCTCTCTACTCAGCCAGACTGGTTTGTCAGGGCTTCCATCCGCCAGCGAGATGCAGAGCTGCACAGACTGGAGGAGTTTACCATCTCAGCTGGGATGCTGCTCATCCATCAGCTGATGGATTGCTGCAGCTTTGAGGTCAGAAGTTTCAAGGCAAGTGAACAGCAGTGATGCTTAACTTCAAAACATCACACTGTAAAACGAGTGATTCAGCAGCTGATTCACAGCGGCTGAGATATCCAGGAATGGGGTGTGGGGTGGGGTGGACAGATGGGACCTGTGATGGCATCCACGCTATGCTATCCCCACTAGTGAATCAGAACCCTGACATGAGTCCTGTAGCTCTGTATCTACAGAGTTCTGCACTCTGCATCGTTTCTGTAGCATGCTTGTGTCTCCTGAGTACTTCAAGCTGAAGAAACTGAAGTTGGCTGTTGTCAACAGAGATAGGAGCAGTTTTCCCTACACTATCACCAGAAGAGTATCATTGTGGTATTGGACTTCCACTAACCTTGAGGAACACGATCCATTCTATGCGACAGGGATGTTAAATTCTGTAACCCTAACCCAAGCCAGGTGATCCAAGCCAAAAGATCCACCTCTATCTGCATGGTTGATAGCTAAGCATGGGTCTGGACTACTTCAGAGCGATAACCAGCTTCATCAAGAACTGCTCACATATCCATCCATAGCCAACAGAAAAAGCATTATTTCACTGCTTAGACCTGGCAGCTGGTAGTTTGGATCTGCTTCTGACTCTGCTACAAGCTCCTCACTTGGCTTTAGTCAAGTCACTGAGTTTGTCATTACTGCATTCCTCTGCTTGACAGTACAAAGAGGGATAAGTATGGGGTTATTTCCTTTCATTAAGCACTAAGATCTTTTTTCAAAAGGGGTACAGAAGGTGTATCATGTATTACTGCCAGGAGCACAGTACTAGCCTTAAGCATGAAGCTCTCTTGACACGGTTCTTTCTTCAGCCTCATCAAAGCAAGACACCTTCTGAATCCCAAAACTGTTGCTCTTTGCAGACGCCCATGCTTAGCCTTTTGTTTTAACCTGCAGTACACTTCAAAAGAAAGCTCTTTCCCTTTTATAACGATAATAGGCAGCCAAGTTATAATTTACAACAACAAGCTGTAGTAGTGTTAAATAACAGTACTTCATTTCATTTAACTGTTTCTACCTAAAACCTCATTGCCAAATGTCTCTTTGCCATTTAGATGATTCAGAAAAAATGCTGGTTTTAAAGCAAACAATTCACATAACTTTTTTTTCCGGTTGCTGAGACCTTATGTTTCCATGAACAGTACAGAATTTTTACTGACACTTCAACATACAGCAGGTTGAACACGGTGTATTTACAGTTTCTGCAATAGAAATACTTCAGTTAAAAAACACCACAACAAAAAACCCACACTTTCCAATGAAAATTGGAAACTGGTTGAAGATAAAACAGGATGGTTCCACTTAGGCACTTAAGAAAGGAAGTACAACTCCATATCTGCATCAGTTATACTCGCCTCACACCCATTTATATCTAGGCTGGGTATCAGCCAGTGGTTTCTAGACCAGAGCTGGGTCTGAAGTACAGGGCACTTGCAAAACAGTTGTCTGCAATCAGCTTGACTGACTCCCTGGTAAATCAAAGAGAAGCACGTTATAGCCAAAACGACTGAGAAGAGCTTTTTCCCTAGTCTAGGCAAGGCCATAGCAGAAACCTCCCCTCACACGCTGCCTCTGCTGGTTTGTGTCAGCCTTTGAGACCCAGCAGCAGTTCCCGTGCCCGACTGAGGGTGGACCCTTGGGCTTTGCAATCCATGGTCAGAGGCTCCTTGCCCTGAAACAATTACACCCATTAAGTCAACGCCCAGTAGGTATGGTATTGAGCAAATGTACACCAGGCTGGGCTGTGAAAAGATCATTACAAACACCGCCTAATAGTGTCTGAATCCCTGCAGGATGTTTCAGGGAGGATCAACTCCAGTCCTGATGGACAAGTACTGTCAGTTCAGCACACTACATTCATGCAGAAAGCACCCGGCCTCGTATCAATGAGAGCAATTATCTCAGAGAATACCCCACTCCCCAGTCTGACTCAAGCATATTTATCCTCTGTCTTACTCCTCGTGAATCCAAACTTCTCATTGTCCTGGCTGATGCGGACTCACAGCTCCCAGGTTCATCTCTCTCCTGGAATATTACCTGGCATTTCTGGCCCTATTTCCAGATGCGATGAGATGCAAGCAGAATATCTGACTCCATGGGAGGGGCAGGTGACCTCGGGAATATTTTCCTCTGGAGAGAAGATGCATTTTAATGAATCAAAACTGAAACAGTCAGAATGCACGGATCTGAGTCATGCAGTGCTATTCTAGAGCCGCCTAGGAAGAGTGAGCTGGATTGTTGTCATGATCCTGCACATTTTCCATTTAAAAATACAGTCATACTAAATACCACCCATTCACGCTCCTCACTGTAGTGATTTAGTTTTTTAATAGTACTTCTTACAGCAGCTAGAATAGAGGAGAAATTAGCAACAGCTTTCAGCTGGAGTCTTTGCTTCCTGTTTGTAAATTATGCATTGTCTTTCTGTAGCTGCAAAACGCTCTCTTGAACTTTTGTTTACAAGCTCATTTTCTATCAAAGTGTTTATTTGATGATGTGGCTCAGTCCCTCATACCCATGCCAAGCAAAGGGCACTTGTCAGTGCTTGCAGAGTACACCTGTGTATTTACTAACATTTGGAAAAAATGCTTGTGTTTGTGCAATCACAAATTCCAATCAGCCCTAGTATGTGTCATAACATCAAACCCTTGCAGTGATGCCCAGCACAAACTGGCAATATGATCCACGCATAGCTCCTTCCTGTCTTTACCCCAAGGAAAACTCACTTTTTAACTAGTCGAGGTTACAAAAATAAAATCCCATCTTGTCAGCTTTTCCAGTTCATATTCCTTCACTAATGATGCTCCAGTGTTGAACTGTGCCTGTCACTTCTGACACTGTGACAGCAACTAATCCAGCAGATCATGAACAGGTATGGTGACTCTGCATTTCCCAAGGACTGTTTAGATAACCCATACAACTGGAGCACAGGCAACAGCACACTGTGCTATCCCCAAAAACCTCAGCAGAAAGAAACCATGAAGAATGTAAACCAAGGGGGATTCAATGTACCATACAAAAAAGCATTTTACTCAGTGTGTGGCACAGCTGTGAGTTTAACGCCCGCTAAATCAGTAATTTCTTTCTTCTTTTACAAAGATTTAACAAAACCTACAGTGGCCTGTTTCAGTCCTGCTGTTCAAAGGAGTGATATCTCCACTGCTTATCCAAAACCAGAGCTCGGTCTTACCCATTAGTTCTCTCCACTACAGCTCATCAGTTAGCTACTTGTCTTGAGTATATTTAGCATTGATTTTCAGCTGATTATCAGCTTCTCTCCAAGGCATCTCATTTGGAAGCCGTAAGATAAGCCTGAGGAAGCCATACCTCAAAAAGCTGTTCTCAGCTTTCAAAACAGAGACAGCCGAGAGACCCAGTCCTGCCTCCCTCCCAAGTCCCAATTTCCCACAGATGGCACATTATCTCAGCCCACCAAGGCTGTAATCTCACTGAAAGCAACCCCCTCAACATTCCTCGCCTAGACGGTAGCTGCCCGAGGTACAGAGCACCTCTTTGTTCCTGGCTCTTTTGATTTTTCAGGCCATTCTTGCCCTTTGAGAGGAGTCAGCCCTCCTCTCCTCCCTTCAAGGAAACTCCCCTGGAAGAGTTCCTCATCCCTCAGTGCTATACTTAGCTTTACACACAGGCACACTGGGAGGCACTGCTTCTTAGGGCTGCCTTAGTTTACAGTCTGGACTAAGCACAAACACAGCAGATGTTGCTGACGAGCAACACTCTGGTCTTGGGTCATTTAACAGCCCTTACTCTCCTTGCACCCCTGAACTGCTGCCACCCCACACAGCACAGGAACCCCAAGTTTTACCACAGTCACGCTCAGCAGATGCCCAGCAAAAGAGAAGCCCATTAACATCCTTAAGGTGACACTACACACACACAGAGGCACATGGACACACACACATATCCCGCCCACACGCCCGTTTTACTCAGCCCTACAAACACAATCTGGTAAATTAGTGCTTTTTATCCTTCCCGTCCAAGAAAACCAGCAATCAATTGAAGTGACCGGCTTAAGGAAAAACGGGGAAAGCTTCTCCAAGGATTATAGACAAGAAAAAAAAAAAATCACATCGTGTAGTTTTAGGAGCCTGTTCTATCCTACTACAGGGAAGAGAACAGGGAGAAGGACCCGTCACTGCATCCCCGAGAGCTTTTTCTTCTGCGGGGTTGAAGTCTCTCTCCCTTCTCCAATATGCTGATCCCCGCAAAAAAGAGCATCTCTGGCTGCACAGAACGGGGTAGCCAGGAATGAGATTAAACACCAGGAGGAATGACCCCATCCTGCCGGGGCTGACAAGAAGACAGATGGATGGACGGATAGACGGACAAGACGCACCGCAGACTCACGGACTGTACCTGGAAGCGGCCGGCCCCAGATGCTGCTTTATCGCTCTCACGCACACATCGTTCACTGCACGACACAGGACGGCACGGCACAAC
>VZRJ01013354.1:4943458-5273728 GCA_013397565.1 Ptilonorhynchus violaceus | reverse complement strand
TAACAGTATTCAGTTTTGCAAATTTGTCAGGCCAAGAGGGGAAAAAAACTATCAGTGGAAAATTTCCTACTCTTCTTGATTGAAAGGTTGCCTGCTGTGTCCCCAGCTGTCCCCTTCCAGCTTCGAGTGAAGAGGGGGATTACAAAACTCTGCAGAATAAAACCTTCCTGGAGCCACTCCCCTACCCCCAACAGAGTAGCTACTACATCCAAAGCAAGAAAAAGAGCTGGCACTCGGCCTTCAATCCCTTTTTTTAGCAGGGTGTGACTCTCCCAGAAAGCTGGGAGCAGCAGTTCCTGAGCTCGTAGACTGCAAGTGATACTGTCCACCAGGCAGGACATCCAAGGCAGGAAACAAAGCTAAGCAAAGCTAAACCTTCTCCAGCTACAGGCAGAAGCACTGGCTGTGTCTGTCTGGGTAGGCATCTCTTCCTGCACAAATCTGCTAAGACTTTCCTCTCCTAAAAAAACCCCAACCAGCAGTAGTGGGGGAGAAGATAGAAATTGTTACTATTGATGCTTTTTCTGCTGTTATTATCTGTAACTGCAAAGACTTGCCATTGACTCAATACTTTTGATGGGCAGCAAATGAACACAAAAATCTGGAAGGAAGCAACACAGATTTAGTAGCTTCACTGACATCATTTGACTTGTCAATTATGAAGAATTATTCTATTAAGCAAGCAACAGTCATTTGAAAACTGTTTACATATTATTTCATGTAACAAGAATGGCTTCAAAACAGCCATTCTTGAAACAGAATAAATACTGACTGCTTCAGTTCTTGTCTAAATATGGTTTAGGAGGCATGTTTTTACACCCATGATAGGCTGCAACTCTTGTCTGCTGTCAGTTCACTACTTTTCCCTAGTAGTTTGCTTTCCCTGCCCCTTCCAGCAGAATAGAAAGGAAAGGCACTGTGCCAGAAATCGAGATTCAGATTCTGCAAACTGTTCTGCACACACTCAACATTAATAAGAGTTGACCTGAGAGGGAATCTCACTAAACATTTACACAGTACTTCAAATGGAGCCCATGAGTTCAGGTTTATAGGACATAGGCTGAAAGGAAGGACGTTTACACTAAAGAGTGCCATTTCTTCCTGAGATTTACAGTAGTGTTTAAATATTATTGCTTTGTTTTCATCTCTACTTAGCAGAGCTGTACTACTTTATCAGAGCGTAACCTCAGCCAAGTAAGATGTTTCTCATCACCTCTGACTTTAATGTTGGGATGAGCATCACTGCACAACAGGCAAATTCATCAGAAGACTAATTTTAAAACAAGAGAGGTTCTGAAACTAATTATGTTTTCATGTTTTTTTAAATCAATTCCTACCTCTTTCTTGTACTGAAACAATAATACAGCCACAGTGTCCGAATTCAGAAAAACAACACTAGTTAAATACAGAAAATGTTTATGAAAGCATCTGAAAACAAGTCTGCAGGAATCAGCAGTGCCACATTTTTCATTCTTCTGGGCTTTTGGGGTGATGCTGTACTCACCTCCAATACTGCAACAAAAGCCAGAATTGTCCTGCCGTTTTTCAGCAATTCAGTTCAATTTGCCAGCCCCAAGAATCTTAGCAGAAAGGTTGTAGCTTGAAAATATTTGCTTCTTTTCATTGAAAGAAATTTTCTAAAGAAAAAAAATCTAACATTTCCTTCATTTGGTTTTACCCAAGTGTCATGGTTATTGGAAGAAGCTTGTATATATGACCAAGATATATATTTAAGGCTCAAAAAGGCATGCAAAAGTCACCCTATTTTTACACGGAGGTATTCCAGCTCATCTGTCAATTGTTTGGGAGAAATAGGAGGCGGAGGTTCTAGGCGTTATCCTCTTCACCCTGCTCACAACCTATGCAGTAGGTCTTGTTTTAGGCACAGGAAAGTGCAGTTGGAAATACACATCTACGCTGGGTTTTCTGGATCGTGTAGGAAAAAGGTTTTTTGATTTTTTTTTTAAAGCTACCACTATTTTATATTTTAAAGTAAATGAAATATTTTCACAAAACAATTTCCATTTGATTCCAGCTAGAGAGGTTCACTGCAACATTGTTTTTTATCCATTAGTCAAATAATCAACTATATATCAGCATGGGTATGTATGAAGAATAGGCATTAATTATGGCATTGATCTAGAGCCTGGACCATACCTCCGCTTTTCCAGCATAGGGGAGAAATAAGAAGTTAAGAAATATGTAGAGATTGCTGAGGATAATCTCTGTAAGAGAGTATTTCCTCCTGCAAAATTACTAACCATTCTTTGAGGACAGGATTAATTTAAGAGTAGGTTTAGATGCAATTCATAATGCTAAATGAGCAGGTGGCATTCTAAATAGTCATGGAGAAGTTTCTGCCTCTCTTGGCAAACACAAATGTTTGATGTGAACAAAGCCAAAAGGGTTTTGTTATTTGCTGAACACTCGACTCTGGCTCCCATTTCCAAGGTCTCCTTCCCTTGGGACATATGGGCCTTCAGTTACACACTCACACAGATTAGAGGTTATCCTTAAAAGTATTCTAACTAAGGCAGCACAAGGCTCTAAGGAGGTTTCCACTGCTTAAGAAGTGCCCTTAAATATTATACTTCTGAAAAGGGAAGGAGGGAGGGCATTTGGATAAACAGGGGGGACTGGCTAAAAGAGAAGTCCAACCACGAAAGTAACAACAAAACTCCAGGATGCAGAAAATAATTAAGGAGGATTGTAGTTCCTAAGAGGAATCCAGAGATCACCATGTACAGTTTTCACTAAACCGTTTTATTGCAGTTTAAGCTCTGTGTAGCTGTGCTGTAATCAAACAGGAGGAGCACCAGCAAGGAACAGTGTGAAATCCATGTGCACGAAAATCTGCTAAAACTCTTTGGGTCACTCACACAGAAAAAGCCCAAGGCTGCACCAAGCACAGGCGGGGAGGTGATTACATACCGTTTTCTGGGAGTATGTAACAGATTAGTGGATTTCAGTTGTATAAACATCACAGGCTTTGTCTGCCCTGCAGAAGACAAAAACAGAACTGCAAAAACCCACAACCAAATGGTTTGTGTCTGTCATGAAACATGGTCAAAGGAAAGGATGTTTCATGAAACCTTGGAGACAGTGTTGTCAACGCGTCCTGATGAGCTACAGAGCGAGGTGGAAAGTTCTTTTCCTGGTTCTGTTACCAATGTTTTCTGTAGCTGTATGTGCTTCATTTCCCTTCTATGCCTGTTTCCCTTTTTCAGTTTCCTGCAGAATAAGCCTTTCAGTGCAAAACCAGCTTATTTCTATGTTGCTGTCAGACAATCACAATTCCAAAGTAAGGGACGTTATGCACACAGCGTTCAGTGTGCTTTCCAATATATAACCAGAAGTTAAAGCCACCTCCTGAGCCAGTTTTTAACAGTTAGCAGAACATTTATGAGCATCCTTTACAACTGCAACCACCACACTTCACAGCATCAAATGAGCTGCGGATCACCAATGGGGCACAGCCTCTTGAAATAAAAACAATGCTGGCAAAGTGGGGTGGTGGTTATATCATCGGCGAATAATCATTACAATAGTTTTAATTCTTTAAGTTGAAGAAGGAACTTACTCTGGATTCTGGGGTGAAAATCACAGAATTCCTATTTCAGTAAACATCGTGGAAAAGAATGAGTATAATGGAATGAATCTACTGGCTTGATCCCTATGGCATTTCTTTACGGAAGGGTTTACCAACAGGTCTCTTCTGCGCTTTACAGAATAGATTCAATTTTCACCTACCTGCACACAGCCTCTGCTACAACACTTACAATTTTCCCATCCTGAGTCTTGAAATCTTGCAGGGGGTGCATGTAAAGGGAAACAGAACTTGTTCTTCTAGTATTGCTGAATGACATAATATGGGCTAATTTGGACTGAGATATCTGTCACTGAAGAGTGAACTCCTGGTGACAGTCCTTTTCAGAGGCCATTTCAAAGAAGCCACAGGTGTGAAAAGTTCCAATAGCTTATAAGCTAGAACCAGTAGTAGGATGCAGAGTAATTCAACTGGTGTTAAAACTGATGTAACAACTGAGTCCTCGTGGGTGAAAGAATATTCGCTCCTCCTCTCCCTTCCATAGTTCTTCTGTGTACTACAATCACACTGAGTGGAGGAGAAACTGCAAACTTGAAAACATTGACAAGTAAAAGAGCCTTTTGTTGTAGGAGCTCATAACTTTAAATGTCAGCCAGTGCTGCAACAAATCACCCATCTGCAGTGCTGATGATATAAAAATTACTTCAGAGAGCCAACATGTCGGCTAAAGGCATTATTTAATGTGGTTGCCAGAAATCCCTTCATAAAAATTCATGACTCCAGCAGCTGGTCCTAGTTGCCATGAGACTTCTTGTGTGTTCTTCCTTGGAAGACAGAAAAACCAAAACCATACTCCATGTCTCAGCAAAGATCTGTGCCTGATTTTAACTAAATTGAAGAAGGAAAGGCTCCCATCACCACCCATTACAGAGGTGGCTTTTCCATCACCTACAGCTCAGAAGCATCATTCCAGTCTGCCCTCCCCTCCATGGGATCAGGCAGCAATGAGCTTTAAACATAATGATCAGACCCAGCAGAAGTAACCCAGGAGGCTTTAGGGGTTTTGCTGTATTCATCCAAAGGGGCATTGCTACTCATATTCATGTCTTAACTATTCTTCAAAATTTGTACTCAAAGGTAAGCACAAATCCTTACCAGGGAATATAAAAATCATGTCCTATAGTGGTATGCAAATAGTTCCCTTCTGGTCCAGGCCTTACAAACATTTCTTTTTATACCACTCTGAAGCTGTCAAATTCATCTGCTTTAAAGGAGAGGGAGAGGTAAAAATACCCGTGTGAAGCAGAGGGACATAATTTCCCAAATTGCTCTACTCAAACAATGAGGAATAGGTGATAAAGGCTAATTAAAGTTTAATCCAGCACATAAATCAGCCCACCTCTCCAAACACTTTTTAGAGATTACAACTCACTATTAACACCGTCAGAAACTAATAATCCATAGGGCAATGAAGCCCACGGCTTCCACATCCTTCTGTCCAGTAAGAGAATTTACCACACCGCCTTGGATAACAGGATTCTCTGCATACACTTCTCTGTCCCTCCTTCCTTCACCACCATGTGTTATTACTGCATAATTGTGAAATAGCTACTGCTCAGCTACTGTTGCAGTAACAGGAAAAATCTTGTTATTCTGCAGAAAATGTATGGAACTATTATGTGGTAGAGTTCCTATGGAGTTATTAATTGAAACACAATAGCTTATTCAAAACCGACTTTTTTAAAAATAATTTTTAAAAAAATTATCTGCTGGCTCAGATTTGTCAAAGGTTTCTTTAACTGACTGTACTTATAAACACTTTCATTTGCAGTATTTTTTCCTGGTGAAAATGGTATTAAGGACAATAGAATTTAAAGTTACATAGAAGATTCTGGGTTCAAAAGGCATGCAGCACGTGAAGAAATGATGCTATTCCAATTGTTCAAGAATAATAGAAGCAACTTCAAAAACCTGCAGTCTTTTACTTTGTGGTACTTTTCAGTAGCTGTAAATGGAGTTGGCAGGTTTTCTGTGGCATATGCAACGAGGCAAAGAGAGGTGCAGGGGCTCGTAAAACACTATTCTTTGGGATGTAGTTTTTGTTAATATAATTATTAACTTAGGCAAAAATTATGTAACAATTTTATGTTATTATCTAATACATGAAATTTGGCCACTGATCCATCAAGTATCAGCAAAGTGAGTTAGATAGCATTTTCTGAGGAAACTCCACTGGGAAAACAAATTTTCAGCCCTTTTCTGCCTCATGCCTTGCAAGGTCTTTACTGCTGTTGCAAAACAGACAAACCATTCCTTAGGCACAAAAAATTTGGGGTCAGTGTTCTGAAGCTTCCTCAAAAAGTTACTTCACCTTGTAAAACTATAAGGTACTCCATGACAGAACACTGAGTCCTTCACATACAACTATATCCAATGTGCAAGGAGGGAACTCTGGAATTCCTGGCTAAAATTGAACCATGGATCAGAAAAGGTGATTTGTGTGCTTGTAATGGGATCATGCTCTCCAGTCATTTCCTAGGACCATGTGTAGCCCTGCAGAAGAGAGAAAAAGCAAGGAAAAGCAACCATAGGAAGTAGCTGACTCTTGACTAGAAGGGAGGTCACATTCTGTGGCAATCAGTTATCTTTCCCTGACTAAAATGGCCTGTAGTCTGCAGAACACACTGAGGAAGGCTTGTGGCTAACGGATTATATAAAAGCTTCAGAGCACTTAGATGGAGCTCCTAGAGAGATGGAGCTGAATTCCTGCTTCTAGGGGTTGAGGATGTATGTGAAAGACATGCTGGGTCTCCCTAATGCTCTATCTGCCCACATTTAAGCAGATTTCTTTCTCTTGCCCTTTGTTGTGACATGTGGATCCCATAAGTATCCTCATCCCTTCTGGATATCACATACTTGCTTTGCTTGAGTTTTACCACCCCACCACACACTTCCTTTGAAGGCCTGCCTCCCTCTCCATCTCTCACTTCCCTCAGTTTAATAGCTCCCAAACTTTGTCTGCGTTCTGGGCACAAAGGTTACTCCTGCAGCACCCTCTCTTTGCCCCAGCGATGCTGCGACTTCGATTGGCGCTGAAGATGCCAGACAGGGCGAGGCTTAATGGCTGTAAGTCAATTAGTGCTTTATAGACTTTACACTGAACCTTAGTACTGAGTAGCTGAGGCTTGTTTCTTCTGTAGTGCCAAAGGTCCAACCTGGACCATCAGGAAAAGGAACAACACCTGGGAGGTGAACCTGCTTTTGTAAGCAGCCATGCCCAGAGCTGTGAGCTTGGAGGGGTTGTGTTTTCCTCAGTCTCTGCACCTTCCAGCCCTGCTTGGGGCTGGACACGGCAAGCTGCTTTTGTTAGGGACAGTGCCCATATGGCAGCACCAGGATGAACTGTACTTTCCCCTGAGGTACTGACTCAGTTTCTCTTCGGTCGTCCATCGGTGATTGCTTCCCCATAACCCCCGTGAGTGCCATGCCAGCTGCCTTCACCACAAGTAACTGCTACTGCTGGGCACAGCAGAAAGAGGAACCAATGAGATAGTACATGGATTACAAAATACATGTCCTCCATAGAAAGAAGTGGAAAAATTTACTAGACAGAACAAAGGCAGCTTTCAACATTTGGCTGGACAAAGAAACTCCCCCACCCCAACAACCTCATTTCCTCCCGTGAACTTAAAGCTACCTCTGCCAACATATGGGCTGGGTACAGATTGTCATGTGTAGGCTTAAGGTGTTTTAGCAAGTTCTCCAGCTAGGAACAGGTGCTTCTTCCTAATGCCCTTTCAAGTAACATATGGACTTCAAAGAAAATCCAGCAGGGTTTTCAGATCTCACTCCTCTAGCTCTGTCTGGTCAGACACTGTAGGGAAACCCATCTGTGCCAGCTCTCAAGTTCCCTTTGTTCTGTACTGCCACTCCTGTTGTGACAGTGACTACCACAGTGCAGATTAGAGCTCCTATTTTGAATGGACGTAGGTTCATCTATCCCTGAGACTCTTTAGGTTATTACACAAAGAGTATATTCAGGAGTTACCTGCTTTACATACATCCAAAACTTTCCAATGCTGCTTAGCACTGAAGTTCAACAGCAACTTCCCACACCCTTTCCTCCTCGCCTTGTTTTTCAGAGTTCAGCTCTGACAGTTAGCCGGATTTAGCAAAAGAGCACATAAGCTTCTAAATCTGGTGTGAACTGATGGCAATCGGATTATGGATTCTCACCTTCCAAGGAAGAATTTCAAACTGGGAGAGCGCAACCTGGTGAATGAAACTCAGACTTACAGACTATCTGATCCTGGCAGAGCCATCTAGCTTGCAGGTGTGTAAATCCAGGGATCAAATAACAAATACTGAACCTAGAAAGATTATGCTTTAGTTCTCATTCCTGCTACACACCTGTTAGTGGTTCCCAGACTCTCCTTCCTAGCACATCTGGTGGGTAAGTAGGCTTTTTCATCTATGTGTTATTCCAAAGGCAGGTACCTCTTTTCCTGCCTTTGGAAGGAAAAGAGATGAGAGGTTTTTCTTGCCTCCAAGCAGAGACCACTAAACAGATAGTGGTCTATAATGCCAAGTTTATCAGAAAATCAAACTTAAATTGAGAGGCCTAAACTGCCTAAGTTATGTAACTTAAAAAAATTACATCCTGCATCCTTAACCACAGGAATGTTTGTCTTTTTCTCATGCCTTGCATGCTGGCATTCTTTCCATTACCACTGTCATCAGAGAGCTTCTCTATATATACAGTCCCTTGCTGTCCATATTTTCCTTCTTGAGTAGATCCAGGTCAGTCCAGTAATCAGCAAGTTCATCAGAGTGAGTTCACTCCAATAATTTCAGGGGTAAAAGTCCTGTCTGAGTTCCCTCGCCAGGAAATAATTCTTTGTTTTATGTCATCTGCTGTGCATGAAACAACCACATAAAAGACAGCACTGGAAGAACTTTACCTCTGTAGCTCATATCATCAATGACAACTTGAAATGAAAACATCTTACTCATAAAGGTAAAGGAACTGCCAGTCACAAGAAGAACCTCCCAAGAAAAGAACTGCTGGCAAATAGGGTCACTGTGGGCCTGCGTCACATGTCGCAGGTGGCAGGAAAAGCCCCTCCTTGCCTTCCCTCGCCTTCCTCGATGCCTCTGTGCAACAGGAATGAGGCTCTGGATGTGGAAGGCCGCTCAAGAGATGATGTGGATGATGGTCTATCTACACCAGAGGTGTTGTGAAGTTCAGAAAGGCCCACTCTCTGTATCAAGACCACCTCCACGAGGAAGAAAAGATGGGTTATAGTTGTAGGTGACTCCTGAGGGGAACAGAGGGTCCAACATGCCAGACAGACACTCCTCTTAGGGAAGTCTGCTGCCTCCCTGGGTCCTGGTTTAAGGACATCGCTAGGAAACTTCTTAGCCTGGTCCAAGGGCCCTTGGATTATTTTCCTATTATTTCTCTTCCATAAGAGTGGCAATAAAACTGTGAAACGTAGTGCAAAGACAATCAAAATAATACTTCATGGCCTTGGGATAGTTGGTAGGGGAGCAGAGGTAGTGTTTTATTTTACTTTTTTTTTTGGCATTGGAAGAAACAGACAGACCCAGTCTCCTAATACACGGCTCCACCACAGAGTTCTCCCTTCAGTCGCCTCCAGGCTGAACAGACCAAGTGACCTCAGCCTCTCCTCATAAGGCTTCCCCTCTAGAGCCTTCACCCTATTTCTAGCCCTCCTTTAGACACTCTAACACCTTCATCTCTTTCTTATATTGTGGTGCCCAAAACTGCACACACTGCCTTGAGGTGAGGCTGTACCAGTGCAAAGTAGAGCGGGACAGTCACCTCCTCCAACCAGCTGGTGATGTGTTGTGCTTGATGCACCCCAAGATGCAGTTGGCACAAGATCATTCAGTGTCATTGCTTTGGAAATGTCAGACTTTCAAGTAATTTCATAGCCTAGTTCTTGCAATGTGTGCCCCACTTAGCTGCTGAACTGTGAGTCACAGCTTGAACACAGGAGAGGAAAAAAAATGTTGCTCTTAGTTTTGCTGCAAGTAGGTGCAGAGACAGGATAATGAACTCCTGTCACTCAAACTCTGCTTTGAGTTCTGCCACTGAAAATCCATAAAGATAAAATTTAGAACGGTATTAATTGAAAGCCATATTTTGCCATTTTGTTCCTTTTGCACAGACGTGGATTTGATCAATCAATCAAGTAGTCTGGGGGTAGCTGAGGGACTCACAAGTTATGTTTTGAGGATGTCCCTGAGAAGGGCTTCCACATGAGAAAGGGCGATGTTCTTTGCTGTTCAAGTCTGGTGTTCAGATTTTGTTAAGGACTTAAGTAAGTCACCTAATTTCATAACCACTGAACCTGATGCTGATAGTGGGGAAATCTCAGAGCTGAACATTTAGGAATCAAGGCACTGGAGATGTTTTGTCAGTTGTTCACATTTCTGACACATCTAAATGCAAAAAGAAGTCACCCACCTGGTTTAATATTATGGCCTTTCCCTGTTTTGTACGACTCACAAGACTACAACTCTTCACAAGACTATTGGAATATCTGTTACTAAATTTCTTTAGAAGATTTTATTAATTATACTCTCCAAGGATAGGATTTGGCAGGCCCTTTTGCAGTGGCTGAACTGAAGGAGAGTATTCCAAAGGCATCAGTGTTTCCACATGAATTTGCCCCCAAGGGTCTGAAACCACTGTTGCTAGCTCTTATGGAATGGGGCCATGATATGTTTTTTTGCTTCAAAGAGATGCTAAATGTTTACCAGAAAGTTCAAATATGTTTTGAATGTGATAATATCTAGAACTGTAATGCAAGAAATAAAGAACCACTATCAAACAATCTTTAGATTGCTCTGAGCAACATCCTTGGAATATACATACACATGCCTGCATGAGGGAACTGTACCACTGAGTTGAACAGCCTGCAGAGTTCTCCAGTTGTTTCACAATATTGCTTGTGGACAAAAAATAAGCAGCTTTACAACAGCCCAAATGCTTGGGAGATTTTGGAGACCAGAATTTAGGAATAAGAGTGTTTGCACAAAATCCCCCCCAGGTTTGGAAAATCCTTTGAGGATCAAAAGCTAAAGTTAGGTCACAAATAGTGATCATGAGCAGGTCTTGCTGCTGAATCTGGGAGGCACTCCTTTTTATTGCCACAATTGATATTGCTAATACATTTCCCTAACCAAGCTCATGGAGGTGTTCTGATGGCAGGATGGCTGAAACATAAATATGGGGAGGCCTGGCAGATTGACTGTATCACACTCCCACAAACTCCCAGGACTTTTTTTCCCTCTGGTAGGTAAGGCAGAGGAAGTAATGTTTCTGTGTCATTTACTGAAAATATAATGACTTATATTATGAAAAGGAATAATGATAAAGCATTAAAATTATTTACCCCTAAACAGGCAAAAATCATTTTAATTGAAGAAATTTGATTTGGTGCTGTTCTGTTTCTCCAGGTCAGTGTCCAGTCCACCTCCATCTCTTTCCTTCTGCCTTTATTAACACAGAGACAGGTTCTTTCCTGAGCTTTAATTCAGGCATGGGAAAAGCTCCTTTGGAACGAATGTATTACCTTTCTTTAAACCCACCTGAAAACTCTTCTTTGTAGTGATGAGTAAAGGAAGTTCTGAAATAAACAGGTCACTGATATGCCCTGACATGCCCAGACTCTTGCAGCTGGCACTGACTGGTATTGGTTGCTCCAAATCCTGATACTTCCTTTTCTGGGCATATCAGTTTATCCTTCATCAATTCAGATCATAAGTTCCCTTATGACACAAGAATGATGTTGTTGTTTTATGCTCAAGTGGTGCTAAGCACCACCATGTCACTAACCATGATACATAAATTTCAGAAAATAACGTTCTGATTAATAACAATAACAACGATTATACCTGAAGAAATCTGAGACAATACAAGAAATTACAAGAAATGAAGACTTCCATGTGGCTCATGGGCTGCCCAGCAGCTAAAAATTTCTAAAACTGGATATCCCTCATGTCACAGACGATCCTGTCATGTAGCAAAGGCAAAATTCAAACGGTTTCTGACATATTGCTTCAACCATCAAACTTCTGTTTGCTGATTTGTTCTGTATTTTTACTACAGCAACTTCCTAAGCACCCAGACAGCACTAATTTTTCATTTTATAAGACAGCAAAGTTATGATTTTTCCCTATGTTAGGCAATATACTAATAAAAGTCTCTTGAACTACTGCTGAATTTCTGGGTGGATCTTGAGTGCTGTGCTCATTCCACTGAAGAGCTGCTGCTATTTCATACACAGTTGGACCAGAAGGGTTTTCAGGAGCATGCTATCTATCCCAAAACATGTCCCACTCAACTGCCATAATCTGAGAACTGAACTTTATTTCGGGTATAACTTGAACGAAATATTTTTGAGAACTCATAATCAAAACAAGCAAACAACCCCCCAAACAATAAACAATAACAAACACAAACCCTCCAAATAGCTAATGCAACAGGTGAACATACAAGAGCTGTTTGCAGCAGCTAAATAAGCTCAGTTTTGCTTTCCAGTCATTGAGATGTATCTTCAACTAGTTTAAATTCACAGAAATTTGTGGAATTCAATGGAAAAGTTCTAACTACTGTTCCATATGTAAGATTTACTGGAAATACAAAGGATTTAGAAGATTATTCATAAATCAAAACATGACTGCCTGCCCACCTGCCCTGCCTCTCAACTTCCCAGCCAATGCCCCTGCCATTTTTTCCAGACCACAGAAACATGCTTGGACCTCAGAATCTGCTATCAAAGAACTCATAATCCTGCACTCATCAAAACGTCTTGGGGAGGGAGGTCTTTCAGCTGATTTCCTAACTATTTTGCGAGCAAGACTGTGTTCTGATGAATCCCCAGTGAGTTAAAACAAAACTGAAAAGAAAAGCAGATTCTGGTAAATGAAAAAGCATCATGGGTTGGAACTTATGATAAACTGTCTGTGAAACAACAATTCCAACTACCCTAGAGAAAGAGAGCTAAAAATAGACTAAATGGTCCTCAATACAAGAAAGCTAGAACTAAAACAACATTTCTATGTCTAACCAGTCAAAAATAATAATGAAGATTTCCAAGATACAGGAGCTGGAACCTGATTGGAAAAAAAAAGTCTGATTTATTTAACTTACTAATAACTTTTTAAAAAATGTATCTAGTCGTCTTTGTGGTTTTGAGTCTTTCTAGCTAAGAGTTTAGAGACTTTAAATGTCTTTCCTGCTTCAGAAAAACAAAACAAACATGTAAAGTAAATTCAAATTGAAGTCAAGAGCACCTGCAGTGCTTTAATATCAAGGCAAAGAACTAAGGCCAGGAACTGTGCATTTTGCCTTTTTAAGTGGAATCTCAGAGGATCAGAATCTGTTTTTCTCTCTTATGTCCTGAATTATTTGACGCAGAAACTCTTGCCTTCAGCTGCCCTGAATAAAAATATATATAGGCTGCTTTGTTTTGCTTGTCTTGCTAGCCCTACAGACTAACCTTCTCCAGACACAGGCACACGAGCAGAACTGAGCTCTGCAGGGCTCTGCTCTGTGAGCAGCTCCATCTGACACGGCCCCAGGTTGCCCTGTCCCCATTCCTGCAGCAGCAGCAGCTCTTCTCCTCGGTTCTGCCAGGCTGGTTAGGAGACTGTTCCCTTGACATCTCCCCCAGCCACCTCCTCAGCAGCCACAGAGGATGGACATTCCTCTGCACCCCTGTCCATTCCTGCTGTTCTGGCATTCAGATGAACACATGTGAGAACTTGGCACTAATAAAGACACCAGACAAGTCTCTTATAAAGACATTTTGCCTGACCTCAGGTGGGCAAGGCTTACAAAAATTCATCCACTGCTGCTGACAGGGGTTCCTACCTAATAACGCCACCAGAATTTGGGCAGGAGAGTGTCAGCTAGGTGGGAGTTAACACAGAGTCACACTGCACCTTAAACTCTGTGGCCTTAGTCTGAATCAGTCCAGACTCTATTAACTGGCTAATTTTCAGGAAGCATGCATGGGCATTGGGGAAAAGTATTGAAGTTTTCCTGCTTTTTCCAGAAAAAATAACATAAACACACATGCTTAATAATACAGTGGGAAAAAATGCACATCTCTGCTCCATATCCTTCTCTGGTTGTTTTCACCAATAAAATTTATTTTTCTTTTTGGCAGACATGCTATTTTTATGTTTGGAAGTTTGTCTGTATTTCAAAGGGAAGGGTTTTCTTTGACAACATTCAAGAGGAGCAAACAAACTGGCAGAGGAAACACGTGGGTGGGTCACTAGGACCGATGCTGACATAAGCCTTCAAATAAACTTTGTCTTAGGTTTGTTTTATCGTTTATGCAAGAAATTTAGCTCTATTTTTCAAAATGTGCCTTTGGGCAACTACACAAATCCTATTCCATTAGTGTAATTGTACTAATTTTAATCACAAGCAGCTTGTAATCACTGAAATACCTTCTGACTAAAACTATTAAAGCATTTGACAGTGATACATGCAAAACAGCATCCTGTGATTAGGTTGTATCATTAGTGGGAGATGTTTCACCTCATATGATTAAATCTTCTTGACATTTGGTGTTACATTTGAATTGGCTGTTTGATCATGCACTCGCACACATGACAGCAAATCTGCACTCATTCAGACAAGGTCAGCACAGAAATGCTGTAAACAGTGTAACAAGCAGCCTTGTATTTGTCCACTTGGAGCAGGAGCAGAGAGAAAGAACCCATCTTGAAATTCATGAAATATCCAAGAGCCTTCCTGCTGTGGTCAATTTTCTCAGTGCAAACACCGACTTAAAGAGATTTTGCCCCTAACAGCTCATTCCCAGCTCATCCTTGGCCTGCAGTTGTACCAGTACAGCTTGTCTGGGAAGCTGCAGCAGGGACGCTGCTTGGACATGGGAAAAAACTGACAGGAAGACTTCTGTGTCGGTCTCCCAATCCATGTCACCCTTTTATCTCACCAACTACTGCCACAACTGAAGATGAAAAACTAGCCTGATGTTCAGGAAAGTTTCCTGTCTGACCACTGTGTCCGTCACACTCCCACCACCCCAGGCTGTCGCTGCTGGGACCGAAGCCCCTTCGCAGTGGCGGTTCCGGTGACCCGACGGGTGCCCTGCTTGACTCCCTGCACACCCCACGCTCACACAGGCACACAGGTTTTCCTCGCTGGCTGGAGCCCAGGTTTCCCATAGCAACATCCCAGATATCTGTATCCTTAAGGTAATTTAGTCACGCTGCAGTAACAGCTGAACAGAAACAGCTCCAGCTGGTACCTCTGAGGAAGGACCCAGAAAAAAAAGGAATCCCTGGGCTTTTATAGCCTCACAGTTTAAGAGTGCCATAGTCTGGGGTCTTCCTGCTGAGCCATCAACTCCTGTTGTGCCTGAGTGTCCAGTCACCTGTCTGGAGCTGCAGTTCCCCATGCCCCTTGTTGTCCAAAGGGCTGGCCTTGCCTGGGGCTCCAGCCATTCCTGCGCCCAGGAACAACCTGCAGTTGCTCCCACTGCAGCTGCTCACTGAGCTACAGGCACTGTGTATGTTCCTCAACACTGAAGCCACTTCAGGTGGCAGAGCCCCTGGGAGCTCCAGAGCTATGTGCCTTTTGGCAGCAGTGTACACAGCCAGACTAATCTAAGGCAGCCCCGAAAGCATGGGTTTAAAATAAAAGCATTGGGTTTTACTTCAAACGATGTTGTGGATGCGGGAACAAACTGTTCCGAGCGTGTTCTCTTTGATATCCCATAAGCTGCAAACTGCTGTTTCCATCTCCCTGGTGTCTGGCCAGCATCCTGGTACAGATGGCTGTTGTACATGTCTCTGCCAGGACAGCCAAATTGCCAAGGCTGTGTGGTGCTGACATCCCCACTCAGCCAGGGAGAAGCCTTTATTTAGGCACAGTTACACTGCAGAAGATGAATTTTGGCAGCACAGACTGCACTGGCAGAGGATAAAGTGAACAGAATTTGTTCAAAGCACAGATTTGCTTTCCTTGAGCGTACCAGTCTTGTCAAAGCACTTTTGTTAAATTCCCACTGCATGCATGGCACATAATTCCAACAGGAGCAGGATTTTCCTCTCAAAACCATAAGCTGTGTCATGAGGAACTGCTAAGTTCATTCCCACTGGGAGACAACTATGATTTGAGAAGCCTTTCATATCATCAGTTTATTTTCAGGAAATAATACAGAGACAAAACGTCTCTCCTCCACTGAATATGCTGGCCCAATATTGAAGACCCATAATTCTGGAGGATGCCAAGCTGTTATCAACAGGTGTATCACAGATATATTCTGTTTATTTGCACTCAGGGGAAACTTTCAGCTATAAGTATCACCCCACAAAATTTTTCTTTTTCTTTTTTTTTTTTTTTCAGAAGTAGTTCCTTAGCAGAAGCATGCAGGTGATGGTGAACTAAAGACACATTTTGGTCTTAGGGGTCTGATGTGAACTGAAAAGTAATGTTACCACTGCAAGCATCTCTGAATTAAAGGTAATCCAGATCCTGAGAAGACCACTAGAGGCAGGTCGGTCTTCTTAAACCCTCTGTCATTTTAAAGCAGTCAATTCCAATTTCATTTGGTTTCAGTCAAAAGACAGCCTTCAGCTAAAAGCATTTATTCAATTAAGGCATTTACACTGTGTTCAAGTGCAGGCTGACAATGTTTACTTACCCAGAAATTTCTACCTCGTTTTTACTCTCTATCTGGCACTCCTCTGTCCATTATTTTTTTTTTTTTAGGGAAAGACAGAGAGCCCAAGCAGAGTGAATCAGCTCATGAAAGGATCAGATGAGCACCAGAGCCAAAGCAGTGGAATCAGTCCGGGAAGGAGCACAGAGGGAGTTGAGTGGTTTGATTGAGTCGACTTCTGTCACTGCTCAGAGAGTTGCTTCTTTTTGCTCAAGGGATGACAGAAGATGGTATCACAATGGTATTTCACTGTTATTTCCTAGCAGAAAATTCCAGTCAAATTGTCAAGTTAAATGTCCAGGAGGTAGACAGGGAACTTAACCAAAAAACAGGTGTTTTCCACTGCACACTGTGGTTCTGTTGTAACCTAAAAATTCAGCCCAGATTCAGTAAAATCACTTCAAAATCCGAGCCCTATTCCTCACGAACTTTTACTGAGTTTCAGATGAACCTTAGATTAATGTTTTTGGATAGAAACCGTGGGAAATATGTTAACTTCATATGATCAAACCGCAAAAAGGATGAAAATGAGCAGTTTAAGCTGAGCTTTGTTTTGAAAGGTTTTGCAAAATGAAGCCCAGTTACTGGGAATTCACATGATGCAAACCCAGAAAAAAAACCCTGCACAAAGTCCCTGAGAAATGAAACAGGAGTATTTGATACAGTGCTCCTACTTCTCTCTAAGTGTTCCTAAGTGGTTGCTCTGTTTGCTCTTGTTGCTCTTGTTTTCTATGCTTCTTTTTCCAAGTTTGTTCATGAAAACTCAGATCTACCTCGAACATCTACCCTTTTGCTAAAGCTTTGAACTAAATCTGTGTGTTCAGCTGTCTGAAAGCTCCTGGAATGCTGCACTTCAGAACAGTTAAGGAATAACTGGGCACGGCATCATGGCAACAGCACAGCACTGGTGGGTAGCTAGTACTGCTGGAATCACACTAAGGAAAACACTTCCATAGAGGTCATGCAACCAAGTCTTCAGAGATATGCTGAAGTCCCGAGGCCCAAAGGAATTTTTGACAATATGCAGTCTTCTGTGTGGAGTGTGCCTCAGGAGCTAAGCATCCCTTTGTCTGCTGTTCCAGCACAAGCTGGGCTTGTCCCTGCCTGTTTGCAGCATTTCACACATTTCCTCAACATCATGTGATGTCCCTGTCTATAGCAGAGATCATCTTAAAATTTAGATGCTGTGCACTCCTTGAGACACTTACAAGTTCTTACAGAGATCTGGGGTGAGATGCAGAGGTCCCCTGGGGCCTGCTTCTGTAACAGAACAAATTGGCACTCGAATGCTCATCTCCTCCTCAAACACGACCACTCCACTTTGTGCATCTTCTCACGTCGTTTCAATGTGCTGAGTGAAGGTGCTCTAAAATCCTGTTGCAACAGGGGTCACTGAAAAAGCACGTTTCAGATGCACTTCCATTAGGAGTCATGGGCAATGCCTCCTTTTGCAATGTATTTACTTGGCTCTGTAAATATCCAGGGCAAAGAGTAACCCTCAGCTAATAATACAACTCCGTACCCTCGGGTTTTCTGACAAGAGGCGGGAACAGTCTGATGCTGCAGAAAAACAGAAACCAGGCACCAGCTATGCCAGTATTCAGAGCTGCTTGCTGGCACACAGTGTCTTTCACTTAGCAGGCACCAGGGAGTATTATAAAAAAAAAATTGTCAGAAAGACCCCATGCTCCTTTTATCCCTGAAGGAATTATTTAGATACACATTGTGCTTCAGATCTTCAAGACAAAATTTGCAGAGACCTTTCAGAAGGTATGACATATGCTAGAAGTCAGTTTAAATGGTATTACCAAAAATCTGAGGAGTTAAAAGCACATCCTGACGTTGAATAATTTTTTAAAGCACTCAGGAGGCTTTGCAGCTTCTTCTAACTGTGCCATTAAATACCATCATTTCTGAACAAGAAAGGATTCAGGAAACTCCTCCAGAATCTTAGTTTTGGTCAATTTGCTGTTTATTTACTGTAAACCAGCTCTCCTTATGAGGGAGTTCCATGCCAGGTTAATAAACTCACAGTAACAACTGCAAGGTTATAAAGGGTTAAATCATCCCCTGTAGGCTCTAGTCCCAAATTAGTGTGATAAAAGACTGCACTGTCCCATGGGAAGGTTGGCTGGGGCCCTGGGACCCTGCCAGGCCACCCAGGCACATCCCCAGGGCAGCTCAGAAGGGAATACTTTCTTCAGTATAGAGCAGGCTGGAGCTTTGCTGCTGACTTCAATAAGCCAAACCGGGTTGTTTGGAAATTCCCTGAAAACCAGAGTAATAAGGTTTTAAAAATTATGGGAAGGGGATTTTATCAGAAGAAATGAGAGTACTATCCTTTCTGCAGAAAGACCTACAAATAGGGGAAACAAAAGAGAAAAAAAATCCAGAAATTTCTTTCTGCTCCAATAGACATGCTGTAAATACTGTATACCCCACCAGCTTAATCAGCTGAGTAGCTGTGCCACCCCTAACTCAGAAAACAAAACCACCTAACCAAAACTAACCCTCCTGGGCTGGGGGGATTCACATTTCTGGTGTCAGGGGAGTTTTGGCACAATCCTATCTTTGCCTAAAGGCATACACAGAGACACTAAGAACGTGCGTAAGCAATTCAAAATCTTCCCTAACCAGCAGAGAATTATTTTTCTCTTATTTTTTTCGTACATTGTGGCTGTGTTTTGATATTTGCCAGTACTCAAGAGGACAATGTTTGCCCATTATCAATAAACAGTAATGCTAAAGACACTTCTTGTGGTAGCAGCATCAGAGTGCAAGATTTGCCAGCTGTGCCAGCTCGCCATCTGACTGCCAAATCCAGTCTATGGACAATCCTGCAGCCACCAGGAAGAATAGCACACAGATTTCCCATCTCTTGCCTCATGTACCAAAAATACTCTTTTGTTGAAGCACACCATCTTCTCAGTCTTTAAAGAGCATAGTGTGGGTGCCTGGCACCAGATGCTTCACAACAGAAATTCTGAACAATGCCACCTCCCCCACCAAGTCTGGAGGACACTGGAGCGAAGAAAGAGAAAAAGCATCTTTACAAGAGTCTAAGGCTAATACTATTGAGCATAATGGCAGACAAGGAGCCACACACAACTGAGAAAAGAAAATGGAATCTCTAAAAATGGCTAATAACTACGTTTCCTTTTGATATTAATGAGCTGTGGGAAGCAATGGATCTCACAGGACAATGGAGCTGGACAATCCCCTAGCAAGAAGAAAGCCACCCTGTTTCTGTAAATGGGCAGACAGCATTCTTCTATTTCAGTCGCTAGTACGACATAGTTCTGCTCCACAATTTTCCCCCATTATTTCTCCATTTTCCAATGGATGGAAACAAATTTATTCTCATTCTGTTTAGTTCTGTAAGTGACTTTCTGCTGCATGCATATGGCCTTTTTATGGAAAAACAAAGGATAAATAGGTCTCCACGTGCTTTTTTTTTCCTGCTGAATGGCCTTTCTATTCACCAGTTCATCTCAGCAATCATATGAGGAACACGGGAGTTTTTCTGATCATTTGCTTTTTTTAACCACAGTTGGGCAAAGCTTCAGTTCTAGCCTGTGAGAACTTCCCATAATACTCTTTAAATTAGCAGTTCTTACAGGCTGCAGCTCTCAAGAGGACCAGCACATTTGCATCAGTGACAGCCAGCTACTGCTCCCGGGTCACTCCAGTCACATTTCTTTTGCATCAAGTTGACACTCAAGGTCAAATGACATGTTAGCTTTGACACTGCAGTGATGTTTGACTTCATCAGCCTCTCAAGGTCAGGCTGTTCTTGGCTGAGCAGCACAGACAGAGGAGTCTGCTTGCCTCCCTCAGCTTGGTCCTGCTGCCAGCATCCACAGCAGGCAGCACTTCCATCTATCCTGCTGTAAGGAGGGAAGTCAGCTGCCCCTCTAACCCCTTGTTGCCCAGTGTATTTGATAAGAAGGTAGCCAAGGATCCAGCAGTTGTGGAAGTTACTTGCACAGGAGGATAAATGGTAGGCAGAAGAGAAATGCTGGCTGAGACTCAGTTCACTTTTGCCCTGCTACTGCTGTAGTAGCGCAGCAACATCATTCACACCTTTCTTGTTAAGGTAGAAAAACACTGCTCTGTCCAGTTTATCATTAGGCTGTGTTCCCTCCCCTAGTACAGATTACTACCTCCTTCTTTTAGGGTATATGCTGTTAAATTCTCAGGGCAGAGAGTTCTCGCACATCCTTGGAATCAAAAGCTGTGTTATTTTCTCTAATGGTCGCAAGCAAACCTGCGAGTTACATGCATTCATTCATTTCATTCATCCGCCTGACCGGTCTGTGTCCCACACCAGTTCGGAGAAATCAAAAGCATTAACCATCTAACATAAAAGCTGAGCTTTAATTGCTTGATAATGAGAAACAAAGCACCTTTACAGCCCCTGGCAGCCAGGCAGATTCTTAAGTGGGCAGTGGCACACAAGGGGGGCTGTGAGGCACCTGTGCACTTCCACAGGACTACACACACATGATGGAGAACCTCTGTTTACTTTGGCAGCATGGGGGATCTGGGGAAGCATCCTGGAGGCAGACATGTAATTTAAAATCCAGAACAAAAACTGGTAAAGGAAGAATATTCACCTTATTCGTTTGGACAAGTGACATCCTTCCCACTCTATAAAAATACTGCAAGGATTAATCAGCACTTGGATAATTATGTCTAAGAACAGTCCTAAAAATGAGTTGCGCTGCATGCAGACTGAAGAACAGACAAAGTGACACATTCAGGTTACATAACACCATAAAAAAATAACTTGCTACGTTTCAAAACTAAAAGCAAAAAAAATCGATCAGGATATAAATGGCTTCTGGCTACCACACAACAGCCACCTCAGCATCTTCTGCAGCTTTAATTGCATTTTGGTTCAAACCTTTCAGTAATATATAAATAAATAATAGCAGATGAACACATCTGTCCCTTTGTAAACACAGGAGAAAACCATCCATACAACACTTTACCAATTATTTCAATGAAATGACTGAGTCACAAATGAAGTAGAGGGCTTTTAAATACACAACTACCTCAGGGACCATCACGCTTTTGTGAGTTGCTGAGCATCACACCTTGTAAGGGAGGGTTTCAAGGATGAAGAAAAACATCAAGAAGTAAGAGCTTCTGAAATGATATTAGAACAACCCAGCTCAAGAGACAGAACTGGAGATTCCTAAGACTGTGTCTCACTGCTGGAATGAAGTTGGATGCCTCTCACCTAAGTATAAACGTGCCCAATACGAATGCTGGAGCTCATCTTTGGGATTTCCCCTGGAGGTCCATGGACAGACATACACTTCTCAGGACTGAGTCACTGCCTTTGAAGGCAGACTTCTAACAGGTCAGACAAATGGCAGCTTTGGTGCCTCTCCACCAGACACAGGGGTGGTCTAGACGCTGGCTAAGGAATGGATTGCTCCATTATAGCTACGGAATATAGGTAAATGGAATGAAGTCTGATTTCCTCCCAGTTTGCACCAGCATACATCAAGAGTATTTGCTGCGATGTGGCTCATTCAAATCCCTGACACTGCTTTGAGAAGTTCATCTCTGACAATTGTGGAGTTTAGATCAAGGAAGGGAAAAATGCTTTCCTATCGAGTTCCACAAAGCTGTATTTCAGAAACCAATGCCTTTCATTAAAGAAAATTTCAATTATTTCTTCTAGTTGCTCCTCAAATACTTGCGCCTTCCCCTGCTTGAGTTGCAGCACTGGGAGTTTCTAAAAAACTTTCCTATGTCTCTATCACATTCCTTTTCTCCATCTTGCACTTCAGAAAGTAAACCTGAACGTGAGGAAGAACTTCTTTACTGTGAGGGTGACTAAGCACTGGAACGGGCTGCCCAGAGAGGTTGTGGAGTCTCCTTCACTGGGAATATTCAAAACCCATCTGGACACAATCCCAAGTAACATGCTTTAGGAGACCCTGCTTGAGCAGGGACATTAGACTAGATGTCCTCTAGTGCTTCTTTGCAACTTTACTCAGTCTGTGATTCTGTGACCTAAATCTGAATTTCCTACTATTGGAGATAACCCACTAAGGGAATGCAAAATATGCATTTGAAATGCATTGAGCTGACACAGAATCTTCTAATCATTGCATCCTAAAAGAGACTTAAGTAAGCAGTGGGATGAGATCTGCATATTTTATATGCTGAGAGAGATCCTGGTGCTGGAGAAATATGCGTTTGTTGACCCTTCCTCCAAATTTCCAAAATTCAATTTTAAGGAAATCTAACAGAAAGACATGGAAAAAATTAAATTATTTCTCCCAGGGTCCTCTTGTAATGCGGCTGAACATGTGGCAGAGTAAGCACAGAGGTTTCAGGATAACTCTGATCCATTGATCCATAACAATTGTGTCTCATGTTCCCCCACGGCAGCCACATGTATATCCTGCCACAGAAGGGGGCATCTACATATACAACATCTCTTCTTCATATGATTTCAGTGATAGCATCACATCATTATTAAATGGGTAACCTGACAGTGACACTGCTCCCAGTGTACTCTGAAAAAACAGACTTCTAACTCTATAATGCAGAAAAAGGCTTATTCCTAATCATCAGCAGGAGATGAGAGTATATTTAGAATCCTCTTGTAAACAAAACCACAGATGGGGAGAATTATTTCCTTGCAGAAGAGGCTGCCCACACATTTTGTGCCCTCAGAATGGTTCAGTTTATATCAACTCCAGTTGATCTGCTTTTTGCCTCTGCTCTAAGTAAATACTGCAAAGTGCAGGAGCTCACTGCACAGAGTGCAAAAAACAATGCAAAGGCAGCTTTGCCATTACACATTAACAAATAGCTCTTCAAGCATTAATTGTACAGGTCAACAGGTCTGGAGGCAAATGTATAAATCTAGACAGGGTTGCAGAAAAAGTGGAAGCTCTTCTGGGTTTGAGCCTTTCCTGGGATTCCAGGATTTTCAGAATCAGTGTTTGAATCCTTGGTCAAAATACAGGCTCAAAGAGAGAGCAATCATGACAGGTCAAAAAAAAAAACAATCAACAATTAATCAATTAATCTACAGATGGCCTCAAAGCATTCTTCTTTGGATCTAAATAGGTGATGTAAACCTGGTTAGACAATTATCAGTGAGATTAAAATGGGCTTTCAGCTTCAGACCCTCTAGGACCTTGGGACACCACAGTAACAACCTAATACTGAAAAGCTCCATCCTCCCCACAAACCACTTAAGCCCCTCCCTAAATGACAATGACACCCCAATAGACCACACTTTGGATTGTGCTAGCTTATTTCTTTCTTATTTGTTTCCTAAAAGCAACTAAACTTTCCTTGAATGAGGGCCTAAAACAAACATGTGAAGAAAGTGTTTAATTCACTTTAAAAGAGAAAAGGTATCTCTTACTTTGCCCATCCCATCACAGAAGAAGCAGAAAGGCAGCTGTACAGGATATTTTATTCCTTGGGAGCTTGTGTGTATTCTCCATGGCCCTGTTTCTTGCAACCAGGGTAAATACTGGAAAAGGAGAACCTTGGGCATGGCTTTGGGACGAGAAGGATAAACAAACTCCTCCTGTGATTTTCACTGAACAACATCTTTTTATAGGATGATGCATTAGAGCATATTTGTTTTAAACTAACATACTTGAAGTCCTTGGGTGCATTAAGACTAAATAAAGTACCCATTTAAGAATGTTTATTTATTTGGTCCAACCTATTTACATTCAGGAAAAAACATTATTTCCACTATGTGTTGATTAAACAGATTCTGAGAGGGTGAAAGTGGGCACACAAACGAAAATTCAAAGCTACTCCTTAAAACAGGAAAATCTCAGCCTTGTCCAAAGCTTTCTGGGCATTTTAGCAAGAAGCAACAACAAGAAATTACTATAACTAATAGACATAAACCTGCAAAAATTCTTGAATGACAAGAAACTTAAAGTATTCATGTGAGGAAACAACACAACAGGAGCAAGTGTACCATCTTATCAGAAAACTAAAGAAAATTCATGACTTGAGCTGTTTCTGGAAAGATGCCACAAAGCCACTGTGGTCTGGATTAAAAATCATGAAGCATCGTCACGAAACTAATTGTTTCTGATATGAATATGTTAACTAGGAATGTAATTAAAAATGTTCTGCTTTATTTCCCCTCAATATGTTGAGCACAGTTAGCTCTCAGTAGACAATCTGGAAAACCATAAAATCTTAGGACAACTGTGAAGTCAGTCTCTTTTTTTTTTGTCACTTTACTCCAGCTTTTATCATCCAGGTTTAATCAACTACATGTTTAGCTGGAATTCATACTTACTTTTATCTGGAGATGATTGTAATATTTCCATACTACAAACATCTTGTTGCTTGACATATACTCTCTGTGAAGTGAAATATGAAGTAGATGATAAGACAGTAACTTTGGACACTGTTTGAGGCCAGATTACATTTCCAATTGTATTTTGGGGGAGATACAATTTTAAATCCATAGCAAGGCTCCCACTGAATGAAGTAATTGTCTCTTCAAATTGGAGAGTAGGAGATGACTCTTAGAGAGAGCATTCTCTGCAGAAACTAAAAACACCCTGCTGAAGATGCAGGTAAAAATGGGGTGATTATCTTTCAGAATGAACATAACACTTGAAACAAAGGGCATCTGAAGGCAGGTGAATGTACAGGAGCTCTAGAGAACCATGCTCAGGTCTATCCTGGACCTGAGTGAGTAGTTTGCCAACATCCAAGGTGAGTAATGGAGGCAGGGGGCCATCTACACTTCTTTGAGGAACACTCTTAAGCCTCAGTGCAAAGTACGACCCATTTTGAGATAAAGGAATTCAAGACATTCTGAGGATGATTTGCTCAGGCTGATTTCCCACATCCCAAGCCTCAGCTTAATTATCTCACAGCAGACATTCCTTGAAAAAAACACAGTCCATCACTGACTTCTACCCACAAACTGTTCCATGCAGTCTCAGAGAGCCAAGAGGGTGCATTGGGCCGGATGCATCACTGTGTCATCACCCTATTTCTTGCAGTCTTCCACAAACATTGCAACAACCACTGCCAGAAAGCACAGAAGGGTTGCTCTTGTGTTCCTGGGGTGCACTGCACTCATCCTTCAGGGACATCCATGTGTGCTTGGTATTTTGAAATAATTACCTTTATGAAGAAACAAAGTAAAATCTATAGTCTATGATGGCTAATGAAAAGCCATGTCCCCGATGTTTTAAGGAATATGACAAGTTCTCTTAAGGGAAGAGAACATGCTTGTCAGAAGTTGGTCACCAAGCCCCATATGCTTTTATATGGTTAAGGTTTTAACTTGGCAAGTCTGAGTGGAAATTTGTGTCAGGCTTTGAAGTCGGGAGCAGGTAAAATATTCATGAGTCAAAGGACCTCTTTATTCAGACCTAAGATTTTTTGCTGACATCCAAGCTAAGGAAAGTAAGTACAACAAAAATCAATGACTAAACAAAACTCATCTGGGTTTAAACTCCTAACCCTGAACCACAATCAAGACTATAAGACTTCCTCAACTTTCTACTTAGGCACTGAAATGGTGAGATCCAGTGGTCAGGGATGCTGCCTTCCCTTAGGATGATTCTGCTGCCACATAAGTAACAACTTGTACCAGAATCAACCAACTCTCCAATCATGCAGGGTCTCAAAGCTTTAACTGATTATGATAGAGGTTCGGGTTCTACACTCATTTCAAAAGCCTGCTGAGGGAACCCAAACATAACTTCTCTGAATTACTGTAATATTTACAAAGACTGAGACTCTCAAATCTCAGGCTGTTTACGTATTTTGAAAACCAGAAGATCAAGTGCAAACTACCAACACTAGTTTGAGTGTGGAGCTAATTCTATGATTTTATTTGGATTTCTTTTTTTGATAACCACATGGTCTGAAATACTTGGTGAAAAACAGCTTTGTGTGAATCTAACGCATCTCAAACTGATGGCTTAGTTCTTTTCTTAGCACCATCTTCTGTCATGTTTCATAGGGAAGAGCTACCTAAGCTTTAGGAGCAGATTTTTTTCTGTGTCAGAGAGTTGCTGAAAAAACCACACCAAGTCAGTCACAGAGGGTAGGGAATCCAGGCAAATTCTCCTTGCTGCAAAAAAGCAACCTTGCCACAGGGCTGGAACAGAAAGTTAAGATTGGCAAAGTGACTGGGGAGCTGCTATAAAATCTTCTATAAGGGGATAAACGCATGAAGAAATGAGCCCAGCGTGCTAAGAGCTCCTTATGCCCATCAGGACAAGAAGCACTAAAAGGAAAGGCAAAAGGGGCAGAAGAGGCAACAGACACTCTGACTGTGTGTGCCAGTGTTTAGGCTGATGGGCCATGAAAAAACATGCCCCTCCTGCCCTCTGATAGACATGGCAGTTCTAAAAGGCAGGCAGAGGGAAGGGAGAGGAAAAGAGGGAATCCATAAGCAGGGAAAACAAGACGAGGGTAGCACAGCACTGACTCAGCTGTCAACAGACATGCTGTTCTTTCCACTGTCACATGGAGTGTTCAGGATTTTTGGACAGGGACACTTGCACTATGTGGCTGTTTATAAAACCTCTCCCACTCATGGAAGCTCTAAGAACATGTTCACGTGAGCAACCCAATCTAACTATTTCTCTGCAGGATGCACTACCTCCTTGTTAAAACCATCATCTTTAACAAAAGTCTCTTTTTATCCTGGTCTGTTAAAACTCTTAAACTAGAACAGTAGTCCCCTATAAATACACTGCTCTAACTTCCTGTATAGGTTTTTCTGTTGTTTTATAGTTGCTTGAATGTTTCTTGTACTGTATTTAGCAGTTCCTCTGGTTTTTCCCTTGCAGAGAAAAAATCCCAACAACTCTACTCTTTTACCAGAGTAGAGTTCAAAAGAAATTAATAATATCCTTGTGATCACAGTAGTGTTTAGGACTGTTAGGAGTAAATTTCATTCAGTCCACCCCCACAATTTCTTAGGGAAACCTACTGAATTCCACAGCTGTTAAATACATGTTTAACACAAAAAACCCCCTTTGGTCTCTACACTTCCTTCTCTAGCTGTCATTGCTTCAGCTTCCTCTTTCCATTTCCTTTCCCTGATCCCATTAAACAAGACGGAATTTTTTAATCACTGTAAAGGAGTGATTTTATTTTCAGCTTGTTTTGTGGTGCAGGTGCTCTTCTATTTGGGCAGGCAGTGAGCTGACATTGCAGTTGGGGCTCTGCTTTCGTGTCTCTGGGGCAGAACTGTCACTTAACTTTGTTCCTGAGCCTGTCCTTCTAAATACTGTATGTAATTCAGAAGAATGAGCTAAATTTAGGTAATTCTTCAAATTTAAAATGAAAAGTGGGAAGAAAAAGTTTTGATTTGTGCTGTCACCATTTTGGATCCCTTGATGTGTCTCTTGAAGCAGAATAAGGCAGCAGAGTCTGCTCGGCCTGATCTTTGGTTTTGAGCAAAGCTGTGCCAGATGAAGATCCCAATGCTTCTATTGTACTATCACATATGAACTTGATATTATAAGAGGAGGGTTGAGGAGCTTCAATTGCTTTAATAACTCTGCCCAGCACGGCAAGCAACTGTGGCTGTGCAGAAACCACAGAGCTGCGTCTTCCAACCCACCCGTATTTCCCCTGGTTTCTCTAAGGAAACAGTACTTCTCTTTTTAAAGGAAGGCCAAACCCAATTAAGCTGATCTTCAAAAATAATTCCCTGCTGACACCCCACCATTGTTGCGTCTCTCTGTTCGCTGCAGACAGGGCTGTGTCAGTCATATCCCATTATTAGCATAACTCCTGTCAGAAAACTGACTGTGGTAAATGGCCATAGCCTGGTGATGTGAGCTTCCTGAGAATCCTCTCTCCCACCTTACAACACACTGGCTGTGCACTACCACTTTTTTCTTACACTGCCCTTCACCACCCGGATATCTTCACTCTGGCATACACTCACTGTGTCTCCCTCTGTTCTCAAGTCTGTGTCACACTATTGAACAAATTATCCTAACAGGCAAATGACAGCCCAGAGCACTTGAAAGCCACCTTGAATCCCAGAACTGGCTAATAGACTGCATGTGCTGAAAAACAAGCTTTTCAATTAATCTGACACTCCTGTATTAAAGATGTGCTAATTTTTGAACTGCTGCATTAAAACACAGACACTTTACTGCTGCAGGGCAAGGTCTGCTACAAAATTTAAGAGAAAACTAAGTTCTAACCAAGAAAGAGGTACAAAGAGCACAACTTTATCCTTAGGTAGCTTTGATGAGATAGTGTCTCAAGTCGCAGAGGCATTGTGACTAGCTCTATGTCCAGAAAGAGCTTGTGGCATAATCAGAAGCTAAACCCTCATCTCTTACATGTCATGTCTACTAGAGTAGAAAACACAAAACCAAAATAGGAACTCAGAATTGAATGGTCTTCTCAGCTACGGCTTTGCAGAAACAAACTGTCCCTTGAGAGAACTCGCCACACTGTGTAAGAATGTTAAATAACTCCCTGAGCAAAGAACAAGTAATCTTCTGTGAATTCATTCTGAAAGGCTGTGTTCCCATGGGAATCCTTTGATGTCTAATAAGAGGAGATCTCATACTACGACCTTTCCTTGTGGATTGATTCTTGTCTCTTCAACTGCCTTACTCACGCAGAAGCTGAATTTCCTTCAGCCCTCTGTTGCACAAATTTGTAAGTCAACAGTGACAACAGGGTGGGGAGAAGAATCACAAACATATAATAAGCCTGGAAAAAAAAAGAGAAAAATCTCATTTCCCTAGAAAAACAGACTGAAAGGAAATCACCAATACTGCTGATACATAAAACATGTTCAAGTTTCCATGCTAGTTGCACCCAAGTGCAGCAAGTTTTTGAGAACCTTTTCCTTAGTATAGAGACCAACATGAAATCCTGAAAGCGATCAACCTAAACAACTGGACCATCCAGAAAACATCAGGGAAACATTTAATTGAGGGATCAGGGCAAACTCTTTCAGAAATATTGAAGAACAGGCAGAGGAAGTAGTAATACTGCATATACTTTCCTGCATTTTTATGCATAAAGTTGTGATAGAAAAAGTTAACTTTACCTGCACTAATCTAGTCAGTATTCTTTCCCCCAAAGTGAACTACTAGACCTGCAGTAATTAACTTGACATTAATTTTAACTGGTATAGGGAATACAACAAGGAAACTGAAAAGCAGATATGTGAATAGAGAAAACCTATTGCCTCTCAGTATAGATTTTTCTGATAAAAAATAATGTCTTCAGTGTTGTAACTAACATTCATGGTCTGTGGCTATGGTCCCCAGTGCTGGGCTTAATGGCAGAGCAGTCTATATGAAAAAGACCTTAATAAGTAAAAGAAAAGCTCCTGAGGCTGTTGGCCAGGTCAGCCTGCAAACTCTTAAAGGGTCTCAGTACGAGGAGGTATTAGATTCCACTATAAATTCAGTTTTATTAAGCCAAATGCTCAGAGAGTGCAACACACAACTACCACATTGACTTCAAAGGAAGTTGTCAAGTTCTCATCATCTGTCATCATCTGTCCCAAGAGGTTGTGTTCTACTGTTTTGGAGCAAGGGAGCGTACATGGATTAATGGACATGCTGCTTTGTAGTCCCAGTGCGGAATCAGAACTGACGCATGGATGAAGGCTGGGTAAAAGCAGTGACTGAATGGGTACCACACAAGGTAGCTTTACTCTTTAATTATGAAGAAAGCATCAATCAATACTTTTCTGAGGCAGTGGTTGCAGAGAAGTTCCTTTTCACTACTGCCAAGTCATCATCTTTCAACACCTACGGAGCCTCCCTACACTGCTTGCGGGAGTGATCTCCGAACTGTGCTGTGAGTGACCAATGCCAAAGCTTTACAAACCCGTCAAGTGGAGAACAAAGCCCTTTAGAGCACACTAAGCCCACCTTATGTCGGTCAGGCCAGGCTCCTGCTGTTCAGTAAAGGCCAGATACTAAGACCTGCTGAGCACCTTCTGTTCAATTTAGCACAAGACTCAAATGCTTGCCAGCTTTCAGGATTTAGCTCCGAGCTAAACTCTATTTTTGTATCCTCATTAGCACAAGAACTTTCTATCTTTCATGCCAGCAATGCTTTTCATAAGGATAAGCCTAGAGACACTAATGCTGGCTGATTTAGGAAGAAAGGTTATTTTTCCTTTCTCGTAATTTCTATCAAAACATTCCTGCTGTTACAAAACGGAATGATCTGTTGAAGTGGACTTCATCATCTGGAAAATCAAAGTTTTTCAACTGGCAAAGATCAGCCTTGGTCCCTGTACCAGAGTCAACCACTGCAGTTTCACCCCTGGTAAACTCATGTTATCTCTTGTAGGGCCTGTTCCCTGCACAGAATATGTGTAACTCCACAGTGTCCCTCAGCTGAACTGCCATGGATAATCACTGCAGAGTATAGGAGGTGCAACAGGATAGATTGACTGTACTAATCAATGACTTGATTTCAGGATGAGATTCAAGAAGGAATTAATATGTTCTATGCAGTTGCTCTTTTTTCTAGGTTGAAAAGTAGTGTATATATATATATATATATGAAAAAAAAATAAAATAACACGTTATGTCATCTTTCTATTCATTTTTGCCCTGTGAGAGCAATTCCAGAGAGCAAAGATAGCACAAAAAGCTTTATGCAACAACTTTCACAAATAGTCAGGCTCCTGTCCCTATCCTTTGGAGCATTTGTGAATTCTGTAGCTTAATCACCATGTTAAAACTGTACTAAACAAGCTTCAGCTTTGACCTGAGCTAACAAGGTGGGAGTTCACCTTCAGATTGCTGGTCTCTGTTCAACAGGTGTCTTTCCACTCTATGCAATGTGATTTGAATGACCAGAGGGAGAGAGATCCCATGTGAAAACAGTGGAAACCAGCTAAAATCAAGTAACACAGACTATTTTTGTCCTCTTACAAAATCTCTAATTTTTCACTGTCCGGCTAAGATTGCACATGTCACTTACTGGTGTCAAATTATGTGGTTTGCCCTTTCAGCACTTAAAATGCAGGTGTCTTTCCACCCCGGTTACAACCTCAGATGTGGCACTTGAGGACATGGTTTAGAGGTGTACACAGTGGTGGTAGGTTGACATTGGACTCTATGAGCTTAGAGGCCTTTTTCAACCTTAACAATCCTGTTCTTACACAAATCTCCTTCAGAGCCATCCGTCATTTTGACTACAGGTGTTCAAAGGAAATAGTCTCTCTCCTGAGGGCCTCTGTGAAAAGGAAAACATGGCCAGGCAGTACCCTGAGAAAACAGACCAACTACCCTTGCCTTTTATCTTATTACAAAGGAGGTTTTAACAAACCAACAATGTTTAACAAACCCTCACTACTCAGCCTTGAATCTACAACACACACAGTGACATGTGTCACAGAGTCCAGAAATCTGGGAACTATCATTTCCTTTGTTTAAGAACCTCAGGGAAAAAGGAAAAAAGCTCCAGGAGCAGCAGCCAACTGTGACAGAAGAAACCCTGGCTTCCTTCAGGATGAGCCAGTCCTCCCACTCACTCTCATTTAAGCAGCAGCATATCAATTACAGCATGAATTTACTGCCCAGTCGGGTTAGGAGGTTATTAAGCACTGAGTCCAGCCTGTAAAGCCGAGAGAGACAGAAAGGACAGAGGCAAAGTTGCACAGGGCACTTGGGCTTGGCTGGATCTTCACTCCAACAAAAATCCCCCAAAGAAAAGATGTCTTTCCCAAGTCTTACACTTCAAGTTTCAATTTAAAGTAAGAACACAATCAGTGTCATGTTCTCACCTGATAAGCCTACTGCAGGCTTGAAAATTGTGCTGGAGTTAGGTCTCAGAAATACGTGCTTGACATGCAATGCTCTCTCAAAGGCTCTTTGACCTGGAAGATTTCAGACTTTCACCTCAGTTTGAAGTACTCAAGGTATGGAAATCTGTCTTAAAGACTCTGTTCAGATCAAACAGAACAAATTAGGGGAATGGCCGTTCAAAATGCAACGATAAAGAAAACCTTGATCATTGTTTGGAAGACAAAAACCTAAAATCAGATTACAGGATTCTGTTTGTGAATTCAACTGCTGAAGGTTTTGGGAAGCACAGAAGTTAAAGCCTAACGTGGAAAGGATTAATCATATACAAAGAACTCCAAAACCTTGGCAGAAAATACAAGCATATGCATCTCCAGTGGAAGATGGGCCTAAATTGGGAATTAAGACAGCTACTCAATGAAGAACATGAAAAATTATCAGACCTTCCATCAGTCACGCTTTCCTGCTTAATTCCTCTCTGTGGTCTGTAGGAACAAAAAAATCTCTAACTTTGTCTTTATTCATATCTTGTTTTAGAGGTCTTGAGATGTTCAAATCAAAGTCAGGGCATACGCAGTTACTAAAAAGTAGCATAAAATCATTGCACAGAAATTAAGAAATCAAGTGCAGCCTCTTGACAGCTGCAACTATCTCAGGGAACTGAGAGATGCCAGGCATTGGAAACAACATTAAGAAATTACTCTCCTGTGAGGGGTGATATTTGCACAACATATTAGAGAGATCCGAGCAGCAGGAAGCTTCCTTTGATGTCAGTGGCAGTTGTCAGATCACTGCGCTTCTGAAAACAACACACTGGGATGCTTTGACCTCTGGTGATCCTCTCAAGTGGCCTGTTTGGTTAAAAGCCGTCAATTCAGAAAGGGAGTTCCACAGCTGAATAACTATTCAGATGTTTCAGTAGAAACCTTCACATTACAAGACTATTGGCCATGAAAGAAAAACCCAAATTGATTTGTCAGGTAATATTGAGACTAAAACAAGAGACACAATATCATCGTAGTACTGTAGCAGATGACTTGATACTTGAGCAACAGAGGTACTTCTGCCTTCACCACATAATTATGCATTTCATGATGTTGGTCATAATGAGAGGTTACAAGAATCTTTCAAGAGGTTAATTCTCCAAGTAGTTTACACAAGCCTAGTGCTGGCCCATCTCTTTCCTCCCTTCTCTTTGGTAAGTGGGAGGTTTCTGTGACTAACATTTCACTCCAGTTCACAGGACTGGGGATTGTCTCTTGGGTACAGCAAAGAGGTTATGCGTGAAGTCAGGAACCGTGGACTGGATCAAAAGGCAACATGTTCGTTTCAGTGAGCTGGAACCAGGCTTTTTGTTATCAGCCATCAGAAAGGCTGGGTCATGCTCTCCAAGTTCTGTCAAGCCAACACCAAATACTACAGCTAAATGTACAATGAAATTATCAGAGGAGTAAAAAGCTACAACTTTACAGATATATTTTCACAAGATAGTGTCACATTTACATTGAAACTTTGCATCATTATCACATTTGAAAAGCAGGCAATATGTATGTATTAAATTCAGATTTTTAAGAAAAAACCCCAAACAAACAGAAATGCTGATTATGGAGTAAAAGCACAAGTTTGAAATGAGTCAAAGGGCCAGAAGTGTATTTAAAGGCTGCTCCTACAAATCCACCCAGCTGACTGGACCTTTCCAACACTGCATGCTCCCTCTTAGTCACTGTGTTTATCCTCAGTCTTAAGAGACTGCCCAAACAGGTTTTCTGTGCAGGAACCTGAAAGATTATTGTGACATGAGACAGCAGATCTTCAAAATCATAGCTAGTTTGAGTGACTGCTCACAAACAAGACCTAGCAAACTGTCACTCAAACTACCAAGAGCCAGGTCAAACATCAGCAGGAGAACATGACACATGGAATTCACTGCAGAAGGTGACTGCAGGTACTAAAAGCTGACCTAAGTTCAAAAGGAAGCCAACTAATTTCATGAAAGAAAAATCCGTCTCTAGCTGAGAAAAAGCCACGTGCTGAAAATACTTCAAAGCACAGAAGAAAGTTGGGACAAGTCTCACCTAAGGATGCTCGGTTTTTACCACTCCCTAGGAGTTTATGTGTTGACCACTAAATTAGTTAGTGGTGTTAAGAAAACTTCCCTGTCTGACCACCCAGGAGCCACTCTGTCAGTCACACTCTCGTCGCCCCAGACTGTCACTGCTGGGGCCAGAGCCCCTTTGCAAACACCCCAAATTACTAATAGAAGAAAAGTGGCAAGGCTTCCCATGTCACCACACAAACATGACTTGAAATAAGAGGAAAGCCACATTTATGTGTTGCCAAGTAATGGGTTATGCAAACATAATGAAGCCAAACTTCAATGCACGTTTTCCCGGTGTTCCTGAGAACACAGAGATATGATCCTGAAAGGCCATTTTCACAGTTCATGTACTCCCTGGTGGGCTGGCTTCAGCAGCCCCATGAGCAGGACAGCTGTGAGTTTTCTCACATGGAAAGTGTGTAGGTGTGTAACAGCTTTCCTACCAAAACCTTTTGGAAAGTTACTAGTGAAACGAATGATTCCACTTCTTTTCACAGCCCACACAGAGCAAGAAGGAGACATCAACAGACCTCATTGCCATAGAATCAGCATATAAACAACTTGGAAGTAGTTTTCCTAAACTTTAATAGCAGATATGTTTCATACAACGTTTAATATAATCACCCCAAACTCTATCTACCGGCAATAATACAGACTCAGAACATCTAGAGGGGAAAAGAGAGGGCTTGGGGTGTCAGACCAGCTGGAGAAGGCAAATTCCGTGCATGAAAACACAGAAACACTCAAACCCTGCCTTACAAATCAGCTGTGTTTGACATGGATATATAAAATCAGTCAGATGTTACAAAACACAGCCTGAGTACTGCCACCAAAGATTATGAGCTGGATGTTTAATCCTTATTCACTCCCTCTGCCCAGGCACACAAACTATAAAGATAAAATCTAAGGTAGCAACCTTAAGCCTGCAACTTCTGCAGATGCAGCGATGTGCCGGGAGGGATCTCATAGTTTTATTCAGAATGTGAAGGGTGAAAGTAGAAACCTGTCCTGTGCCAGTATGAATCTGAACATAAACCCTCAATATTTTGCTTTCAAACTTAACAGTTGAAAATTAATCCTAGCATTAATTGATGTATCAGCTGAAATGAACATGGCAGGAAGAAATCTCAATTACAGAAAGAGCTCTAGGTGTAAAACTGTAGTTATGCGATGAAGAGCAGCTGAAATCAAAGTAGGCAGCACTTTGTGTTAAATGAGTGGACCTGGTCCCTGGGCTGCTCCACTGTTAACCTGACAGGAAATGTGGCACCCTTGTCTTGGATTTTACTAGTCACCAGCTCCTACAAGTCCTGGACACAGACTGGTTTTTCAGGAGGACTCTTCACCTTTGTCCATGAAGAGGATCATAGCAATACTCTCTATATAGGAATATAAACTTGTGTCAAGTGTTTGCCACATTCCTATCTATTTTACATTCGTGTTCCTTATGTGTAGCTCCTGTACATTTCCCTTTCTGTTGCAATTCAGCTGCCTCTCTTCCTGTCTCCCCACCTTATCTCCTGCTCCAGTTTGATAAACTTTTAACACAAACAACCCCTCAGAACTCTATCAATCCTCTCCCCTCTCCCTCTTGTTAATAGGTTGGATGGAAATTTGCAAAGTTTAGGATTTCTTCCTCTCTTCCCTTCACCTCAGCTGTGTCCAGACCTGAGCTTGTTTGCATATTGCTACTCTAATCTTCAAGTAATATTTTAACACTAAAATCTTTGCTCATCTATTCAGAAACTGATTTTTTCTTGCAAGGATTTAGGATACTGTCACAGTCACTGAAGGTGGCACATCACATAATTTAAGATGGAGGAATAGCATTTGCCAACCCTGTGTCACATTGGGATGCTCCCAGTCTGATGGTCCTGTACTCCTATTATGTGTGTCAGAGGAACAACCTGCCCAAGCTGAGAAAGAGCAGCTGGATCCCTCTCAGGATTAATCTCTCTGTCACCAGAAACTTAAGTGCACAACTCCTTTACACATTTCTACAGCACTTAGTGCATTGTAACTAGGGACTGTCTCATTAACTGTACAAATATGCAATTCCCTAACTCCTGCTATGCAATGAATATCTGTTTTCATTGAATCGTTAACATTAAAACCTTGCTCTTCCTCCGGGCTGCTCGCAGTGGAGTCGACCATATCAGTGCTGGAATTCTTACTTCCAACATGTGCTATTTGGCACCAGCTTGAATTTAATGTCGTCTGCTATGACACTTCAGATCTTTGCAGCTCTGGGAGGTCCTGCCAGTGCACTGCAAGCTTTTCTAGTTTTTGCTAACATATACTTGTTTGCCTCTTGCAAATTTTGCCCACTTGCTGTTGGCCTCTTCTGTTTATCAATGTACTGGTAGATAAAGCACAGTTTATTGTTTTGACTTCTAGTCCTAACTTCAATAGCTCATATCAAAGAAAAAAACTTAGAATTTGGATTTCCTTCCCACTGCAACAGCAGAACACAAACAGGAAATCTGTGACATGTGAAAAGACAAACCAGACGTGCAAAAGATGCTGCTTATAGGCAGAAAACTAATAACTAACCAGGAGTGTCTTCTCTGGTTCAATAAAAGAGCAGGCAACCCAAGAACATGCCAGATAAAGCAAGAAAAAAAAAAATTTCTAGTGTTTACTTTTGAAATAGTTTTATTACTCTTGTAGCTTTAGTACTGTTCTTTGCTTATTTTACATTTAAAGAAAGCTCAAATCCTGTCTTTTGTGTATATGACACTGACCTGGTGAAACCTGAGGTAGGGATCTCAGGTAATTCCTGTGAGTAACACTCAGAGCTTCATGAATGTAACCTAGAAGCAAAATTGCACTGTTTTAGCAGCAGGACAGTCAGAATCCTGCAGTCTGTTTTTTCCTTATTACACACCCAATAACCATTTTCTCAAATATGTCATTTAAAAATGGTGGTTACCAAGCCTCCAGCATAAACCAGTAAGAAAAAATGCCATTTGGGATCTTCGGTTTTGTAATATCAAGTGCAATATAAACAGACCACAAAGTCCATGTGGAAAGAGTGGCATAAGCTCTGTCTAGACTCTAGCAGCTTTTTGCGTTTCTTGTTGGCCAGGAAGACAGGAATTTAGAATGGAATGGGCTTGGATGATATCTTAATGGTTAAAACTAGTGAAAAGTTCAGCCCCAGTAGGATGTTTATGAAATCCTGGTGTGGTGGTACTTTCAGAAATAACGTTCACGGGGAGGTACATACCTGAATAACATTCTAAGAAATAAACACACTTCACCCCACTCCCCAGTGTGACAACAGTATCTTAGTTTGACAGGGTTACCCTGATTTCTCACACACTATTACTAAAGGATGAGCAGTGGTAGCTGTTAAGGCCTGTTAAAGCACAGGAAACAAGAGCAAAGAAAAATTGCTTCAAAGCAGCAGAGACAGTAATCTTACATGAGCACTCAGAAATCTCTGTGGCTGCTCTGACAGCCATTTAAAGCTGGTGCTTTCAGCAGAGAGGCTGTTACCTACCACTGAGCCATTACATCAGAGCCTTCTCTATTTTGTGTCAAAAGCAGAGTGTTCAGTTGGTGTGAGAAGCAAAAAGCGCTGCCCTCCTTGGACCACGCTCAGTGCAGTCAGTGTGGGCTGAAGGCTCACGTGGGCTCACGTGGCTTTTGCCTGTGGTTATGCCACAGTTGGCACTACTCATATTTCCATTGCACTGCAGAGCAGCCATTGCTCCCGAGGGATGGAGAAAGCACTCACAGCGAAGCAGGCTACAGTGGCTTTCAAAAATAACCTGAAATCCTAAGGACAGCAAGCTAGATTCAGCAGCACTGGGTCCTCTTATCACAAGGAAAACATTGCCTGCCTAGCGCAGCTCTGAGCACACTCCCTTCTCTAGTACAGCTGTGGAGAGGATGCACACTCCAGCCCAAACTCACCCGTGACTCCCACTGGAAGCTGTGCAGATGGGATATGTCGTTAGCAATTAGCATCCTTTTTAACCTGAAGACAATGGCAGCATGTACATGGTGTAGCCCACCTAGGACACAAACCGTGTTCAAGAAGATATCAAAGACATCAAATCATTTTTCACCCTCAGATTATCTTGGTTTGGTCTTTCATACTACACACTCTCTCAAGTACTGATTGAAAAGCTTCAAAAGATATAATGCTGTTTTATCCTGTGCCAAGACTAAGTTCTGTTGGTAGCACTAACTATAATTTAGCAACAGCTCCACCTGAACAAATAGCATTTTCTATTTTTACAAATTCAAACTTCCTTCTTTTGAGTTTCCAGTTCTGTGCAGTGCTATTATGGAAACAGCAGTTCTGCTGCCTGGGGCTGTGGAACAGGTGGGCACACTTTCATTACAGGATCTCTGCCTCCCTGGAGTCCTTCAGTTTCAGGCTCCAATGGCTCTTCCTGTACCTGGTTATCACCACGAAACAAAATCTCAGCTGAAATTTGCAGCCTCCTGTCAGCAACACACAAAGGCAAAATCAAATAAAAAGTCATACCTAGGACTCCAAGCCTTGATCCAAACAGGAAATCTGCCAGATAATGAACATTTTAAGGACAGCAGTCTAGCAGTGACCACAACTAGGCATTTGCAAAATAAATAGGGAAAATGTATCTGAAAACTTTAGGCATTATTATGCCCCCTTTGTGAATTCCTAACCCAGAGGTATATCCTGCTTGTTAGCCATAAAGGCAGGACTAACTAATTCAGGCAAAAAAACCCTTTCCTATCCCACACACACTGTGTCACCCATGCCCCTGTATCACCCGTCATTGCCACTAGAATTCTTTCTCCATGCTACATTTTAATTTTCAATACCTTTTTTTTGCCTATCTGCTGGCAGAGTCCTTACAAAGGACAATCTAACCATTTCTTCTTCCTGCTATAGAGACACACATCTACATTTTCTTTGTGGTAGTTTTGGTCATCTCTGATAGAAGTTACCCAGAACGGGGTGAAAATATGTTGCCTGCTGTACAGAGCCACATAAAACTCTTAGGCCAGCTGCTCTTGCTTCCTTTGAACAGATTCCAAAGAGGACACATGCATAAGCTGTAAGAATCCTGGTGATGAGTTTGCAATGGAGTGCTAGATATGAATTCAGAAGCCCAGACCTGTCAATGCAACTGTTCTCTTGCTTACAGTGAGGGAGGTATGCTGGAATCAACACACAACTGGCTCCCCAAGTCTGAAAAATGAAATAAAACCCAGTCCCAGCATTTGACAGCAGTGTTTTACAGAACTTCAACCAGTTCAAAACCAAGAAGCATTTCCATATCTGTTTTCAATGTACATTTGCTGTGCAGTTCACAAGATTAAGGCCTTCATTTTAAGGGTCTTTACTCTCAAAGGCTTAAAATCCTTCTGACCCACAGATCTCTGGTATGCCATCTGTCCCTTCTGATTTTCTTCAACAAATGTGGTGTGACAAATCCTACAAGCAATGAGGCTTACAATATAAGCTCAGGTAACAATAGTTTCAGTGGTACCTTCTCTTTTTTTTCAAAACAAGAATCTTGTACAAACCCCTTTTCTAAAATCTTTTCATTATGAGAAAAGGCCCTCACACTCAGACTTTTGAAATCTTTCAACAAATACTCCTTATTAATTCTAAAACCCCCCTTTTAATAATGTTTTTTAAAATCATCTAAATTCTTGTGCTGTGGGCAGACTTCTTCATAAGTCTATTTAAAGTATCACAGCATCATTAGCACACTGCAGATTGGTAACAGACCGAGGAAAGCAGATGTTTCTCTGTTATGATCCTTACAGATGCATCACAGCCAAAAGCTTTTCCAGTGACTCACATTTTCACAGATGTCATGTTCCTCGGGTTGCGCCTGGAAATGAAGGCAAAACACTGATGACCCTTGGCAGACTTTTGCCTCTCCCACCCACACCCTTGGGTGAGTCCAGGGAGATGAAGATAATCCAAAAGCTGTATTCAGAATGGAAAACTTTCTCCTCGGAATCGAACTGTTGTTGATTCGTGTGACATGGCCACATTTCAAAGGCCTTGATTTCTGCTCATGACATAAACTTTCATTTTCTTAGAGACAAAGATTCTCTTTTCTACCTCAACTTCCATCTGTGAAGTGTCAAAATCAGTCAAATTTGCAGGTTTCAAGGCAGAGGGATCCAGGATGTGCTTTATATAGGCTGCTATGTAATTATTGATACCACTTTGCTCTGGTGATGATTGTAAATGGACAAAGCTTTTTCTGAGCTCAGGAAGCCTCAGGGCCCTTGGATGTGCCCCTGTATTACACCAACACTTGGAGTTTTAATATCTCTCTTCCAGTGACATTACAAAGGAAACCCAGAGTAAAACACTGCCAAGCACTTGGGAGACAATTTGTCCCCAGGGAAGCTATGAAGCCTTGGAAGTCACAGGAAACCCATCCTGACTCAAGCTTGTGCTTATAATACTCATTGCACTAATACCAGGAATCTGCCTCACCCATTACTGTCACTTCAGTTTGTGAATTCTGCAAGTGACAGATAAGTTGGGTCTTGTCTGGGAAACAAATTTTGAACATTTTTTCTACTTAGCTCGAGAAGGCAATCCTGGAGTATCCTTGCCCGGACATTTAATTAAGAAATAGTGAAACCTTGACAGGGTCAATCGAACCCTTTCATTAACTCAACGTGCACCGTAATATGATTGTAAAGTATAATTTTAACTGTTATTTAACTGAGATAACAGTAATTTAACCGAGCTAACTGTTATTTAACTGCACAAAAGACACAATATTTTTCTGAAACATTTTCCAAAAAAAGTAAGGTTTGGAGTTTTACTGTTATTTCACACTTTCCATGCACAGATACAGTGCAGATTTAAGAAGATAATGAACAAAACATATGAAAAATAATTTAAAGACATACTTTCAAAGTGCAGATGCTGGTCACTTATTTCCTTTTAACCAGCTGGAATAAAGCTCAATTTCGAAGATACTAGCAACAAAATTCCTGTTGGCATCCAGAAAATGTGGAAAGAGCTTGCTAGAAACCTCAAGATCTGATAATGTAATTCCTGCCAAAGTGGGAAGAGGGAAGGAATTGTTCCAAAATCTCCTTTTTTTTTTTTTTTTTTTTTTAATGTTGTGTCAAGATCTATTCTGATGTTTTTAATCCTGGAACTGAGTTGGGGATCATTTTACCATAGCTGATCCTCAGTTGCTAATGTATGCTAAAAAAAAATAAAAATCAAAACCTCCCTTCTCCCTAGAAGATCCAACTCAATTTTAGAAAACTTCAGAATCAGTGTGTCCGAGTCAAACTGCCAGAAATATTACCAAAACGAAGTGTGGGAACATCCGCTGCTCTGATGTATAGGACTGTTATTTACAGTATGTTTTGGACTTTTTTTCCAATGTGGACTTAAATTACTGAAAATATTTGAGAAATTTTACACTTTCAGTTTTCACCATTACAGGTTTTTTTTTTTCCCCTGCTATGTGAATGCTTTGTCTGCTTGCTCAATTTCATCTTCATTTTAACTGTGTCAAATGGAGGAATCAGAGGCAGGGGATTTTGAGTGAAAGAGCTGCAGGCAGGCAGCATTTCTGCTCTCAGACACATTTTGCTGTTTGTGAGGACAGACACTGGCCAAGGGGAACCCTAGTCAGAAGTTGCTGTCCCAGAGCATCTCAGAATGTGATGTGGAAAGAAACAACAGCTGGAAGTTTCCATGTGGCAGGTTGGAAAGCTCAATCAAGATAATTTGTTGTCAAGCTGCAAGCTGATAGTTAAGTAAATCCTAGGGTGACACATCTCCTCTCTCCAGTCTTTCAGTGCTGCTTGTACTTCAATTGCTGCAGCATTATCACATCAACAGCCTTTTTTAGGATTGATCAATTCATATTCTTGCCTATCATAAAGCTTCTGGTCCAGGAAGGTAAGTGAGCTCTGATTTAGGATAATTCACATGAGTAGTTCTACCAAGATTAGTAAGAAAATGTAGCATATAGACTTGAGTGCTTTGCTGAACTGGGGCCAAAGCCTCCTAAAGCATTTTAACCACAACTGAGACAGAAATCAGAGCCTCGAGCTTTTACTCTTGAGCATAATATCATATTACAAAGTTCTGTTTCCAGATCCCTTCCTTCTGAATTGAAGCCAAAAAGCAGACACAGGCTTGCCCAGAAAATAGCAAACTTTATTACTTGTCCAAGGTTTTCCTCCATCTTGTGCCATTTCATATCTTTCCTTTGGTTTATACGTTATTCTGACATCCGAAGACCAGCCCCATTTCCTTAACAGAAAAAAGTAGGAAACCAACGCCCTAGTGCCAGTGCCCACATCAACAACTCGTGCACAGCTAGTCATCTGCATCAAACCAGCTGTAAATGTTTTCTAATATTTTTTTTAGAGAAGCATTGCCTCACTGACTTCACTAACAGCACTGTCTTCTGGCAGCATTTGTCACCAGCCCCTTACTGTGTCCGTTTACACCAGAGATACCTGTGTGGATCTATAGTGCATTCTAGAAAAGATCTGACAATTAAAACAGTTGTTTCCAAGCCCGAGGTCACTCATCCTAACAAGCTACTTCCTCCACAAAATTTGTACAGTCGTCTTTAGAACTGCATGGGTTTTGAATATGTTCACAAACGCCGGTTTGCTGTCCCATTCTCTTTTCACTTTTGAACCTGCAGGATTTCCAAACGAAATTGTTTCAGAATTATTCCAAGCAATAATCATATGAGAAGCTGGAGTTTTCAGAGCTGTTCTTCATAGCCAGATTTTGCAAACACCATTCAGGAGGCTGCTATTGTGTGTGGGATCTCTGAGATTTACTCTCTCTCTCTTTTAAAAAGCTGCTCAGGTTAACCTGTTCAGGAGAAACTCCTGCCATACTTTTGATGCCCTCATGAGCAAAGATACAAGCAGGGCTTTACACAGGAATGGGGTGGAGGACACCAGCCATAAATGGTCCTTCAAAGAAGTATCAAGTGATAGCAAAAGTACTTGGCTTTTCCGTCATCAAATAAGCCACTTAAAATGTATGGATCTTGCTTGAACCTGGGAACAGGCCCTCATGCTTACACTGAACTAAATATCCAGGTACATGAGTTCTGCTGCCTGCAATGCAGCTTGGCTTATCTCATTAGTGACATTGCTATCTGCCACTTTGGAATAAGGAGCAGGAAGAGGATGTGTGTGTGTTTGAGAGATATCAGAGGTATTACAGGTGGAAAAAGAATAAATACACAGCATAACCTGGGCAGAGGACAAAATAGTTTCATTTGAGACAAAGGCTCAATAAGTTTTCTGTAAAAATCTAAAGCTTTCTACATTTCAGGTTATAAGTGAGGTTTATGTAATGGATGCTCTTATCCAGAAAGGAAATGCCTCTCCAATGTGTTCACAGTAAGATAATTTAATAAGTAGCACATACTTTATGAAACTCATTTGTGTAAAGAGGAATGGATTTCAAACCTCTTCAGTTATTTTACTTTGAACAGCATTTACAAAATGCAAGGCTCCGTGTGACTGCAGAGGAAATGATCTCTGGTCTTTCAGAATGAATCTCTAGATTCTTCTAGGTTAAACAACTAACATTGTGTTAATTAGTGTATCAATTTTTAAACTGCTGCAAAAGAGTTTAACATTTGTGGGCTGTTCAGATCACACAATTTGGTGAACAACTTGATCTCCCTTATTTTTATAAGGTTTGTTTCACTACTTCTCAAAAGAAGCACCTGTAACCATTGAGCTACAGTAGGTTATCAATAAACTGGATGGAATATGACAGGACCTGACACAGGCCCTAACCTATCACTCAGGCACTATACAGAAATTATACTTGTAAACTGCAATCAGTAAGAACAAAGAAACAGAGTTAAACTCCCAAAGTTAGAAAATATAAATATTAAGATATTCTGGACACTTAGTAAATCAAATTTCAGACTTCAAGTTTGCCAGGTTCAAAAGCAGCTAAGCCCAGCCTCTGCTGAATGCTGTCATCTTATCTAAACTGAGGATTAGTTCTCCACCATATGTTTGGACAACATGTCTGATGTCAGCCAGGGTTAATACACGCCTGTTACAACACCAAATAAAAAGTAGTAATAAGAATTACAAAGCCAGCAATGGTGATGTTGCTTTAACAGTTGCAGAGCCAACTGTTAACGTGTTTCACTGACAGAGATAAGTCTAACATCAACACAACCCCTTTTGGTCATGTATATGGTGAAACTGCAGACAGAACAGAAAAGAATTTATGCAGAGGCTGTTTTCCATATAGCTTTCCTAACTGGTTCAGTCAGGAAAATATCATATACAAAATGCTTTCCATAGCACGATACTATGGAGGTTCTCGGCATGCATGCACCACCATGCAGCTAAGAGGTGGCTTATTACTTCTAAATTCGGGACTGCCCAAAATCAGGACCTGAGTTAATTTCTATTTCTTACGATCTCATACTTGCCTTTCGGCGTATACCATCCCTTATCTCTTTGGATAATCAAAAAACATTCATTAAAATAAATGGGTGCCCTCAAGCATAACTATTTTTTGCATAATAGTAGACTACTGACCTCATAAATTTTGCATGAATTGACAATTTACTCCCCCTACTGTAAGAAAATGCTCTTCATCTGAACTTCTATAGCTCCCTTTGAAACCCAGACAGCTGTCAGAGAAGAAGGGCAGATTTCTCATTTGTAAGCCCAAAAGTTTCCACACATTCTATGATTTTCTCCTCCTAAATAATTTGTTTCCAATTTGATAACTGCATTAATTTCCCTGGAGTCTCAGCTACAGACCACAGAAAGCCATTAGCAACCTCAGCACACGATAGAGCCCGAGGCATTCGCAGACTCAAGATGGAAAAGATTGCCTTCTGAATGGATCGGGGGGTCAGCTGCTGCTGCTGGCTGAGAGCTGCTCAGCCTGGTTCCACCGAGCAAAATGCTGAGGCAGCGGGAAGTGGGTTGGGTGCATTTTTCCAAGCAAGTCTTCCAGGCAGAAGAGGCAGCTGCAGGAACTCCTTCACCCAGTGAGACCTGAAAGGACAGGGTGTAGCTGTCTCCCTCACCAAAGGGACGCATCCACCGTCGTGGCTGCACCACGGTCGAGCACCAGCTCCACCTGTACCAGGGCTTATGGCAAGAATATGTAGCATTCTCAGGTTTCTCCTGACCTTCACAACAAGCTGAACCAAAGCTTCCAGTGATTTTGCCTTCCATTTTGCCATTTCTGAGAAAGACTAAAATACATTGGAAGATTTTATTCATCTAGAAGAGAATTGAGTGCTCACTGAACACAAGGAAAGAGCTTTTAAAACGTATTTTATTTGAAGATTGTATGACCTATGGATAGTTAAAAAAATTAATCAAGAGGCAGAGTGTCATGTCAATGTACACAACGTTGACATAAATTTTTTTATATCTGATTTGCTCCCCCTTCATCTTTTGGTTAGTGTTGCAATCAAGTAATCAAAACACTGAATCTGCCTGTCTTCATTTCTAAGTATTAAGCTTCTTAGAGGCAGCTGTTTTATTTCTTTCCTAGAAAAATATTTTTGGGTTTCATTCTAGTTACTTTTCAGCCTGAGAAAGTTTTTTCACCTCCAGCTGACTCACTACTTATAAAGCTGCCATTGTACTGGCAAAAAGCTCCAAATCAAGAGAGTCTCTCGCTGTCTACAGGAAAGAAAAATAGAAGGATAAATCCATCCAATTTTATCTCACTATAAAAACACTCAGAAAAATATTACCTAAGCCCTTTTTGAACCTGACATTCTCAGCTCAAGAGACAAGTGCTTGACATGAAATTGCTAAAATGAGAATGTCTGCTCAACACCCTTTGCAACCCATACATTTGCAAGAAGCAAAATTTAGAACAAAGTTATGAGGAAAATGAAAAGAACTGAAACTTGCACTGAGACCTGTTTGCTGATATTGTCTGTAAATAATCTGGACAGGCCTCTGGTTTCTCAGTTGAGGAAAAGCAGTCTGTGACCAGGATTTCAGTGCTGTTTTCTGAGAGACTGATGGAGGAGGAGAGAAAGCAACAGATGGAGCCAGAGATTTAAGCCTCTTATTTGCAAGCAGGATTACAGATTGGGAGAGCCTGCACTTCTCTCCTTCCCTCCTAGGTAGTCTGGTATACAAACAGTATTTCAAAGCATTGAAAGCACTGTGGTTTGTCTGAAGGGTGCATATGCAGTGATTATTACAGAGGAATATTGCACAGCCAAAAAGTAGTTGTATGAAATGAACTTTATAATGAAAAACTATTAAAAAACCCCACCTGCAAGCAATGCCCCAAGGGAAGCAATTTTCTATTGAATTCAGTGTTGTGAACAGGTTGACTGTTGTTATGACAGGCTAATACTCTCTTTCTCCCACCTGATATTTGGAATTTTAGGTACCCACCTAAATCAGGTACATTTCTGGATAGCAGCTGCTTGTGTGTGTGACACATGCGATTCCCTTATGGACTCACTCCGGCCAAGATGAACCCCAATTCTTTTCAGAAGAGGGAAGGCAGTGAGAACTAAGCAAGACTCCTGAATGTCCTGATATTTGACTGGAACACTGAACCAAAACTTCCCCTTCTCTTTTTAACCAAGTAATTTTCTTCTCTCTCTTTCAAACTGCTATGCTCCCTTCAAAACCTTCTGGAGAGTCAAGAAACCTGTAAACAGTAGGTTAAAGGTAGGATGAGCAGCATGTGCTTGCTTGTTTACACAGATCCCTGAAAAGCCAACAGACCACCAAGTGTTCATTACCAGGAGACTAAAACCTGTTTTTCCAGACCGGGGTAGAAAAGTAGTGCATTATAATACAGTGCTAATAACATGTTTAGGCTTTCACTTGGATCCTCAAACTTGCTGTGTAAGAAACAAGCAATGCAAACCCTGCAGATCACGAAGTGATGGAAGGACGGATATATTTTACAGCCATGAAGGTGGGAAGAGAAAAAGGCTCTGTTCAATTAGACTGACCTAATAGCATCTCATACCTGAAAGTGCCAACTTCAAGTATATATCTATGACACACTGCCATCCTTCTCAGACTGTCTTCCTTCGGAGAATGATCCTGCATTTGCAAGGCCGTGCTCTCTAGTTGAATCCCTGAATTGAATTAGCAGTTTCAAAGCCAATTTCAGTTCAGCCAGTGCCAGAACTGTGTGTGAAAACTTCCAAATTAATTTAAAACAGCCATCTCTCATCAGTCAAGAAGCCAGTTAAACCAATGGGGCTGCGAGGATCCATCAAGACTTGGCTTTGAAAAGTTAATTTTTGAGTTCTGAGCAACTTTTCATTTTCTCTGTCACTGCTTGAAAATTATAGGTTGCAACTAGAAACAGCAGACCAAGAAACTTGGCCTAAATAATCCTTACAGAATAAAGAAAGAATATCCTGTCAGCTTTCTTTTATCCTCAGCAGACGGCAGCTGCACAATGTTGAGAGATAATTCACTGCATAAGTACAAAGCAGTGATGGTAATTGAATTTTCCAACTCTCACTTCCACATTGCCACCACAAAACCAACCTCAAACCACACTGTGTGATGACAAATGACCTGCTGCAGTTCATTCCCCCTCTTTCAGAACTTCCTCATTACTATTCCAAAGCACTAAAATAGGGCTAGACCAATAATTAGCAGTTTCCTCTCTTCCCTTGCATATACACAAAATGTAATTGATTACTTGCAAGACAGCCATCAAGATCTATTCCAGTACTTACCTGCCCACATCCAAAGTTACCTTCACCTTCAGCTGTTGTGGCTCTTATGTTTCCTTTCTCCAGTGTGTATCCCTCAATACCATTTTCCTAACCCTGACTTCTCTTCCAGCCATCTCAGCACTCTCCCCTTAAGTTCAGACATAAGTAGAGGACTGTTCCTTCTCCCTTCTGACAGGCCTTTTCTCCCCTTTTGTAAAGTTTCCACACTTTTACCATTCCCTCCTTTCTTCAATAGCTCTTCCTTCTCCAGGAAGGTGTGTGATTTGGTACTATAAGGCGTTAGACTAAACTAGAACATAGAGTGTGTTCTGTGATGCAGTAAGACTGGGATTCAGATTCCAGGCTACCTTGGCTGCAGTTATATACTCAGAAACAATCTCGGTTTTCTGCTGTAGATCTCCACTCCACGGCCTATAGACAGAGCCAAGATGCTTGGCTGTAGCTCACATGCCTACACATGGACACCTAAGTTTACATGCCTTAAGCTACAACCTGAACCCCATGCAGAGTGTCTTAAACAATATCTATGACAGATTTCTCAGAACACAAAGTAGGAAATAATCACTAAGTGCATTTAATTCCATAGCAGGGGTTTCACAGAGATCAGGTCTTGGCCTACAGTTTTCAAACACCAAAAATCATAAAGAAGTCTAGAACTGTATAATTATAAACTTGCAAACAAGTCAAATAATATGAATGCACACCACTGGCAAAAGATATGGCAATTAGATGGCTTCCAAAACTAAAAATGACACTGTAAAACCAAATTAATTTCCAGATCTTCTATGGCCCACACAATGACACTGTAAAACCAAATTAATTTCCAGATCTTCTATGGCCCACACACTGCTCAGATTAGATTGCAGTTCATCCAACTCTACAGTGCACGAAGAACTCATTTCACTTCTGAAATATTTTTCCTCATATTCCCCTCTTCAAAACCCTTCAGTACAGCAACTATTACCTCCACCTGATTCTGTAATGACCTTCTAAGTAGAGTCTCGTTCTAGCCCCGTTCCCTCCCTGTCTGGGCACATGTCCTGCCTGCTCTGGGAAGGGCTTTGCTGAACTGAGTTTTCTATTAGTTCTTGCTGCAGCACAATTGCCAGCAAATTTCTCTTCTTCCCATACCATCACTAGGAAGCTTCACAAGTCCTCTCATGTGGTCTTCATGGTCACACAGCAGGCTGAAGAGAACACTTTGCATGTTGGCAAATTATCTATAAATATCTAGCTTTCTAGCACGCTTGCTTGCAGCATGACAGATCTCTTACACAGCAAGAAAGTAGCCTTAAGAACAGGATTTATATCTGACAGACATCGGCATTTTCTTAGGCTTTAATTTCCTCAGAACTTCTTGTTTGAACACAGCAGGTAAAACAAGCCTCAACATCAAAATGAGTTTAACACAGAGGACTAATTTGATTTGAGAGTTTGTTGCAGCTTTACAGGCGATAATGACAGTTAACAGCCACACTGCTCTCCCAAGCCTCTTTGATAAACTAATCCTTTACCTCTTTGCCTCCTTTATTTTCTCAATGCATCTTCTGTTCTTAAAACTTCTTAGCAAAGGCAATGCTTGAATCATTTGGTAGAAAAGTGCTGATTGTTTGATGACAGCAGGTATCCTAAAGAATGTTTGTGCTTTTCCCTGTCAAATGATTGTTTTGCCATAAACACTGAGTATGGACCTTCAGGAAATACCTTAATTCTAGGGATACATTTGTGCTACATGTAGAAGCATTAAACTTAGGTATTAGCCCTTCTGCAAAGACAAACAGAAAAACAGCCGGTGCTGAAAAGCCTTCTCTGTGTACCGTGTCATTGTCAGCTGACAGGAACTCAGATATTAATTCAGTTACCTGCTCCATTGAATGCACTGTGATTGCCAAAAACTGGCATTCACTGGAGGGTCGACAAAAGCTACAAAAATTAACTTTTCTGACCATAAGGTCATGCTCTCCAAGTGGAGACCAGTGATGAGTGGTGTTCCTCAGGAGTCAGGGGATGTTTAACATCTTTGTCAAAGACATGGACAGTGGGATTGAAGGCACCCTCAGGAAGTTTGCTGATGACACCAAGTGCAGTGGACATGCTGGAGGGAAGGGATGCCATCCAGAGGGACCATAACAGGCTTCAGAGGTGGGTCTGTACAAACCTCATGAAATTCAACATGGCCAAGTGCAAGATGTGTCAGGGCATTCCCTCTATTTTTGTAAGCTTCCTGTTCAGAGATCCAATATGTTTTCCTATACAAAATATCCCTACCTGTTTTCTCTGTTGTCTCCCCATCTCCAGTTTTGCTCATGCAGGGCTATGCCATGCTACAAGTTCAAGTCTTGTGAGTCCTCTCTTCTGCTATGTGCTAAATACCCTGCTGCATTTACAGACCTTGTTTCTGTCTAATTTGATAAAAAACTTTTCAGCAACTGCCATCTCTGAATGCAACTCTAGATCAACAAAGCTTACTGCCAAAAATCCACACTACTCTCTCTTGACAGATATTATTATCCATCTTCCTTGGGGCTAAAATTTCCATCTAACAGTATCTGCAGCCCGAAAGGATTATTTTTGGTCTCTGCCTTCCCCTTCCCTTGCTTGGAGGGAAGAAGCTAATGTCCTGTATGCACATAATTAGATCTATTTCTACTCTTCAAAATGTCGCAGGGGCACTTTATGTTGGATTTTTATGAGATTTGTTCAAAAAAGGGCAACATCTGAATTGTGTAGTCTGACATGCAAACTGTGGGTCCTAAATACTGAGTCAGATCATCTTTCTTTCAATTGCGCTCTGGTAGTTTGCTTGTGGATAGACAGTTCACATTTATATTACAGAAGCTCACTTGGATAGGCTTACTCCTCTACCCTTCCTAAAAATTACCCTGCAGTCACAAGGTTGGAAAACCCAGTTTCCTTGCACCTATCGTAATCTTGTGACTTCATGGCAGTTACAGGTATAAACTTCTACGTTCTAATTTACCATTTCAGAACTAGAAATACAAAAGCTACCTTCTGAAATAGAAGAAAACAAAGTCAAAGAGGGGACTCTGTAACCTTTCTTCTTATAACTGTTCTTCACTTTCAGTAGGTGTTTTTACAGAGGATCATGGTTTTCATTATCACTGTCTTGCCTCAAGAGAAATTTAGATGCTAAAAGAAATTACAGCCTAAACCAAACCCATCAGGCATCAACTGCTTGTATCTCTGATATAATGCTGTTTTCTCTGAAGTGCATCCAGGAAGTTGCTTATAATTGGAAACATTAGAGGAACCACACAGAAGCAAATGCAGCTTGAGTATCAGACAACATTTTTCATGCAAAATGTACTAAAAGCTTGCAGCTAAGGGCTGAATACTTACAGGCTTAGCCATTTAGAAAAAAATGCAAGCACCTTTCATCCATCTCTTTACAAAATGAAAATAAATGCCTCTCATCAAAACATTTATGCCATCTTTCAGCAGAGTAACTAGCTTTTAAGAAAATGACCTCTCTCAAGGAAAAAAAAAAAAAGAAAAAAAGAAAAAAAATTCACCCAAATGTGATAGCAGACCATCATATAACCCACGATGTGTTAGGGTTGGTGTTAACTACTAAGTTCACCAGGAGAAACAAGCAAAAGGAACATTTTGTCTAATAATATATTTAAATTTTTTGAAATAAAACCATTTCTCTTTGCTGATCATAGGAAAGCTCAACTACATCCCATGACTGTTTCCAGAAAGTTTAAAGAAAACAAGGGTTTCATCATAATTAAAGCCAGTTTACCCATCTTTCCACAAAGGTCTTCTTGCTTCAGCTACAGGAAGCAATGTGCTTGCAGGTTCTCATCCCGATGTGGGATCAGAATCACCTGGATCTCTGCACAGCTGGCTGTGAACAATCCAGGAGTGTATCGAAGACAACTTCCTGGTCCAGGTATTAGACAAACCAACCAGAGGAGAAGCATGTGCCACAATGTTTTCTTATCCCCAATATGCAAAGGGGATATTTTAAACAATCACTGACTACTTGTTCACACAATTAAACTGATATAAGCCATCCTCAGGCAAAGCCTTCTCGATCTCAGTCACTTCATCCATGTGGCCACGTGTGACATGCAACCATTTGAGCAGGTGTTCCCACTCTTGGTCACTAATGTAATAAATGGACTGCCATAATTTTGAGGAGCCCAATTCAGAAATTTGGATACCACCTCTAAATTTGAATATGCCTAGGCATTCCTCCCACAGAAAAGGTGCCAGGACAGAAAGCAGATGAGGTTCTGCCTTTGCCTCCCTCAGGCAGAACCTCATCTGCACCACCAACACTGGGGTTCAATGCTTTTCTTCCCAAGGTAAGGCACTCTCATCTGCTTTCAGGAGCTCACATCCCAAATTTGGATACCATCTCCAGAGCTGAATGTTAGGTTTTGCTCCTATACTAAATGTGACAGGAAAGAAAGCTGTTGCTGGCTGTTACCTCCCCTGGGCATCACATCATTCGCACCACCCAAACTGGGGCTGGGTTCTTTCATTCCCAAATAAGGGTACTGTCACCACTGCCAGAAGCTCACCTCCAAAATTTGGGTACCACACCCAAAATGGTCTCAAGAAACAGGGTGACAGTTAATTTATCAGAGTTTTGGATGTAGGCTCCTGAAAATTATGGCAGTACTTTTTTTTTGTCGAGGCAAATGCCTTTCCTCAGTCTTGGTGGTGAAAATGATAGAGTGCCCGGGAGAGGAAAAGGTGTGCAATAGCCTTCTATCCTGGCACATTTTGTGTGGAAGCAATCCTCTGACGTATTCAGTTTTGCAGCAGGTATCCAAATTTGGCTCTAGTGGAGTGGTCGGTGTTGGATCTTGGGTCTGCAAGAGTCAGATATGCCTCATAGACGTGAAAAGGAAAGTGCATACCACCAGCTTTTGTGATGCAGTTCAAGGGGTGTGAGTTAAAGGTGGAGCCTTCAACAGCTTTCTCACCAAGCACACGAGTGTAGTGCAAATTAAGGGTTTCAAATGGAAGGTGAAAGTCAGCTAAAGCTTTTTGTCCTGGCGCGTTTTGTTAGTAATGCCTAAACGTTTTCAGCTTTGGATCTGCACTTTGGATTGCTCAGCGAGCAAATGGCACATTTAATTCTTTTGCTGGTGCACAGCGTCATCTGGTGGAGCTGAACGGGGACAGTGAGAAGGTAAAAGACATCAGCTTTTTTTGTCCTGGCACCTTTAGAACAGGAACGATCCGTAGAAGTGTTCAGTTTTGGATCTCGGCGCTGCGAGAGTTAAAGACTGTGATCCCACATACACCTGGCAAGGAAAGCGGATAGTCTCAGTGTTGGTGGTGTAGTTTATATCCAAAAGTGAATAGGTGTTGCTGGCCTTTACCTCTCCTTGCCAGCCCATTATCTGAACCGCCTTGAACTTTTTCTTTGGGCATGTACTGTTTTCTTTTACATAACTTGCCAAAAAACTCACTGTAGTCCTCTTTATCTCCACGGGTTCTAGCTTCTTTTATCATCCCGTGTACATACCTTTACATCCTTTTGTCTTTTTTCTGCTAGTTAGTCTTTAAGCTCTACTCAGCAACTTCAGGGGAACTGAGAACTTCTATTCTCTATGTTATTTATCAGGGGATAAAAGGCGGGAAATGTACGGGACAAAGGGCAGGAAAGGTGAGGTGACTGGGCATTCATGCATGAAGTAATTAGCTGTTCATGCATAAATTAATTGCAAATTTATTAACACCTTTGTGCAACAGAGATATTGTCCTGCATTTTGAGAACACACCTGGCAGAATCAGTTCCAGAGAAGAGGTTTTCAGGATCTGAAAGGTCACAGTCCTGAAAGAAAGGCAACTTTGGTATTTCTAAGAATTGTCTTCCTTTTTATGGGCACATCTTTCCCCCGGGGGAATTCTGTATTAACATCATAAAAAATTCTGCTGCTGAAACAAGCAGAGAGGATCACAAAGGCATGTAGAAGAACCTTGTCTAGAAAGGCTTTCCCCACCCTCTGCAAGAAGATCACTTGATTGCAGGACTGTCCCCTCACTGTTAGACACAAATAAGTGGAAACTGTAGGCCTTGAACTACTCTTATATTTTGAATTCATGATGTTGCTCACACTATTTAAGCAATTTGATTTTCTCAATTTAGCAAGACAGGTGTAATTTCTGCTTCTGTACGTCTTGGTACAAAAGACGCGATAAAACCCCATCATTTTGCACTGTGCGTAAAATGTGTTCCATTCTATGGATTCCATTCCATTCCATTCCATTGTATTTCATTCCATTCTATTAAGTTCCATTCCATTGTTTTCCATGCCATTCTATGAGGTTTCATTCCATTCCTTTCCAATCCACTCCATTTCATTTTGTTTTATTCCATTTGATTCCACTCCATGCCGTGCCATGCCGTGCCATGCCATGCCATGCCATGCCATGCCATGCCATTCTATAAGGATTTATTCAATTCCATTCCATTTAATTTCATTTGATTTTATTCCTCCACACTCCATTCTACTTCACTCTGTTCCATTTAACTCTTCTAAATTCCATTCCATTCTATGCCATCTGATTTCATTCCATTCTATGAAATCCTATTCCATTCCTTTCCTTTGCATTTCATTCCATTTAATTCCATTTCATTTGTTTCCATTCCAATCTGTTCAATTAGATTTAATTTAATTTAATTTAATTCTATTCCATCACATTCTGTTCCATGTCACTCTACGAGGTTCCATTCCATTCCATTCCATTCCATTCCATTCCATTCCATTCCATTCCATTCCATTCCATTCCATTCCATTCCATTCCATTCCATTCCATTCCTTTCCTTTCCTTTCCTTTAATTTTCATTTAATTCCACTCCATAGCATTCCACTCCATTCCTCCATTCTATGAGGTTTCATTCAATTCCATTTCATTGTATTCAATTCTATTTAATATCATTTAATTCCGTTGCATTCCAGTAAATTCCATTCCATTCAATTCTGTGCTATTCTATGATGTTTCATTCCATACCATGCCACTCCATTCTATGAAATTCCATGCCCCTTCGTTCTATGGAACTCCATTCCATTCCATTCCAAGATGTTCCATTCAAATCCAGCCACTCCATTCCATTTAATTTCATTTAACTTCCTAAGCTTTCATTGCATTGCATTGCATTCCATTTAATTCCATTCCATTCAATTCCAATCTGTTCCATGCCATTCCATGCCATTCTATGTCTTTCCATGTCTTTCTGTTCCATTCCATTTAATTCCATTCTATGAAGTTTTATTCCATTAAATTCAATTCCGTTCCATGCCATTATATGAAAATTTATTCCATTCCATTCTGTTACATTTAGTTTCATTCAATTTCATTACATTCAATTCCATTGCATTTCGTTCCAATCCATTCCATTTTGTGAAATTCCATTCCATTCTACTCCATTCCAGTCCATGCCACTCTGATGTTCCATTCCATTCCATTCCATTCCATTCCATTCCATTCCATTCCATTCCATTATTTCTTTCTGTTTCATTCAATTCCATTTGATTCCATGCCATTCTGTGATGTTTCACTCCATTCCATTCCATTTAATGGTGGGGGCAAGGACAATCTCCATCTCTAATGAAGTGGTTTGGGCACCTAATCCAGCTTTCTTTCTGGCTGCACGTAGTCTTAGCTTCAGACTAATCTATTTTAATAGAAGGGCAAATGTCGGGGAGTGAGGACGGGACACGTGTTCCTTGCCTGTCTTAAAATGCTCTTGTCTGAAATGGTGTTCAGCTGCTGAGAAAGAAAAGAGAGGTGATTCTCCACAGGATGGCAGTAAAACCCAGCATGTTCCTAACACCTCTTTGGGGTGAGGATAAAAAGGACTATAAACACACAAGCCTGCATTTAGCTCCTGGACTGTTTCTGGGACCACAAATGAATTGTTTATAATTTTATTGCTTTGGTTTTCCATCCCAAATGTGTGTATGTGTGTCCATGCATAGGAATGGCATCTCCAAGGCAATAGGAAAAGGAGTGGCAAATTCCAATTATCCGTTGCCTTGGCCCCTTGGGAAGATTGATCAAGCATGGGAGAAAAGGCATAATGTAGACCAGGTAAACCTGATTCCCGTCTACCCACCTGCTTGCCTGCAAGTGCCCCAAAAGAACATTCCTCGGTTCTTTCTCAGCCCTGAAGTTGTGGAACTCTGTCCCTCCTTTGAGGCCTGGTTGCATGGTGCAGAAGAAAAGCTGAGGTCTCCCAGCAGAAGAAAGTAGTGGTGGGATAGAGCAGAAAATCAGAAAAGAATGAGAGACTGCAGAATGGGAAAAAAGGAAACAGGAAAGAAAATATTTTGAAGAAAGTTGTTGTAAAAAAACAAAAGCAAACATTTATGAAGGAGCCAAACACATAAAAGCTGATGTACAGATAACTATAACCCCAGGGAGGCAAGAAGTGAGAAAACAGGAGAAGAACTAAAAGCTTGGGTTGTCTCTGAATGTACAGAAATCTCACTTATTTATTGACAAATGGGGCTTTCCCTTGAGCTGATCAATCACTCACTTGCCCGCTGAAGAACTGACAGGTGAGTTCACTGACAGGTTTGATTGCCCAGACTCCCACCAATTCCCATCACAGAGTACTGACAGAGAAAGGAACAGGTTTCAAAGTAGTCAAAAAACTCCACTGAGCAGTGGTGGGTGGGCTACTGTCCCTGAAGAGGAGGTGGTTGTTACCAGGTGATTTATGTCATTTCTCTATCATTCCTGACATACCCAGTCTCTTGCCCATCAGTTATGTCTTTTTTTATCAAAGCAAATGGTAAAGTTTCTGGGTCAGGGACTATAATTTTCTACATATGCGTACACAGAGTGCTGGTCTTAATCCAAGAGCACCCTGTACTTACTCTAACAGAGTTTATGTAATGGATTTGTCAGGGGTGTGAGAAGACTGGAGGGAGACAACAGAAGGGTTTGGAGTCAGCATGTGGGCGTGCAGGACACACTGGAGGGTGTTGAGAGTGCTACCATTCCTGAAACTGGGCCCCTCTCTCTGACCAAATTTAAGCCTCCCTGATACCTAACTGCAAATCTCACCTGGGTTTTGCAGCCCTTCACTGCACCATTACTGCCACCTGAAGCTGATAGAGGGAAACACTCCTGTCTTCATTCTTACCAGCATCCACACTGTGCTCCTTTTATTTCTGTTTCTTACACGTGCAGGTATATAGAAAGTTTTGTCCAAAACCTCTGAGTGGCCAAAACTTTTTGTTTGCATTATAGATAGAAACAATAAGAAGAATAATGGGGTGTGTGTGTGTATATATATATATATGTATGTATATAAAAGATTAAATTCAACAGTGGGACAGGGAGGAGAAAGGGGACGCTTCTTTTGAGAAACAGGGGAAATTTGGTGCATAGGAGAGATAGAGCTGTTCAATACTTTTGTGCAGGCTGGGTCCTGAACAAGTCTCTGGAGTTTAGACAGCAAGGCTGCCAGGCAGGGAACTGCAAAGAATTTGTGTCAGCATGATTTTGGGGGACCTCAGCACGCCAGCTAGGGAGAATGTGGGCTCTCATGCAGGGCTTTTAGGGACTTTGCTGACTGCCAGCCTGTCTAGTGGGGGACCTCATCTGGAGCCACAGACCTGCAGCCAGCCGTGTCCGTATGCTGGGCTCTTCGGCTGTTACGCTGCCTGGACTGCGACCCTGGGGAAATGTTCCAGTGAGCCGCTCCCGAATCACTCTGACCTAGGAGATCAAACAGGTGAAGCTGAACAGCTGCTTGGGACTTTACATCAGTGCACATTTGTCTATGAATGGAACTGTTCTCATAGAAATTAAGAATATTTTAGCTGCGGCTCATTTTGTAACTGAGCTGGTTGTCCATGAACTGCTTGCTTTGATTATTGGTTACTCGTAAAGTGTGGTTTCCCTAACTCACTTGTTTTATTTCCTCACTATCACTTGTTTTATCTACTGCTTGATTTGATGATAATAATCTTTCTGAATAAGAAAGTTAATGATTAGCAGCTAATATATAATTACAGAGTGAATGTTCTGGCAAGTATTTTATAAGCGAATCTGCAGACGATATATTGTTCTACTACAGCACCCTCACATCCTGTCTCTCTCATGTGTTTGAACTCCCTTTTAGTTTCCTGGGGACTGCTAAGCCGTGAATTTCTTGGTTTTGGTTGCAGATGGGAGTGCAGTGTATACTGGGAAAGAGAGTTTGACAGCACTTGCTGTGCACTGGGATCTGACATAGCGCTGTTTTCCCCCTCAATTTTTGCTCTGTCAAGGTGGCAGAGGACAAATAAAATGTGTAGGATATTTTCAGGGTTGGTCACCTTGTACCATGAGCTAATTACAGAGCATGTTGTTTAACACAGCACATGTTGATCTCTGGATTATTTATCTCCTATTGGTGTTTGATCAAAGCGTAAAATCTCTGCCTGGCTTCTGTCAGAGCTTTTGAAATCTATCTACAAATTCTTGCAGAGAGAGTTTCCTAAAAAAATTGTATGCATGCAAGAACAGGCTATGAAGTCAAACACAATGTCAGAAATCAAATATCTCATTTAAGAATTTATGGAAATTTTGAAATATTATTTAAATCTTAGTGGACCCAGAGCCAATAAAAGAATTTTTTAGTAGTCTGTTTATTGAAGGGACTGCATCTGAGGATCAGAACACTAGTGCTGTCTGTTAAAATGTACTTTTGGTAAGCCACATGGAATTAAAGAAATTTGTATGACACGTGTCCTTATGAGGGCCCGGTGGAGGCAGCACTTATTTGTAGAAGATGCTCATCAACATGCAGGAGATGTTTGGCAATTGGGGAGTGAGAGATGCAGAGCAATGCTGCACTTTGCTCTCTGAAGCTCAGATGAGAAATTCCCTGTGTTGGATCTGACTTCAGAACCATCCAGCCCTGGTTACTCCCACTGATGTCTATCCACCTTTCCAGACTTGGGAAGCTTTGGAAGCTGAGCTCCAGGGCAGACAGGAGGATAAGTCAGTGGGAAACACATGTTGCTTTAAAATGCTAGAGGAAGGCATCCAACCAATTGACGGTTTCACTCTTGCTATTATTGCTATTACAAAAGAGGGATTGGGGAATGAATTTCCAATGAATGTTTGAATTAATTAAATAATTCAGCGTAGCATTCACATGATGAAAGAACAGTTCCCCTGTTTCCCTGAATGAATATATAATGTATACATGGATTTTTTTGCGTGCCTTTTATCATTCAGAGCAGCTGCAGTCAAAATGGTGATGTGGAAACAATTAAAATTTTTTTTAAAAAGGATTAAAAAAATATTTTTTTTTGGGCAGCAAGCAAAATGGCAAATATTTCTTAGGATTTACAAGACAGATTTTGCTCTTCCAAAGTGGTGGAGCATAAACATAGACAATGTATTTTTCCACAAAAGAGTGAAAGACTACATTTCTTAACCATAATAGATAAAAATTCTAAGAACAAGTGAGGAATACATATTTCAAAAATGGATTTTATTTAACTAACTTACACTGCTTAAAACACTGCTTTAATGTGTCTTGTCATAGGTAGTACATTGGTTCAAAGTGAAAAGATGAGAGTAAAAAGCCACCTTTGTGCAGATTATCTTTTTCTCAAGTTTGTCCCTGCATCTCGAGTAGGATAGAGGTTTAGGACATGACTTCTGAAAAGCAATAATTAAATCCCACACAAACTCTTCCACCTGACTCTGACCAGCACCTCATTAGGGTGGGAAATAAGTGCATCTCTGAACTGCTCCCAGTGTGGTGGCTTGTAAACATCTACGTATAGGAATCTGACTGTCTGTGTTTGGGAGTTTTCTTAACATAATCATCAAATAAAAAAGTCAGCAATGACCTGAGGTGCTGAAACCCATCTTTCCTTCTTCTATATACAAAGCATATTCCTTTGGAGTAGGACACACAAGATGTCTTTGAGAGGAAACCTAAAAACAGATCTTAACTCTGCAAAATCTTGTTGCTTTTTAATCGTAGAATGACTTGTGTTGGTAGGGACCTTAAAGATCGTTTTGTTCCATCCCCCTGCCATGGGCAGGGACACCTTCCACTAGACCACATTGCTCAGAGCCCCATCCAACCCAGCCTTGAACACTTCCAGTGATGGAGAGCCAACAACTTCTCTGAGCAGCCTGTACCATGCCTCTCATGGTAAGGAATGTCCTCTTAATACCCAATCTAAATATTTTAGCTTAAAGACATTAAGAATAGAAAAATTAATAGAAAAGGACATTATAAATTTTCTTTATAGAGTAAACTTACAAATAGCCAAGAGGGCACATGTATATCAGATTGATTCTATGACAGAAAAATTATCATGGTGTGAAGGCACTTAAAAATCAGATCTTTTGACAAAGTTCTGACATTGCTTGTTTAATAGTGAAGCAGCGGAAGAAAGGAAATCTTCAACCCCTAAAAAATAGTCTTTTTTGAGAGACACTCAAATCATGCAAAAATATTGAAATGCCATGATTTGTGTTCTTTCTCTGTCTCCCTCCCTCTCTCAAACAGTCCTATCTGTGGTATCACAGCCTCTTGGGATGCAATCCTGCTGCAAAGTGCTTGAGACAGCTGCTCCAGAGGAATGCAAGGGCCTTATGTAGGCTTGTTTCCACAAATGTTCCTTAATGTCAGCACAAATTTATACTTCGATGCTCCGTGTTGGGCAGTGTTCAGAGAAAGATAAAGCGCTCTGCAATCCAATATTAGAGTTGCTTCCAGACTGCAGCTCCAGGAGCTGTAGGTACATGCTGGAGAACAGATGTTCTTCCTCAGTCCTTGGACTATTTGCATTGTGGCATTTGTAATTCATGGTCTAATGAAATAATATGGTTTGGAGTAATGCTATAAAAAGAATTCAGCAGCAAACCAGGAGTTGTGGTAGTACCTCTTTATTATCCAAAGCTAATTTCTGGTACCTGCTCTTGCAAACCCCAACTTAGGATCTAAACTGTGTTTTTCGACAGAAAAAAAAAATTCACATGCAGATCTAGTAAGCATGTGTTTGTATTGACACCAAAAATGCACATTTATCGCTGGCTTGTGCCACTGGTATATAACGCTTTGTTTCTTGGTGCCAAAAGATTCACTGGCAAACTGGATAATGTTCTTATAATTTATACTGTTTTTATAAATGATCTGGATGCAGGAATAGAATGCACACTAAATAAGTTTGCTGATGATACTAAACTAGGAGGAGCTGTGGACTCCCTTGAGGGTAGAGGGGTCTTGATAGACTACAGAGCTGGGCAATCACCACTGTAAGAAATTTAACAGGACCAGGTGCTGGATTCTCCATGTGGGATGTGGTAATACTGGTTACATGTACAAAGTGGGGGATGAGAGGCTGGAGAGCAGCTCAGTGGAAAGAGATCTGGGGGTTTGGGTGGATGGCAAGTTGACTGTGAGTCAACAGTGTGCCCTGGCAGCCAAAAGGGCCAACTTTTTCTTGGAGTGCATCTAGCACTGCTTAACTAGCCAAGGGAAGGGATTGTCCCACTCTGCTCTGCACTGGTGTGGCCCCACATCAAGCACTGTGTGCAGTTTTGGATGCCTCAGTGTAGGAAGGACATCAAACTATTCGAGTGTGTCCAGAGAAGGCTGACCAAGATGGTGAAAGGCCTCAAGGACAGGACTTAGGAGTAGCGGCTGAAGTTACTTGGTTTGTTCAGCTTGGAGAAGAGAAGGCTGAGGGGTGACTTCATTGCAGCCTACACTTTCCTCCAGAGGGTCACTGGAGGGGGAGGTAATGATCTCCTCTCTCTGGTGACCAGTGATAGGACACAAGGAAATGGAATGGAGCTGTGTCAGGGGAAGTTCAGATTGGACATTAGGAAAATTGTCTTCACTGAAAGAGTCATTAGTCACTGGAACAGGCTGCCCTGGGAAGTGGTTGTGGCACTAAGCCTGTCAAAGTTCAAGGAGCATTTGGATGATGCTCTTAGTCATATGATTTAGTTTCAGGTAGTCTTGCTAGGAGCCCGGAGCTGGGCTGGGTGATCCTTATGGGTCCCTTCCAACTTGAGAAATTCTACGATTCTCTCTAGCTTCTGAGGTTTATTGAGAGGAAGATGGTCTCACTTGGAAAGGACTGAAGAAAACTTGCAGATTCTCTACACAGGGCCTTTTGGCACTGTTGGTGAGAGCAAGTTGTTGTAAACTGTTTCCTTAAGATGCTCCCCAGATCTAGATGCTTAATCTCTAGACAGCTGCAGTTTGCTGAGGGGAAAGCTACCCTTGGCTAGAATTTTCTTACAAGCATAAAGCAGCAGATCAATGCCACAAATTCCATTTGAACCATCTATTTAATTCCCTGAAATTTCTCTGTTGCTAAGTCAACATTTCTCTACTTTGAAGGCCAGTTGCAATTTATGTGTCATTACTAAGTAGATACTTGAAATAAAAGCAGCAGTAAGAGCTCAAATTGCTGTTCTGTTTCACTCCATCTCTCTGGACTGGATGTTGCAAATACCTGACTAAATTATCTACCAGGGTGTGTCCTGTTCAAAGTGGATATTTATTATGATGATTTCTGTTCCATCAAGGCATGAAAAATGAAGCTCAGGACTCTTTTGGTGTGGTGTTCCATAAACAAGGTCAGCTCATCTGGTAAAGTGAAGTGGAAATGTGACTCATCAAATATAAAGCGAACCTTCAAAGTCCGTGGTTTCCAGAGGCAGCCTCACAGAAATAGTCATATGCAAGGGATCAGTCAAAGGCAGAAAGATAGACAGATAGATAGACAGACAGACAGATAGACAGATGGAATTGAGAGTTTTACACACGGAGGTATGCAGAGATATACAATGAGCTCAGCATCCCTACCAACCATCATTCTCATCTGCTTCTTCACTCAGGCTGAAATGGTAATGAACAAGCTGCCATCTCGGTAGAACAGCAGATGCCTGATCCTTCAGAAAACCACGGATGCACCAATTGTTATTATTTGTTGGACAGGATTTTTTTTTTTGTGTCTTCTCTTTGTGGACGAGGCAGGGACAGCTCTCCTGTTAGCAGCATCTACTATGAGCGAGGGCAATATAGAAGACCTATCTTTTTTAAAATTATCCAGTCCAGATGTTTCCTCACTATCTGAAGCATCCATGTTTAGAAATCAGTGCACCGTCCAAACTCATTTGTTCCATCCTTCTAATCTTATTTAGATAAATGGATTATCTAGATTGTATTTTTGAGGTACTAAACTGTATTAAAAATTTAATAGGTAATTATCACTTTATTGAGTCTGCCTGTTTACCAGAATATTTTTGTAGACTCTTAATAACACTGAAGACGTTACAACATAGTAAAAAATATTTTAGTGGCTTACCTATAATGACCTTTGTTGAGACAATCTGAACATTTTACAGGGTAAATTTGGGACCAGTATTTCAAAGACAGTGCAAACTTTATCTGTTTGCCTTTCCTGAACAAGCTGGGAATTAGCTCACTGCCTCAGCCATCCTGCAGCTGTTTCTCTTCTCTCATCACCACAGAACACTGAACAGGAACTGTCTGATCAACAGGAAGGGGAGAGAATTCAGCTTAGTGCTGAATTAATGGGACCAGCAAAACGTGTGTAAGACTTAACTACCAGCTGAGGGGAAGCCGCATTTTTATCACTGTGCAAAATGAAAGGCAGCGGTGGTAGAGTTAGACTTTATTTGGTCTTTCTGGGGACAGAGTTTAATACTAGCTGGCAAAATGACAGAATTAATACTATATTATATCATCTGAAAGCACAGAGAGGGTTTATTTTTCCACTCATTTCTTTGCAGACTGACAGGTGATCTCTGGTTACATTGCTCATTAGTTCCTTCAAACATGCTTCAAACTACATTTAAAAGAGAGAGACAGAGAAGTGGGCAAAACTAGCAAAAAAACCAGTGCCTGACTGATCTATGTGCATGTGAAGTACTGCACAGTGTCATGGAGCTTTCTATAATTGAGACAAGTGATATATATTCAAATGTTATTTATTTTATAAACTGGTAAAGACGGATAAATCAATTAAAGCTCAATTGTTAGAATCACAGAATTTGGTACATGTACCAAATTTGGTACACAGAATTTGATAGAATGTACTAAAAATACAGTCAAGAGGCCATGGGTCTTGATGCTGTTTGTGGCTAGATGGTTGCCACATAGTCATAGATGCTGTACTTACTTTCTAGCTATTTGCCACATCCCCTTATTTCAGGAACGCTCCCAAATCTTGGCATGTTTTTTTAGCTTTTATTGCCCATGCCTGTGTTCCAAAATGCCACATGTAACAGCTTGGGATAGGACTAGTGTTTGAAGATGCACACACAGCCCTTCCAGTCAGCCACAGTGGTGAGCAAGAAAACCCACGAAGCCCATGGGACAGCTGGGCATCTCTGTGCATCCTGCTGGAGCTTTGTCTCTGATGCCTTCATGCCTGACTTGTTCCTAGATGGACACCTAGAACCATGAGTGGGCCACAGCCCCCTTCCCACCCCTGCAGCTTCTTGAGTGCCTGAGGAGGGTTATTGCTTTGCCCTCAAGCGAGGGCATGTTGGAGAAAATAATGGTAGCAATGGATAACGGAGCAGACAATTCAGGGAGGGTGAAAGTACTGATTCATTGACATCTCTACAGAATTTCTGTAGAACAAAACTGGCTTGAACTAATATTATCTTTTAGATTTATTACACTTTTAATTATGCTGTTCTAAACATGCAGAACTGTCATAGCCCATACATTGAGCCTCGCAGCTAGATACGATTAAGTTGAAACCCAACCAGAAGTCATATTTTTACACTCTGGAAATCTGTTTTAACTGGGAAAAAGTGTTTTATGATGCTTCAGTTTATCTGGGGAACTGCATATCATTATAACTTTTAAATTCCTGTCAGCAGCAAGCATAAATCTTTCCTTTTAGCTTTCCTTAATTTTTAGGCCTACACATTTCTACAGTGAATCTGTAAATCGATGAAAGTGTTTAAAAAAAGAAAAGAGGAGTAGAGAGGAGAGGCCTCATTGCTTGACTCTCTGCATCACATGGAAACTGTAAAAGGTTTAGAAACCATAGAGTTTTGCCCTAAAACATCTGTTAAGCAAATATTCCAGGAGGTAATTTCATCCACTAAATAGCTTTAACTGTTTTACTACGGACTTAGATCTTCCCAAGACCCCACGGATGTAGGTACCTAACCTTCCTCATTCCTTCCTTTAGTGACTAACTCAGAAGATGCAGTCCGCATCTCCAGCCCCTATGGAGATTTGGCATGCACTATTATGGGTGTTTTGCAGAATCTGTAAGGCTGTGAAGGCATTTTGTCCTGTCTGAGCTGTGAAGCATTGAAGCTGAGGTACAAATCCAGGTGCCTGCATGCCAAGAGCTTCCTCCTGTCTTCAAGGCCATCCTCACTTGCTTGGTCTCTCCAAGTGCAGCTCCTTCCTCATGTCAGGCTGAAGGGCAGTCAAACACAAAGGTAGTTTGGATAGAGTGGTAGAAGGGCTTAGGGCTTGGTGCTCTGGGAAGATGAAAACCCCCAAATGGACTCCATTCACCTGCATTCTGATTAGGGAGAATTGGCTCTGGATATGACTCTGTGTGATGAAAAAAATTATTGGTCCTGTCAGTCTGTTTTTCTTCACTCAATATTTCCCTTGAGAAGGGCACTTTCTCCTGTCCAGCCTATGCTCTGTCTTCAATTACTAGGTCAAAGGAATGTGGGAAAGAAGGGAAAATGTCAGGCTTGGGATCAGGCTGATTGCTTTTACTAGATGTTAGTGACAGTCTGAGAGAGCCATCCACTGTTTCCTTTGTCAGGGTTGTGATGTGTTTGACATATATGAGGCTATGGCTGTGCTGTTATGTGGAAACATGTAGTGGAGTTAATACTTTTGGCTTTGTCCATGTGTCTGAACAGAAATGTGTAGGTACTTTGCCAAGCTGCAACCCCAGGCCACATTTGCCTTGGGGAGAAATACATTATGTGGCACTGATTTGCACGATGCAGGAGCCACATGTAATGCTAAGCTAAAAAGCTTGTCCAACATCTCGGTGCTGTTCCTGGGCAAACCCATGTTCTGGCAAAATATATGTGTTGGGTTTCTTTACATTCTGAAGCCCCACCCAACAATGAGCCTGTTGTTTAAGATTTCTCCTACATTGAACATGGTGTTTATTTTTGTAATAATGACAAGTGATACCAGATTTATAAAACGGTGTCTGGCAATGAAAAACTTCAAAATTAGTGGCCCTATTGCAATTTCAGCTACATTTGCAAGGTTATGCTGGCAAAAATGAAAAAGATTAGGAAATTAGGAGGACAGCTTTAATAAGGTTATGAGGATAACATACATCTAACATAGCATCCAAAATATGCTTAGCTCATTAACAATGGAGGGCCTATGGGGAAGGTGGGAAGGGATTCTTCATCAGGAACTGTAGTGATAGAACAAGGACCAATGGGTACAAACTGACAGGGGGCAAATTTAGGTTACATATTAGAAAGAAATTATTTTCTTTGCTGTGAGGATGGGGAGATACCAGAACAGGTTGCAACAGGTTGCCCAGGGAGGTTGTGGATGCCCCATTCCTGGAAGTGTTCAAGGTCAGGTTGGATGGGGCTTTGAGCAACATGATCTAGTGGAAGGTGGTCCCCCCCATGGCAGAGGGGTTGGAACTAGATGGTCTTCAATGTCCCTTCCAGCCCTGAATGTTCTATGATTCTATAACAGAGCTCTGATTTCATTACGTTAAGGGTTTTAATGTTGGAGATTTTTATTATTTTTGTTTGTTTGTTTCTGGAGCAAAACAAAAAAGGCAGAGAAAAAAGTTTATTTTTTTAATAGAAATTTTACACTGCCCTAAAATTAACAGATGCTTTCAGGCAGGTGCACCTACCCCAGGTGTCATCATCTCAAGATGGACAATGTGGGCATGAAGTCTGTCTCCAGGGAACATTCATCTCTCTGGACCAGAACTATTAGGAGAAACGAGACCCTGTATTTCTTCGGGTGGTTCTCTGCAAAGCAGGCTTGAATTCCTGTTCCTCCATCAACTTCCCTTTGCCAAAAATCACAGCACTAAAGCACATATTCAAAGATGTGCAAAGATGCCACACTGTCATTGTGATTTATTACATACACTGAGATTATTTCTGGTGGTACAAGAATATTCATGTTGAAACGCTGCAATGTCCCTCTTTCCCAGCTGTTTTTTTAATGTGGAAGTTCTGGCAAACAATAATATGATCTGGGAATCCGATAATATGATATGGGAAATTGAAGAAAATTGTTCTTGTGCTGAAAATAAACAAAACTGTTGTTCATGGCAGTGTATTCAATTCAGAATTTAAAAATAAATTTTCCTTAGGATTTTGAAGTAATCAACTTGCTTTTCTTGTAACTATTATGCAGATCAAAACATTAAAAAATATTTATTAAATTAAGATATGTGACCTTTTAGAGAAAAAAAGAACAAGTGCCCTTATGATGTTTCTAATTTAAATGGAAAGACAAAAACTGAAATGGTTTTCAATTGAAAAGAAATTCAAATTTATATTTAAGTGAATGTAAAATTAAAAGAAAAGTATTACTTCATATTGGATGCTAAGAGACAGAGAATAGTAAGGAAAAATTTTAATCACTTGGATAGAATTGAGTGGAAAATTAGTGATGTGTACTTTTAAAAGTTTTTATTGCTTAATTACTTCTTGTTTTCCATACCAAGAGATACCATGAGACTCTAAATAAGTACCGTGTTGTTACCTTTAGAATTGGAGTGTTAAATGTTGGCAGAGCTTTAGTTGACTTGAATGGTTTATCTGTTTTAACTCTTTGGCTGTGCTATTTTTTTAAATCTCATTTAAATATATTATTTGTCTCAGTTTTACAAGATTCTGTGACTGACTGTTCTGCAAAACACAAGTCAGATGTGCCATTAGGGCTGTGCGTAAAGTTGGGATAATGCGTACAAGTCATGTGAAATGATTTGGAATAGTCTGGAGAACAACTGCTATCAACAGTGGAAGTACACAAATAATTCTGGATGTGACAGCTCATTGATTCCTTTGTCAAGTCCACAATGAAAGGATGAGAAGTGAAGGCATTTCATTGCTGATTGTAGAGGGAGTGAATACGTTAAAAAAAAAAAAGGAAAATTGATACTGATCACAAAAAAATAAATAACCCTGAAACATAAAATCATGGGCTAATCTGGTTTAATTTAAAAGAAAGAATAAACCCAAGGAGGCCGAGGTTTGGGAGCAGGAATTCAAGCCACCAACTGCATCAGATATAGTAGAAATAAGCACAAAGACTAAGTGGAAAAGAAAACTGATGAAAAGGCCATAGCTGAAACATCAGGATGTATAGGGGTAAAACAAGGATTTGCCAAGAAGCAAGATATGCTAATCTTGATAAAAGATTGATGTTAGTACTCAAAGGTTTGTCCTTTTGAAATAAAAGAATGTTGGAATGATGCTGAATATAGGCTGGATGTAAATTTACATTGGCCTGGTATTTTTTCTCAGGGTTTTATGATGATATTGAACTAAGGCAGAGATTTCAAGTGGCAACGAATGGACAGAAATTAAATGCCCCTCTTGGAGAAGAGAATTCGACTTTAGGAGTTTGTTTAACACGAACTGAAGGTGAAGGGTGAGCTGATAAACTCTGCAAGTCCTGAACATCTGTCTCATGAAATCACCAACTCAGAAGCAAAGCTTTTTCACAAATTTCCCAACTTGACCTGGAGAATAGCTGAAGAGATATATAATTTTAAAAAGAAGGAGGGATAACACCCTCGAGAGCTGTAGACACTTAAGTATGACCATAATGGCATTTAAGGCTTTTGAAGGAACGCATCACCAGAGACCCGAAAGTGCAAGTCTGGTAGGATGCATCAGAACATGCTTGTGGTGGAGCAGATGGCTCAGATTGAGCTGGTAATTTTCTTTAATGAAGTTCCTGACATTTATGACATGAGAACTGAGACAGACCAGCTCTCTGGTGAAGCATTAAACATGGTGCCTTGGAAAAGGCCTGGTGGGAAAGAGAAAAGAGCAGAAAGAGAAACACTGGCTGAAGGTTAAAATTCTTGTGCAAGAAATTCTTATATCCTGACAAGCTTTGGTCCTTTTCAGAACAAAATGTATATATATTTTTTTTGTTGTTGTTGTTTGTTTGTTTTATGGTGGTTTTTTTTAGCAGGAGAGAAAGGTAATTGTGATGGGGCAACATTCAGAACAGTGGGAACATTTTGGTTAGCTTCTTATGAACTAAAAATGAGCTTGGGAGCACAGGATCATAAATATCTTGCATTCACTAACCCTCACAGGCTGAAGAAGCAACTGGGAGCCTGTTGTAGTTAGAAAAAAAATAGGTGGATACAGTTAAGCCAGGCCGATGTTTCATCAGAAATTCACAAAAACTTTTTCGTCTAAAAAACCCCCTGTGGTTTTGCAATATCTTTCTTATCCAGTGACCCTGACTTATTGTTCTTTTTTTTCCTGGAAATACGTCAGACTTGGAATTTGATTCAGCCAGATTTGAGGCAGACTTTGACTTCAACTGTGACCCTGCTGGGTCTTGGTTGCAGTTTCTCCAGGTGATTCTGATGAAAAAAAAAGGCCCAGGCTTTTCTGTGAGCAGAATGAGCTAGTCCTCTCGGTGAGACCTGTTCCCTTCCCTTTCCATTGCTGCTCCAATATAACTGCCTTCCTTTGGTTTCTTTGGTTTGTTTGTTTTTGTTAGTTTGTTTTGTTTTGTTTTCCTGACTTTGGTTGTGACACCAAGATGCTCAAAAGAAAACAAGTTGGAAGGAGTTTTGAAAGGTCATCCAGTCCATCCTTGGGCTGGAGACAAAAAGTCAACTTAGCTGCTCACCACCTGTTTAGCAAACTGATGAGACTGACAACTTCCAAAATTATTACGTGCTTGAATACAGAATATACTCGTATACTGGTCCTGGAAATGTGTTCTCTAGCCACACAAATTCCCTGAAATGTGCATCTTATGATGTTAGACGCTGGTGAAGATAAAGTAATGGAACAGTTCATCTTGAGTGCGATCATATGGCACACACTGGACAGCCAGGAGATCAGGCCCTGCCAGCATGGGTTTAGGAAAGGCAGGTCCTGTCTCATCAACCTGACCTTTTGTGACCAAATGACCCACCTAGTGGATGAAGGAAAGGCTGTGGATGTGTCTACTTGGACTTCAGCAAAGCCTTTGATGCCATGAGGAGTCCTTATGACTCTCTGCCACTCCCTGAAAGGAGGCAGTAGCCAGGTGGGGGTCAGTCTCTTGTCCCAGCCAACCAGCAACAGGATGAGAGGACGTGGCCTCAAGCTATGCCAGGGGAGGTTCAGGTTGCGCATCAGGAAGAATTTCTTCAAGGAAGGGGTTGTTAAACATGGGAATGGACTGCCCAGGGAGGTGGTGGAGTCATCATCCCTGGAGGTGTTCAAGGAATGACTGGATGTGGCACTTAGTGCTATAGTGTAGTTGACAAGGTGATCATCAGTCAGAGGTTGGACTTGATGATCTCGGAGGTCTTTCCCAGCCTAAATGATCCCGTGGTTCTGCAGTTGTGCTCAGATTGCCTTAGAGAAATAATGCTTCCCTGAAAGAAATTATAGCACAATTTCATTAAAATAGAATAACAGGATAATTGAATTATCTTTAGGCTCATTTAAAAGAAAAGCAATATGAAGGGCTTGACCAGGGCCCTGTGATGTCTTCTTCTTTATCATTTCCTGCAATATGCTTGCTAGTTAATGAATCCTTCCTGTCACATATGGTGATAATGATTTCTCTTTTCTGTTGAAAAAAAAAGGTTTCCTTCTCAGCTTTTCATCTTCATCTGCCTTGGAGCTGTCTGAATGGAGCAGTAACACTTTCTCTGGCAGACTGCTCCAAAAGATTTATTTTAGTTTCCTGCTTTGCTGAAATGCAGGACTTGTTTCAGAAGGTGTTCAAAACTCAAAGCCAAGCAGCAACTTTTCTACTTTGAAGCTGCTCCTTCTCAAAGCTCACTCAGTAGTGACTATATGAAGTAACACCTTTTGCTGTCTATATCCTCTAATCTTAAATCCATTTGACTGCCTCTTTTTCTAGTCATGGAAAATGTTTTTCCAGCGTTTCTCAAACATTGACACATCCAATATCTCAATTTCCCAGCTTCCTTCCTTATCTGTGATATCCCACGATTTGTTCCTTATCTATTCTGATCCTACCGGATTGCTCCTCTTCAGAGTTTCATTATAATTTCATAGACAGTACAATGGCTCATCTATAAATCTGTTTTGGTGTAATTTCCAGGAAGGCAGGTTCTTTCTGGAGATTGTCTGATAAAATGTGTTATTATGTGTTTGTGTTCCTTTTTCTCTTCTCTTCTCTTCTCTTCTCTTCTCTTCTCTTCTCTTCTCTTCTCTTCTCTTCTCTTCTCTTCTCTTCTCTTCTCTTCTCCTCATCTCTTGTCTTTCACTTACACTGCTGGGCACATTGTGGGAGTTCTTTGAATAGTGCCCTTCCTGTGTCCTACCCTTTCCTTTATGCTCTCCACTTCTTCCCCCCGCTCTCGCCTGTTGCCCTGCGATGAGGAAACCAATTCATCTTCCTCTGAAAGTTGGAATGTTCTTAACTACGACTGCTGGAATATAAACTTATTTTTTACAGGGGTAATGACAGTCCCACACTGACTTCAGAAGAAAACTACCGTCCTGTTTGGGAAATATCAAAGACATTCAGAACCTCTTGGATTATGAAAATATGCAAGCTGCTAGAGGAGAGAGCAAATCAGAGGGTATCACTTAGAGAAATACTGCTTCATCCTCTCAGATTTGATTGAGGAATGGCTCCCTTGTGCTATAAACCACTGCAAGCATGACAAGTTTTCCTGCTCAGGGAAGGATGCAATTAGTTTCTGATATTGGCTGAACTGGATGAAAACATGATTTTGTGTCTCTATCTGTCCCAGCATCATATACATAATCATTAGAGAGTTGGACTGGAATCAAGCATTCAAATCCACAGTATATCTGATCTCATGGTGCTGAGCCATGCTGCTCATCACATCACTCAGGTCAGTCCCTTTGCAGTGCTGCAGAGATGGGATTCGGTGCTGGTTAGCAAGTCCCATGAACGCGCTTTTACATCCTTGTATATTTTGTGCAGCTCCACTCAACAAACAAAAACACTGTTTGGACAAAATTGAACTCTCCACACACACTGGTTGCTGTTGAGCCCCATGCAGCAATACCCTTCCTTCTCCTGTACTTTCATTACAACTGGCCTGATAAAATGGCTTGACCTAAGCCAGGTTGAGCTCTCATTTTAAGCATGCAGCTTAAAAAGAGAACTGTCAACATGAAGATTTTTTTGGAAAATCTCAAGAAGCATGAGTACAAAAGATGCAACTCCTCCCCTCATTTATGTACACTATAATAATTAATTTCCAGGAAGCCTTTCAGTTTCTGTGGCCTGCTTCTTCCAGACAACTTGGCCACTTCTCTTTAAAGAAGATGTTAAGGAACATTTTGGGATCCAGCTGCCCTTTTTCATCTCCTGTACAGAAGATCAAGGTGAGATTAGCTCAATAAAATGAAGGTAGTATATAGAGGCAGGGAACAAAATTGCACTTGGAAATGGAAATTCAATCCCAACTTTATCAGTAGAGAAGCTAATATCACTTAAATATTTTAATGACACAATGTAATACTTCCTGGAATCTTCTTTTCTTTGAACTTGCTGAATTAGCAGTGTAAATTAATGAGGTTTAAGTCATTTGATAACAACCGGGGGAGTGACAGCTCAGTATCTTTCACATTAATCTCAATATAATCTTTTCTATACAGAGGTGAGGAAGCAGATGACCTCTACAAACAACTTGGAGTCACTCTGTGAAGACAGCATGTCCTAGTGGCAGTGATACACAATTACAGTGGTGCTAGAGAGGCTAAGGCTGGGTTACTTACTCTACTATACCTTTTTATTCGACTTTGGGGCTGCAGCTGACATAGCTATAAAGTCTTAGTGAGTCTCAGATGACAATGACTTCCTTCATCTTCATGTGCACTGGCTTGAAATAGAAGAAACCCAAAGTGGTGTGATTTCTATGTGGAGAAACACAAGGGTGGACTCTATAAGGGAATCCAGTCCAGTCTAGGGGAGAAGTCCTGTCTGATCCCCAGACAATTCAGATGGCTTAACCCTGAGCAAGGCCAACTGATGGGATAGTGAAGAATTTATCTCTCAGTAGCATCAGTACAGAGCTCTGCATCTTACTCCTAGCTCACTCAATTCTCAGCTATCTTAGGGAAGAGGGAAAATGGAGACCAAGTTATACACAGAGGAAAGGAGAAAGCTAGATGCAGACAGCAAATTCCTCTTGGACAGTGCAGAAATAAGCAGGAGCCCTGAAGCATAGCATAAATGCAAAATAAAGATTGTGTTTACAGAGGCAATTCTCAGTGCTTAAGACTCTTTTCCCTGTAGTTCTTTTCCCTGTCTATTGACCAACAGATGACACCTCTGCTGTTCTGCTTTTAAACAAATGGGGAACAGACAAGCTGTTGCACAAAGTCTCCAAACACAAAGCTATATCCCTCCCTGCTCTTCTGTGAATCCAACCCAAATATGTCAATTTGCTTTTCTTAATTGCTTTTTGTTTATTTCCTCAACTGGTTCTCCTTGTGAAACCTATTGGCGCTCTGGCTTAGATTTTTGGATGCTGTGTGTTTTCCCTGTTTTAACCCATTCACAGCATCCCTGATTTTGCAGCTTGCTTCGGGGATAGTAACATGGGCTGCCATGACTCTGGTCATCAGGAGGGCACAGTTCAGCATGGGACTGCTCTTCCGACTCCTCTGTGACAAAGCAGAGCCAGCCTGTGGGGATGGGATGGCATCTGGCACAGGTGGCCTTGGCACTCCACAGCATTCCTGTCTCTCCACTAGGCTGTGACTACTTTGTTGGGGGCTGTCACTTGTTCAGAGAGGACCAAAGCCACCTCTGATTAATTGAAAGGTTTTCCCCTCATACACTGAAGGAGATAGCAGAGATTGCACAGATCTGTAGTATGAATTCTCAAGTACCAAAAAGGAAGAGAGATGTTAGAGGCAGGATACATCAAAAATCAATTGATGTATCTGATCAAGCCAGTGCATTCTGTGACGCATTCTGGAGGAAAAGTTGACAAAACCATTCCCTCAGGTCCAGGAAGCTGGTCTGGATAAGATACAAAACCAGACTGTCAAGGCCAAAGATGAGTGTGTTAGAGGGGATCATCTGGAAGACCAGGTGGTAGGACTTCTACACATTCCCCATGGGAAGAATGTATACTATACAGACCATAACTTCATCATAGACATATGTGGTATTTAGGCTTGCTGTGGATAAGTGCAACAAACCCAAGAAAAGATGGGATCAGCTGTCTACAAATGTTATCCACAGGCTCTTCATGGCACAGCTCTACAATGCTGTGGAAAATGACATTTTCTTTCCTGAGCGATTGTGCATTTTGGGTTACCCCTGTAAAACTTTCAGAATTCTTAAGCCAGTTGTGTAGTTGACAAAATCATCTGACATCCTAAATCTATAGCTGATGGGGCTTTAAGTTATTTTGAACAATTACTTTCACTTCGTTATATTGTTTGCCTCTATAAATCTCCTCAGCAAGGGGCGCAGTGCCAGCACATGGGTGCAGTGACACCACACGAGAAGACAATGAATGCGTTACAGCTGTTTTTCTGGCGATACCCAGGGCGTAACTAAATAAAAACCTAAGGCTTCATTTTTGCAGGAGTTGATGGCTGCTGATCACGAGCAGTACATCTTGCCACTGGCGGATGCAAGGGGAATCTTTTGCTTTCAAAACATACTAATTAATTGAGTAGCCATTACATGCGTGACTTGCTCCTCTGAAGTGTGCCTGGGTGCATGGGAGCAGTATAAATAAATCCAAAAGTCCCTTCTCAGATTTAATCCTGATGAATTAATCAACAGACAATATTGCAAGCAGTCCCTCCAGACTGAGTGATATTTACATAAGAAAGAACAACGTCCTTTTCATTAGTTATGCATGGCTTTCATATAATTGAAGTTTCATTTTGTTGTAGGTCCTAACAAAGCTTTAGATTAAAGTACAAAGCCATTATTGGATGCTAGTACTAATTAGCAACACTCACCCTCAATGGCCCAATCCTGGAAACTCTGAGGCCCAGAAGTAATGAGACTTTATTGAGGCTGTCCTCACAAATGAAATTGTAAAGGGACATATTGTTTTCCAGAATTGCACCTTAGAAAAGCTGAAAGCATATTTTCATAAGAAAAATAAAAGATTATTTAACAGCTGCAGTTTCTGGTTCCAAAATCTTGGGGATACCTTGTTATGAAAAACAAACACAATGCAAAATCCTCTTATGAATCAATTATAAAGACATTTAATCCAGTAAATTTTACTTTGGAAAATGACAAAGTTTGAAGAGAGCAATTCTGAAGCAAATTGCTACAATCGTGTGTCTGCTCTTATCGTGTTGAGGTCAAGATGCATTTGCAGGGGGGGATTTATCCTGTTCTCTGATGGTCTCAGACTAGTGAGATGAACTGCCTGCACAGAATCTCTGTCTGTGCCACCGAGTTCTGTGATGGCCTCAAGAGACAGAACAATCCTCCCCTTCCTTCTCTTCTAGGCTCTCTGGGACCTTGGAAAGGACTTTATTAAACCACTCACAATGGCATCTTGATTTATGAGACTGCACTTTGGACTGGAGGATAAGGAACCATCAGATAATCTCAAGCCCCCTGCATGGAGATAATCCTTGTGTTTTTGACAAGACAAGTTCCTGGGGAATGACACAAAAAGCTTGTGAAGAAGCATTGCATACAGGACCAAGTGAAAGATGTGATGTGGAAGATGTGCATGGTTTGTAACCTCTGTGATACATCATCCCCCCAGAGGTGAGAGAAGTCTGTAGGTCCCTGAGCTGTGCATACCTCTGGAGAAAGGAGAACAGATAAAAGTTATGACTCCAGTCTGATGGGAACAGCCCAAAGGAAGCTAAGGTGTGCTTGCAGACTTGCTTTTCATGCAATGGCACAGGGGCCTTGTCTATAATGTCTTCCTACCAAGACCTCAAGAGTGAAGCAGAGAGATGAACAGACACCCAACAAAACAGGCGATATTTAGGACCTCTGTCAAAGTGATCCAGCCTTGAAGGAGAGGGAGACAATGGGAGAAAGGGAGATCATGCCTGAGAAAACAAGAGTCTATGTATGGTGTGAGAGACAGAAATATTAATGGTTAATGACTCAAAAAACTGTCCATTTGCAAAAGCAGCAGGTGCTTTGCTAAGGCTAGGTTTGTACCCCCCAAAAAAGGGCAGGAGGAGAGTTTTTGGTGTGTGGTGGCAAAATCTCTGGTCTTCATAAGACAGAATGGGTGTGCAACCACTGCCAGAGGATGACCACACCAAACCAACCTTTGTTTAGATAAACCAAACCAGCTGGGCCCTGCCATTGATTGTGTCCCTGATAACCTGCGACTGATGTCTTAAGCTGTTTTCTGGCCATATAAGGGAGAAAGCTGATAAGAAGCAGATCCTGCAGAGGTGGGATGATGGCTTCTATCCTGCCAATTCCCTTTGATAAGGCACAGCTGTCTCAGCTACTCAGCCACAGGAAGCAGGGCCAAACAGCTCTCCTGTCTTAGAAGATGTCATAAACAATCAAAGACTCCCAAAGCCCCCCCCGACTAATTTCTGCTGTCTTACACCAGATCCACAGTGCATGATCCACAGTGTTGAATCAAACACGTAAAACTCACCCCCCAGGGGAGGTACCTGGGTGTTCCCACCTGTACCTGAACATGTATTAACCCATTGAACTTTGTGTTTCGTGGGCTTCCTCCACCCCCAGCGGATCAAGACTGTGGCCATCATGTCAAACAATGGACACTGACATTGCAACAATCAATTCTCATTGCAGGATCCACTGGTGGTGATGTATTTCCTATCCTCTATGCTCTTATCCTTTCTTTCTCTTTCTTTCTTTTCCTTGCATACTGCTACTGTTTGTTTCTCTCCGGGCACAAAGGGCCCTGCTCATGTCCACAGCAGCAACCAGTAGCCAGGGCAGAGAGGAAGGGGGCAAGGAGAACATGTATAAACTCTTCCTCTGTAAGTCGTGGGAGCATGTCAGCTGTGTCACAAAGGTTATGGAAGTGACGCTCTGAGCTGGACTCTGCTTTTCCACAAAGCTTCATGCAAATAAACCTCTTTTTGTTCTGTACCGTACCTCTGCCACAGGCCAGCCACAGCAGACTGAACACAGAGGAGCCAGTGAGCTATGAAGACTGGGTAATGATGCTACTCTAGAAACCATAACACATCCAGTCCAAGATTGCTTGGACTAGTGGGAAGGAAGTCAAAACCTGTCACTTTTGGCTACCGCTTGTCATGTCTCTGGCTTGTCAAAGTCAATTTAGAGGGTCCCAAGCCCCAGCACCATTTCATGTAAGCAAGCTGTGTCTAGGCAGACGAGCCAACAGCAGCTTCTGCTAACACACGGTGCCAGCTGCCAGCCCTGCACCCAGCTGACATCTCAGATAAAACCTGCATCACTCCTCAGTGATGCCCAAGCTTCTGCCATCCTCGGGCTCTGCAAACACAGCATCTCCTTTGAATTTGTACTGAGCCAACTTGATTGGGACCACTGGAGCCAGATACCAACTGTCAGGCTTATATATGTGGTTTAAAACCACAATTAACAGAGCAGAATGACTTCAAGTGTCAGTCCAAGCAATCCCATGGCTACCAGCCTTGGCTGATGGCCTTCCATCCAGGTGGTTTTGCTGAGGAATTCACCAGAAGGAGTTGATGTTGACAGGTGTCACTGTAACAACATTCAGAGTTGGTGGGTTTCCCATTCTGCTTTGGAAAGGGTGACATACTTATTTAGCAGGATCACTGCTTCCTGCAGTGCTGGTGTTACACCACACCCCTGTCCCGGAGCCATGGAGTGAGTGACAGAACTGAGCTTCTGCCCTCTCCTGGCTAGCAGAAGCTGTGTTGTCAAACACAGCAGAGCCAAAATCTGTCTTCAATTTCAGCTTGCTTTACCACTGTGCCTGTCTATTTGTCCTTTTATCCATCAGACTCTCAGTCCTTTACAATCTTGACTTTTCACCATTGTCAGAGACTCAACAGTAAGAAACTCTACCTTTAGTGTGCAAATCAGCAGCCAAGTGACAGAGAAATTAAATTCCACTGAGGGAAAAGCAGACGTGATTCAGGTCTTGTTTAAGGTTAAACAAATATTTGAGAACATCACCCAGAGGTCTGTCTTGAGACTGGGTAATTATCAGTGTCAGGGTGTTTGGAATAGCACAGGCAAAGTGCCTAGGACAGTGGTCACCTCCAGCATTTTGGAATTTCAGCCCTGAACAAGTACAGAATCCTGAAAACCTAACAAAATAATTGGAAAAAGGGTGCTGTCATCCTGGTAATTTCAGACAGACACAAATTTCTGCAACGTGCTGGGGCCTGGCCCATGCCTACAGATCCCTTGTTCAGCACTACTCAGTACCCTCAAGGGGAAAAGAAGATCACTGGACCAGATGACAAAACGACGGGCTCTATGTCTGCTTCAAGCCTGGTGACAGGCACTGCAGCTGAACCAGAGAACCAACCCATGTTGCTGTCAGTGCCCCCATACACAAGAAGAAATGGACATGAGAGACATCTTGTAAAAAGAGGATGAAGCAAGGACATCACAGGACAGGAGGAAGAGGCAGAACAAGACCAAGAAGTAACCACTCAATCCTTATCCTTGCGTGAGCTGCAGGATACGTGAAAAGATTTCAGTCATCATTCAGATGAGCACTTTATCTATCACCTGTCTGCTCCAGTGCTGGGCTAGTTGGGCTAATAGGTTGGACTTAGAGGATAGGCCAGCCAAGTAGCTGGGATCCCTTTCTAGGGAACCAGCCATTGACAAGGCAATAGGAATTTCAGCAAGTGCAGCATGAGCAATTGTGGGTGAATATTTACACTCCTGTAGGAATCTGTTAGAGGATATTGTACACCTTCTTGAGTGAAAGCAAATTTCTTTTTCTTCTCCTTTTGTAAGGGACCATAAATATCATACCTTCTTTATCTAGTGCTGCCATGGGCGTACAGCTGCTTGTAGTGTCACAGGTTTGCAATATTGGGAACTGCAGCTCTTCGTGAAGCTGTGTTGGCATTTAAGTGCTGGTAATCAATTGTTAGTCACCATCTCCCATCCAGTTTTCGAACTGGCCAAACCAGTGAGTTGCATAGGGAATGAGTTCCGGAGATGGTTTGTCATTTCTCCAAATCAGCTATTACTTCAGAAATTCCATTTCACACTACAGGAGAAATTGGGTATTGTGGGTATTGTGGTGGTCCTGGCAGAGTGTAAATGTTATAGAATACGGGGTGGGTACTGTCCTATTTTCAGCACGGATGGAGTTCATTATGTTCCTAGTAGCTGATACAATGCTGTGTTTTGAATTTGGGATGAGAATAATGTTCATAACACACTGATGTTTAAGTTGTAAAGTAGTGCTTACCCCGAGTCAAAGACTTTTCAGTTTCCCATGCTCTGCCTGTGAGCAGGTGCACGCACAAGGAGCCAGGAGGGACCATAGCCAGGACAGCTGACCTGAACTGTACTTATTCTAGGACTAACACACCAACTTGCATGCCAAATGTGTAATTTACTAATAAAACTTTGAAAGCTCTTGTGGACCTTCTGACTTTTGGTGTTCCTTTTGACCATAAGCATCTATAAATCTTGGGTACTTCCTTCCCCTTAAGGGTGGGATGGCACAGTAGAGTGAGTGGAATAGGCAGCGGTGGAAAATCTGACGGGCTGCCACAGGGACACCATCTCCTCTGACTGTGTGGTGCTTGCATGGGTCTAAAACCCCAGAGAGAAGCCAAGTTTCCTAGCATTATTTATATATTGCATGTTAGGTGGCATGTAACAATAGGCAGAGGTGCTCCTGTCTCTGTTGATTTTCCTTTCTTGAAAACTGTTTGACTAAAATAGAGTCTGGTAGTGACAGCAAGCGAGATAGAGGGGATTTAAATAATGTATTTAAATTATGAAGGACATAGTTAAAGCTGCTCTCTCACATTATAAAAGAATAAAGGGGTCACTGGATGAAGTTAACGGCCAGTGCTTTAAAAAAAAAATATACAGGAGGTACTTCCTCATGTGGTATGAAGTCAGCCTATGGAATTCATTACCACAGCAGGTCAGGGAGTCAAACACTGCAGGCACATTGAAAAATGGGCTGGATAATTTTATGGCCAATAATAACATTTGTAGCTATAGCTGTTGGATACTGTGGGAGTAGCAGGTGGTGGTATTCACAGTGCACACTGATAGCAGCAGGAGCAGCCAAGCAAAGAGTTTCTCTCAAGTGAAAATGCTGCTCTTTCCTCTTACCCTTGTCAGCCTGGGGTGTGCAGTGCACCAAGATCAGCCCACTCCTCTGTCTAACCTGAGGAAAGCAGCACTTTGCTCGTGTTTGCTCCAGGGAAGGAAGGTCAGGCAAAACTCTTGCCTGGGCTAGTGAATTTAGACCACTCCAAGAGTGTGTGTAGGGCACAACTTCAGGAGACTGGTGCAAGTTCATCTTCTGTATGTAAAGATGTCTGGACAGGAGCTGACAGCACAGCTCAGACCCAGGATGTTGGTATGGCTCTTTTGGACACCTGAACCAGCTGCTTCTGAGGAAAACCCAAGAAATCCTACAGTGGCCAGGTAAGCTCCCAGTGGGGGAATTTCTTCCCAGTCTTCATCAAAGGTAAATAAGCTTCTGCTCTGCATCCTGAGAGACAAATTTTACATCCTTGGGAGGCATCTGGGATCATGCCACCACCTCAGTGATTGCCTGCATAGCAGGTACGTCAAGCAGAGAGGAGATAGAGGATTTCCCTATGTACTTTTATTCTTCCCTGCATTCAGTTTTCTTCTCTCAATCCCTTTCACCCACACTGCTCTACCATCAGATTTACCCTGGGCATTTGTCTGTGTGCAAATCAAGTAACATTTTTACTCCTGGGGAGAAGGGAAACTGAACTCCTATTGCAACCCAGACACAACCCAGTCACAAAATGGAAAAATCAGGAGACTGGCTTGGTAACAGAAATGGGATCTTCTGCTGGTTTTTATGGGCTCAACTCAGCCCTCAGTAGCTTTTCAGCACAGACCTACAGGGAATTTAGTAGCCATGTTTGCTGGTGTCCAGAGCAGGCTTGCCTCTCGTTTTCTCTATCAAACAGGCCACAGTCAGACTTGCTTTACAGACAGCATAAGCTGTAGTGACAGCTACTTATCAAACCTGAAATCAGAAGCTGTGACTCTCAGTTGGAGATAAAGGGCCCTGTGTGGAGCCCAGCAGCTCGGAGTCCATAACATAGAGAAAGGAGATGAAGTAATTGGAAGATATTTTAAATATTTAAAGCCTCTCAAAAGAGGATCAAAATGTCTTTCAATTAACAATCGCAAGCCACTGTCTCTGATTTTCAGTGCACAAAGAGGTCATGATTTTATCTCTGAAATGTTTTCTTTAGCTGCTTGACAAGCTGAACTCTGCCAGGCCTACAGAGTCAGGCAAGCATTTCATCTGAGTCAGATTTCTGCCTGATTAGAGAATGCTTTCAATCTCTGAAAAGCAAGCAGCCTGTTCAATGTATATACAAACAGGTCTTTTATGAAACAGTTCAATGGGAAAGGGTAGAGGAACACTCCTTATCCTTCCTTGCTCTTTTAATAATTCCATTTATAAAGGACAGCTGCAAATGCATAATACAGTTTAGTCAGGCATGGAGGGGCAGGAGATGTCCTGGACTACCACAGTTTTATCTGTTCTCTGGGGTCAAGTTTTTTTATTTATATTGGGTTCAGAGGAATTATGATATAATTTTCCTGAGCACAGGACTCTTATTAAATCAAACTTCTCTCCTTTCAGACTTGCCAGAAACTTCTGAGCACTTTCTAATCAAGGATACTATTGAGTATTGGAGACCCTCTGATGTGATGAGGAGTCACTTCTGCTTCACAGGCAGGGAATAGAGGCACAGCAAAAAATGAAGGGATTTGCTCAATATCTCCCTTGTAAATGAAAGTGAAGTGCAGGGATCTGGCAAGCCCTGCTACCTATCGAAGCCACTATTCAGCCATCTCATCCTCTCTGCTTCTTTTGTGTCTTACCAAGTGTTCTCCTCTGGCTTCTAGTGGGCCTTCTCCTTTTCTTTTTTTTTTTTTTTTAATATTCATGCAAATCAGCATTTATGCTTAATCTTTAAAAATTCCCTAACATAATGACTGGCGATGGCATGAATAAGTATTCTTTAAAAAATACCCTTGAAGTTCTTATTTGCATTATTCCCTGAGCACACATAGTAAGATATTAAAAGCTGGTAAGATTGTCAACCAAGGTTCACTTACCAAATATTTTTGGCACCTCAAGTTGCTTTGTGGTTTATGCTCCAGCTCAAATTTCTACCCAGTGCTGGTTAATTACGCAATCACTATGATTATATCGTAACAAATTTATTGGCATTTTAAATACTGCAGTCTCATGGTGTCAGAATAGAATTTCAGAGATGGCTCACAGTTGATTGGTATCATTAAATGTGACATATATAAAGCTACAATTTTAAACTTTCCACCCCATTCCCAGTGAAGACAAATAAAACTCCCTTTCAGGCACACTGATAATGCAGACAAGTAAACTTTGAGAGCACTGTAATGTTTATGAAGTGCAAGTGTGTCATAAAATCAATCATTAATCAGACAAAATGAAAGGCCTGTGAAGCGGAATTTATAAGCATTGTACACCAGTTAGTTCAGGAACTGTAACATTTGCAAAACTGAAACGCTTGGGAAAAAAAAAGGAGACGACTTGCCTTACTGAAACTGGAGCTTTTCAGAGTGTGATACCAAGAGATGATCCATCAGCATTTTTCTGAAAATTCATTTTCCCTAGTCACCACAATGTTTTGTGACCTGCCCAAAAGCCTGATGATTAAGGTGTTAAAAACAGGGTTTCAAAGAGCATGGAAATAATGGCTCGAAATGTGAGTTATGCTTTATGTGCCAAGACAATCTGCACACCTAGAAAGAGACATGTTGTCTAGCCAGTCGTGCTGGTTGCAGCCAGGACAGGACACAAAGCGTTATTTATACCACCTCACATAATTTTCTTGGGACAGGGGAACAGAGAGACAGGCTCTCTTCCGGATGGCATAGCATGGCAGAGGGAGTGGTTGGGTATTGTCTATTGTTGGGGGATTTCTGTGTGAATTGTTCACCTCTTTCTTACACCCTCTGTCATAAGTGTTGTTGCTGTTGCTGTTTGTTTTCTTATCTTGTTGCTAGACTTGGCTTCTTGCTGAGGACCTGCTCAGTCAGTCCCACCTCTGTGCCCGGTAAGATCGCAGAACAGATCTTCCTGAAAGCTTTGTCAAGGCATGTAGTTGACAGCGGGTGGGATTAGAGAGACCCAACAGGCCTGCACAAACCTCAAATCATGCCTGACCAACCTGGTGCCCTTCTATGATGGAGAGACTGCTTTGGTGGATAAGGGAACAGCACCTGATGGTATCTGCCTTGGCTTCTGTAAGGCTTTTGACATGGTCCCACATAATATCCCTCTTGCTGATTTGGAAATCGCTCTCCTTGCATGAACTTTGCTCATTATAATCTCATTGTCACAACTAACTCACACCTTCATCCCAGTTACCCATCTCCAAGGTACGACCACTGGGCATGTGACCTTTATTTTATTGACTGTATCTCTGAGAGCCAAGCGAGAGAATTTAACACCAATCAATTATAAAGGTATGTATGACTTCAGTCACTCATATCTGTGCTTGGGGTGTTCTGGCAGTGGAAATAATTCTGTTTAGGAATCATCTTATTGGCTTTTACTGGTTCTGCACTGGGGGGAGAGAGAATCATGTAAAGGGACACATGTTGCTGCACAGGGCACCCAATGTCAGCAGTACTTTCTACCTTCTGGTTTGCTCAGTCTTTTTTTTCAGATGCATCAGACCAGTGTCACAAGTCCCTCAGAAGTCCATTGTAAGCTGATCCCCAGCCACTGGAAGATCTAGCTAAATCATGTATCATCCAGCTTTTGCCACTATCCAAATTTAGAGGCATAAAGTCCTTCTCTGTAGTATAAAGGAAGCATTGTCTGGACATCTGAGTGTAAAGCCAGAAACTGACTGAAATATGTCCTTCAGCATAAACCATCAGAGAAATTGACTGTCTAGATTTATGTGAAGAATATAAATAAAAGTTTCAAAATTCGACTTCTTGAAACTCTTCCTTGGTTTTCTGCTATCTGACACTTCATGGCATAACACTGTGTAGTAAAAGAGTCTGGAAACTCAAGCTGTTCTCATTTGATCGTATTTTTCTTTTCAGCACAGTGCAATACGAATGTTTTAAAGCATGTAAACAAGACATAATTCTTGTAAAAGCAAGAACAGGAGTTAATTTGTAAACAGGTTCCACCAGCTCTGTTGCACATTTTCTCTAAAAAGCAGAAAGCATCTGGACTCTGCTTAAACACTCTGTTCAAACAGGATATTTAATTAAGGCAGTCGGAAATTGTGAACATTTGAATGTGAATAAAGAGAACAGGGAAAATCTGACAAAAGCAGAGAGAAGGTGACTGAGCAGGAGACTGGTAAAAATCACAGGAGGAGGAGGTGTCAAAAGAAATGATGATAAAGAGAAAAAGGCTTGTTGTGAAAATACTGGAATTCCCAACTGAAAAATGAATCTTAATAAATTGGGACAGGAAAAAAAGGGAGTGGCATGGAGGCAGCAGAAAGGGGGGTCGAGGGAGAGGTGTCACTACAGCAAAAGGTTTAAGAGCTCAATTTATAATAATATTCAACTCCACAAGGTGCAAAAGAGGAAACTTCATATTTGAAAATAAAATATGCAGCTGATCCTGAAATCATATATTTTCCTATTGAAATGCACACAGAAAAATTATAATTCTCTGTCAAAGAAGCTGATTTGTAAAGAAATTCAATGGCCTATTTAAAAGTGTACATTTTTTGCTAGCTAAAAAAAAAAAGAAATGCTGAGTGTTTGATGGAATGCATTTCAGAGTCTCAAATACAGTGTAGAGAGGAGAGGCTTATGCATTTATCCAGACAAGTACATCTGATGTATAAACCAGGTTGAGAACAATGGAGTGGGAAAGGACATACACACAGAAGGGTGCATGGACAAAGGGCTGAATGGGGCACATGTACAATCACCTCTTGCATTTTGTCAGGCCTGATGGGAACCCTCAACACTGAAATGGGTTTCCTGCTCTCTTGCTGCATTTGAGAGAGTTGTTCCTGACCAACACTGGCTCCCAGAAGAAAATTCTCAGCTCTCTGTCCAGCTCAAACTACTCTGTGAAGGTTTTGCATTGTTATTCTTAAAGGCTGGGCAGAGCTCCTCTTTTCTTCATATTATATCATTAGCTTTTCTGACTTATACCTATATCAGCAATTTTCTGGCTCCAGCCTGCTGTCCTGCAGCCTTCTGAAAACACAGGTGCACATACTTACAAATGATACATTAGGAGAATACTAATGTCTTAAACCTCCCTTTCTGATGGATAGGGTTCAGCTTGGTAGGACCTTTGACTCAAGTTGGTGCAAATGTGATGGGAAACAGACCAGACAGCGGTGCTGTCAAGGCTGCAAGCCCTCACTTCATAGCTGTCTAGATTCCAGGCACGTGAACTGGAACTCAGCATGAACTTTGTGAAGTTCAACAGAGAAAAATGCATAGTCTGCACGTGGAACAGAACCAGGACAGGCTGGGAACTAGCTGGGAAGCAGCTCTGTGGAGACTGGGGGTTCCAGTGGAAACCGAGTGTAACACGGGTCAGCAGTGCACACTCACACAGGTAAAGGCCAAGAGTATACCGGGAGCTGGATCATAGCTTGGACAAGGAAACCGTGCAGGAGCAGGCTTTTTTCCATCTGGCAAAGAGAATGTTGATGGAGAGATAGCTGCACCTGCTACTTCAAAAAGGACATGTCAAAGCCAAAGCGGTGCCTCTCACAGGGAAGCCAACAGGTACCTCTGCAACACGGGAAACTCTGATGGGCCAGGAAGAAATCACTCTTCTGCAAGAGAGTGGCACAGATGTGGAATGTGGCCCAGAGAGGTGGTAACACCTCCGTCAACAGGGTCTTTAATCCTCATCTGGCTCTTAGCTGTGACAGTGGAAGTGCTTGGAGCAAGGCACTGCAAAACGACCTCCAGAGGTCCTTTCCCACATAAGCTTCTCTGTGGTTGTATGGAATGTTTTTAGTCCATCTTTTTGACTTTTTAATTGCTGCTTTCCTTTTCTGACAATGTGTCTGAACATTTTCAGGTAAAAAATCTTCTGCATACAGACATGTGTGTCTCTACCTCATCCTCAGATGAAGTTTTCACTTAGCTTTTCGCTCACCTATGCTTCAGGGAATATTATTGTTTATTCCTGGCTTTATCCACCCCTTCTCTGTTGTTTCACTCCTTGTCAGTCCTGCCTACACCAAGACTAGAAAATACAGCTCAGAAATGAATAAATTTTTCATGTTTCAGGTCTTTCAACTATTTTTCACTCAAGATATTTGTAAGCAGCAATGGTCTGAATGTCTATAATGCATTGATAAATCTGCTAAAGGCTGGGAAAACCCTGCACCAAACAGAATTCTCCATGTAACAATTATATTTATGGTCTTTAATGACAGCTGTTACAGCCAGTGTCTTATATTCAAAGCATTTCAGAGAATAATCCATGAGTTTGTGCCTGGTGTCTAAAATAGTACATGTATAGAATTAAAAGAAGAATAAAAATAAAAAAAATTAAGAACTCTTTAATTTCATCCTAATTTACACATCTACATAGGTATGAAATAGTGATTTTCTGTTTCCATTGTTTTTCCATACTCCTGCAGAATCCTGATCCAATTCCTTGCCTTGCCCATTGTCTCCTGCTGCAGAGCTTCCCCTGTGCATAAAGTCAAACACTTCTCCCCTTGTGTCTCTTTATAAGTGTCTTACTGATCCCTCTGAGAGACTAAGGTGGCCAAGGCAAACGATCCAATCACAGCTTTGTTTGTTAATCTAAATTTCCCTCTTACTTGAGATAAATCTGCATTTCCCTCTCTCATATTTCTGACTTCCATTTAGACACATCTTTTGGCTCTGGACAGGGAGAGGTCTCTGCAAAAAGCTGTATTGTGCCATGAACTGGGAGGTCCTGAAAATTGCCCTGGATACTGACCAGGAGTTGTTAATTTTGCTGGCCTTGGCAATAGTGAGTGTGACAATCTAATGACAAGGGACCTGCCCTGCCAGTAGTTAAGCATCCCTAACCTGGTTGAAGGCAGAGGCTTCTGGGAGGCCACTGGCTCCAGTGCACTGTTACAAGTGGTTCTTAAAAACTGTTTGTGCTCCCAATGTCAGGGCATAGCTTTACTCCAGGATTTCTGGCTTAATTCCAGTGGATACATGAGTTTATGCTAGAGAACAGACCTTTGAGAAAAATTTGTGTTGGTAGCCGCACATTTGTGAAATGCATCTTTTCCTGCCCGTAGCAGCATGTGCCCATGAAACTTTGTACTATAAGGAATGGTTGTCCAGAGAAAACTTCCTTCTGCGGCCAGATCCAGATTTCTCTACCCAGTTTCAGGGACTACTAATAACTAAAGACACTACCCTTGGTCTCTGCACCCAAAACTGTGCTGTTAAATATACACGAGACACATGAATGGAAACAATGGATGCTTTGTGCAAAATATCAAAGCTTTTGAGTTGTTATTGGAAACCAGCTTGAGCTCTTAGTCTTTGGAGATCCACTCATCTTATTTGGTGTGTTGTTTTGAAAGCAACAAATTGAGAGCATGGTGAAATCTCTGTGTGCTTGGCTGCTAATATGAAGTTATGTATCCTCCCATTAGTTCTCATGAAGATTAACATAATCTTCTGCCTGACGATAAGCAACCAACCATGACATTTGAAAGGCTCTCTGTTCCAGTTGACTTTGTTATTCCCTACAGTCAGTAAAATCACTATTGACTTTCATTACATGGAAGACTGCTTGTTTTATGACAAATAATGTATTGTCTTAATACTGTAAAAGATGTACTGCCAGAAAACTTTGCAGTTTTCTTTCCAAAAGGTGACATTTACACAAGGGAAATTATTCACCTCAGCAAGATTTATAAAACTCTTTAGAGCCGTATTCTTCGGCACTACTAATTACAACAAAGTACATGGCAAACAAGCAAGGCAACCAACAATCACAGGAATATGAGTCATACTTGCACACATGCACACACTTTTAAATGCTCTCTTCAGAGTCAGAGAGGGTATTATTCAGCTGTTTCTGGGCAGAGCTGCTGGAAGTATGGACAGTTGTCATTAGGCTGCCAACAAGCCATCTGTTCCACTGTTTAAGCCAGAGAAGAAATGGTACATTATATTTGAAGCCCTACAACATATGTGATAGCTCTGGGATCTCTCTTAGGCCCCCTTAATAATTTCATTTGCATTTTGGATATGAGTGGTCCTGCTGGTGCTTCCTCAGGTGGTTCTGCTCATCCTATGACTTGAGGTGTTTAGCAGGCATCTTGTTAGCCCAAAGTCTGTAAATATTGATTGCTCTGTCCACTGGGCCAAGCTGTAAGAGACGAAGCCTTGAGTGCGGTAGGAAGAACAAATAAAGTGCTGCATATTTTCTCTTCCCTTCTGGCTTCTTCTGGCTTTATAACTCCGCTGAGTTTGACATTGAGCAGTTTACTTAATCATAACCTGTGGTGAGCAAAAACTAATCTAAGGTCATTCACTTACATGAAGGCATATACTGTCTTTCTGTGTGCAACCCCCTTAAAACTCAGTGTGTTGGTTTGCAGGGCCTGGTTTTTGGTAGTGGGGAGGCCACAGAGGTGGCTTCTCTGAGAAGCTGCTGGAAACTTCCACCGTGTCCAGCAGAGCCAATCCCTGATGGCTCTGATGATGGACGTGCCGCTGGCCAAGACTGGGCCAATTAGAGATGGTGGTAACGCCTCTGTGATAACAGATTTAAGAAGAAATCACAACAAGCTTAGGGGTAGTTGTAATTTTCCAGCTAGAGAGGAGTAGGAGTGAGAATATGTGAGAGGAACAACAATGGAGGCACCAAGGTCAGTGCAGAAGGAGGGGGAGGAGGTGCTCCAGGTGCTGGAGCCAAGGTGTCCCTGCAGCCCGTGGTGAGGACCATGGTGAAGCAGCTGTGCCCCTGCAGCCCATGGAGGTTCACGGGGGATGCAGAGATCCACTCACAGCCCGTGGGGAGGTGCCCATGCCGGAGCGGGTGGATACCAGGACACTGTGATCCAGGGGAAGTCCCAGTGGAGAGAGAGGCCTTGCTTCCAGGCTGGAGCAGCCGTCCTTGGACGACTGCACCCCGTGGCAGAGTGACCCACGCTGCAGCAGTTTTGGGAGGACTGTCTGCCCGTGGGATGGACTCACGCTGCAGCAGTTTTGGGAGTGCTGCTGCTCGTGAGAGTGGACCCACGCTGGAGGAGTTCACAGAGAACTGTCTCCCATGGGAGGGACCCCATGGTGCCACAGGGAAATGACTCCTCTCCCTGAGCAGCGGAAAGAAGATCTTGGGTGATGAACTGACCAAAACCCCCACCCCGCCTCCCTGCACTGTCGGTGGGAAGGAGGGAGGGGTTGGGGGGAGACAAGGGTGTCTGTAAGGGCTTATTTGACTTCTCGTTCTCTTACTCTGATCTTGTTAGTAATAAATTCACTTTGTATCATTAAGCTGAGCCTGTTTTGCCCTTGAAGTGTTTTCTCCCAGTCCTTATCTCAACTCATTAACCCTTTGTTAAATTCTCTCTCCTCTGTCCAGTTGCAGAGCAGAGGAGAGTGAATGAGTGGGCTTTTCATGGGTGCCTGGCATTTGGCCAGTGTCAAGCCACGACACTCAGAGAAAAAAGCATCCTACATTCAAATCCACCTGTGGAGGGAAGCCAAAGCAGGAGAGCCTGCATATTCATACACTTCTACAGACCTGTGAGCCGTAGAAGGGTCTATGGAGGATCAGTTTGGTCACAAGGAGCAGGCACACAGTGCTGAGTCCTGAGGATACTCAGGAGGGCTGTGTCTAAAAACTCAGCTTTTCAGAGGATCAAAAATGAGATGGTAGACGTTACAGAAAATGCAAGGTCTATTCTCAGAAGAGGGTAGTTAACTGCACAGGTAAGCAATGTAAAACAACCGTGAGGAAGCAAGTCTGCAGAACGGATTTTGGGAATAAACTACATAGAGTTTTAAAGCATCACGCTGATAAATGAGTGATGCAATTGTCAGATACTTAACTTCCAGGGAAAGTTACCTAAGTTTCCAGGGAAGGAGCCTTCTGTGAAATACCCACTGCTACACCTTAGCAGGGAATACCTACGCTCTCTAAAGCTCTCTTAAGAACACAAGATGTAACAAATTAAAAGGTAGGCTATTATGAAGGCTCATAGAACTAAATTAGTTGAATAATCCTTTCCTCAGAATGCACATTCCAGAGAATTCAACTAATATATTATGGCCCTGAAACAATATGGTACCCAACTCTATGCACAAACATAAGAGAAGGTCCAATGGCATCGCTCCTGTGTCTGCTGGTTGTGCTGGTTTTGGCTGGGATAGAGCTGGTTTTCTTCATAGTAGCTACTGTGGGACTGTTTTGGACTTGTGCTGACAGCACTGTTGATAACACAGTGACGTTTGTGTTCTTTCTGAGCAGCATTTACACAGCACCAGGTCTTTTCTGCCTCTCACACCACCCCACTATTAAGTAGGCTGAGGTGGACAAGAATTTGGGAGGGGACACAGCCATCAAACCATGAATGAACCCATCAAAGGGATATTCCATCCTCTATGACATCATGCTCAGCATATAAAGCTGGGGGAAGAAGAAGGAATTCCATATTTTTGTGCTGGAGTTCTACAAGCTCTGCATCTCAGGTCACGTATTTAGGAGATTAAATATAGTTACTAACTCAAGTGTAGGTTCCCCTTCTGACAGTTTGAGACAAAGTGTACTTAATTTAGACATTTTTTATATTAAAGGTCATATTCAAGTCCTCTTAGGGTTTATAATGAGTCAGAACATGGAAGATTAATTCATTTTCCATTACATAGAGCAACACAGAAACCTGAAGGTCTAATATCTGCCAAATTCATTGATTTTAACAATTTTAAAGGCTTTTTCCCAGCAAAGTTCCAACTCCACAAGTAAACAAAGAAATATCTCTCACATGTACATTTTTCTCTCATCCAAAATAAATAAGAATGCTTACATTTTTTATTGCAATGTCTCCATTCATATGACTTTCTTAATGAATGGCAGTGGAGCACCTGCTTGTGGCTCAAAACATTGCTAAGATCCTTTAGTGAAATTATTGTGATGAATCGCCATTGTCAATGCTTTCTGAATGAGACAAATCTCCAACTAATCTGCTAGCTGCAATCCAAATGTAATGGGCTCATGGATCATAAATCTTCTGCAGGGAAATATGCCTCCATTCTGTATCAGCCAATAAACAAAGGTGTTACTCATATTTTCCCCCACTGAGGCTACGATGGAGGATAAAGGTGAACGAGAAATTGGACAGAATGTAAAAGGCACTGTTTAGATTCAAATTTATTTCAGGAATGTAACTCTTATTTACATGTGACAGAAAAAATTATGCACAGCATATGCACCATGCAAGCTCCGCAAGTCAGTGTTGTAAAGTGTTTAGAGCATATTCTGGAAATTATCCGAGTTATGAATATCAGTCCCAGGAAACTGTAATACAATGGTCATAAATGCATCTTAACTGGAAATATGGAGCAAGCAGTAAATATCTTCTTGGGCCATAATAAGTTAATGGTGTCAGTATGAGTGAAAAATTTTAGCCAGAGACCAGACAAATTGAACCTCATCATGCTCTAAATGTCCTTGGAGCAACAAATAAATTGCGTTTAACTGCTCTTTAGTCCAAAGTCATAAACATCAGTTGGACACATTAAATGGATGAGGAGCACCAGAGGCAAAGAGCTGTGGTTTATTTCTCTGAATGTTGGTTTTGCTCCACAGCTTTTTTTTTTAGAAATATGTGCCTTTTTTCCCTAAGACAATTCCAGAAAACTGTTTTGTCCATGATATATTTTGTGATGTGATCCCAAATTCCTTTTCTGAATACTGGTTATCTTCAAATTCTTCAGGTTATATTTATCTTCCTTTCACAAACTGTGCCTGTAGGGAGTCTACTGAGGTAATCAAATATCTGTGTGGAACTAAAGCAGTGGATAGTGTCTGGAGTGGAAACAAAAGCAAAGAATTTTGCAAGGGTGCACACTTTGTATATGGGGATCAGGAAGAGCTGGAGCTGGGAGAGGTTCTGAACAGAGCTTGTGAATGGACAATGGGAGCTTATAGTCCAAAGCCTGACTAAAGCTCTGCAAGGAGCGATGTGTAGCTTCCTCTGAAGCTCATGTCCAATTAAATTTAAAGTTGAAAGTGAGTATTCATTTCCTAAGGTTGCAAAATAATTTCTAATATCTGGGAGCCATTTTAAGAGGTAATCATGTGGTAAAGGATCTGAACATTTGCAGATATGCAAGAATGACAAAATAAAGTACCTTCTTTAATTCTGAACCACTTTTGAGTGTGGATACAGGCAAATTAAAACTTCGTAATATACATACATACATACATACATACATACATCATCTTCAAGGTTAATTGTTGTTTTCTCTCTAGTAATTGATCAACAAAACTGCAGAATGTAAAATATGGACCAGGAATTAAAGTACAAACAAATATTCTTGTTTGTTTTCTATTAATTTGAAGACTGCCACAAAGCACTACTAATGTTAGAATTTCCAGTGAAAATTACATGCAATCAGGGCCAAATAATTTAGATTTTTACATACTTTTAAATTATGTAAATGCTTCCCAAACATCTTAAAAATAATGAAACAAATAATAGATCCTTCCCCTTTTAACCCTGCATTATCATCCAACTCCCACAAACATTCAAATATTTCCAAAATTTCCAAGTATTCTCAGATAGAAGGTGTGATTTTTGGGATTGTCATGTGCAGAGTCAGGAGATGGAATTGATGGAATTGATGATCCTTGCAGGTCTCTTCCTCAGGATGTTTTATGATTCTACGAAAATCTGTGGTGCCACTAGCTATAGGCAACTGTCACTTGTTGTGTGATATTCCAGATCATTCCTTTTTTGCTTTCTCCCTTAAAACAGAGCTGGAGTGAGTGATCTTTGATACTACCTTAGATGATGCCAGTGAAGAGAATGAATCAGAGTGAGATGGGTGTGAACCACATAAAATCTCTCTACATCTAAAGAAAAAGGAAAAGGAAAATGAGTAAAGGTCAAATCTTTTTTACATTATGGATCTTTTCACCTCTTTGCCTTTTTCCCCTGTCTTCTTTTCTGCTATTGTAATTAAGAGCTAAAAATATTTTTCAAGATGCAGTTTCCATGGAAGTTGCAGAACTTTGAAATACCTCCTGGTCAGAGTGCACTGTCTAATGGCAAAAGAGAGAGCAAAACTTCTGCTTACCTCTTGCCTCTGTTCCTCTCCCTGCTTTTGCAACTCACTATTAATTGAAGCTTTTTACTAGCGTAGAGGCAGAGAACCTGTGTGGAACCAGGGAAGAGGGAAGAGGTGAGAGCTCTGGGCTGCTTTATTTCATCAGTCCGTGTCACTTTGATGGAAGGGGCTGGCCATGCAATATCTAGTGTGATCCTGGGTAGATTGTTTTAGTTTAATCCCTTCCCAGATTAGTGGAGATGGGCACAGGAAAAGCATGTCCTTTTCCTTTCCCTTGAACAGTGCATCACCCAACGAATGCTACTCGGATCCAAGCACAACCAGATCTGAATTTAATGATCCCTCAGAGAAGAAAATCTTCCTATTACTCTACAAAACAGGTGTCCCTAATAAAATTTTACTCACTGAAGGCAGCCCAGCACCAGTGTTCTGATAATCAAAATCCAAAAAGACTTAAATAGTGATGGGGGGCAGTGGGGGAGAGAGGGTGCAGGAGTTTAGTAGGGACTAAAGCAAAGAATTGTGAACAGCCAGTAAATATAATTTACCAGCATTACAGGCTATATTAGATCACAATTTGCTCAGCCTCACACTACCCAGGACTGGGTTTCAAGAGGTGAAGACACACATATCAAGTGAAGTTCATTAATGCATATAACAGAAACAGAGCAAGGATATGTCTTGACAGAGCAACAAAAAAGATGTGGTCACATGCAAGGAGGTGGAAGGACTGAAGATTATGAAGAATGCGTAACAATATTCCTTCTGTATGACCTGCCTGTACCTTCTCTCTAATTAAATCAATGTTCCCTTGTATATAGGGGGATGAATTCCAAGTGCAAGCTTGCTCAAATGGATTTGCATTCTGAGCTGTGGAATTAATTTAATCTGTCTTTATGGAATATACCAGTGCTCTTAAATTGATATTAAGAGGTAGAGACCCTACCAATAGCTCTTTCCATATTGATCACTGCAAGGTATTTAAGCAAGAAAACATGAAATGGGAGTCTTTATCTGCCATTATTAGAGGTGCTCTAGTCACTATGTAGGGAGAGTGGAGTTACATGTATTTGAATTGTGATTTGAAGGATCCAACCAAGCAGGAGGATCCTATTCTGATGCACAGCCAAGCACCCACATTCACCAGCTGAACATGAAGGTTAAACTGGTCCGGAGCCCAGCAGAGACTGCTGAAGATTAGATCCCAGAGGTAGATTCTCTCACAGATAGCAGACAGACTCTTATGAGCTTCCCACTCACAGTGCATCCTCACTGGCAAATCTGAACTATGTTGGAAGAGTGCTTTTGGCTCTATTCTTCACCCAGCAGGCTACTCCGTCATTGTAGTGAACAAAAACAAGTAACCTGAGACAACTCCCCCAGCAGACAGCACATGATGACAGTGATTTTCCTTGTGATATGCTGTACAACAAACCAACTTTGTTAACAGGGGTTTACATTTTTTAAGCTACTTAGAAGGGATGCTTTCTCATGTTATTGTACAAGCTGTGTTTGCTGAGGAAATGTTGGAGTTAGCTTTCTGATTCTGCTCTCTTCATGTTGTTTAGACTCTACATGAAATATTTAAGCTTGATTATCTTTAATCTGACAGCCATTTATATGTGTTCTAAAAGCCAGTAAATGGGTACTTCATCACCAAAATCACCCAAGCCATTGATTAACATCTCACAGCTGCTCAAGCAAGCTAGCGATGGAAGGCCAGTAACACCCAGGGACTAACATCACTCCCAGAAAATGGTAGGAATAGCAACCAGGGCCCAAAATAACTGCTCTTTTTTCAAATCCTGACGCATTTTGTGAGATGCAGAAAGAAGTACCCAATCTTGCTTCTCAGGGAGGGCCATCTGTGTCCCTTTCCAGGCGGGAATGTTACATTAGTGAACAGATTTGTAGTATGTTATTACAAAGTGCTCAGCATGAACAAATGTGTCTGCTTCTGCTTATAGTTATTTTTTAAAATCAATCTGGAAGATGACATTCTCGGCAGTGTAAAGTGAAGTCGCTCCAAGCTTTGGTCTCACGAGAGTCAGTGAAATGATCCTGCTTTGGGCAGTGTTAAATTTATCCTGATCATGGGTGGGGCCATGCCACCACACACCACTGACCTGTAGACCAGCGAGGTGTAATGTCACTCACCCTAAAGCTGCTCAGCAACTACAGGTACATGGTGACCATGCTCTCACGGGGAAGAACCTGGCTAGCCACTGTCCCACAGGGTGGGAGCTTGATGGGGGAGACAGAGAGTGAAAGAAGAGCCGGGTGTGAGTTGTGATACGTGACACGAGGTGTGAGATGCAAGATGTGTCCTGTGAGCTGGGTGGGAGAGGTGAGGAATCAGTTGGAGAACATGGAGCTCTGCCTGGGGATGGATGAGGGGCCAACTGAGAGCTTATGGGATAGGATTAAAGAGCAGATGGGTAAATGTGACGTTGTAGTGAGTGTTCTCCACAGGCCACCTGACAGGAAGAAGAAGTGGATGAGGTTTGCTAAAGGTAGGCAAGACACAAATTCGGTGAAGATATGAGGTATGAAGTTTGAATAACTAGGAAAAAAGTAAGGAAGATGGTATGGTACTTCCATCAAAAACAAAACAGCAGCTCCATGTGCTTAAATATCTTGGAAATAAGAAAACTGATTGAGAATTCTGGGCTCCAAGATAAAGAAGCTTTTTGTTAAAAGAGATGAGTGCATGGAGGACACAGGCATGTTACAATACAATAGGCTGGATGATACAGCATGTTTAGTACCCAGTAGGCTTCTGTGGAATGAAAGAATATTCTAATTTCTAAATTAAGAAATGGATAGTCCAGGTAGATTTCCAGTCTGCCTGGGAAAGAGGTGCTGTATCCCCCACAGCCTTCTCCTCTGCCCCTGCCTAATTACAGGTACCTACTTGAAAGCACATGGATGTTATCAAGCTCCTCCAAGAAAAGGTGTAAACACAATCTCTGAATTCCATCCCTCTGTGACTGGTCCAGCCTGTGAGGCTGAGGTTTAAAGAAGCAATTCATTGTGACGTACATGAATTCCAGTAAGAATTTCAACACACTCAACATCATTGAGAGCAGGATTTTCTTAAGGGAGTTCTGAAAAGCAGATGCTACTTATAATGTGAGTTTATAATTACAGAAAAATAACAAGCAAGATGCAGCAGAGAGGGGATTTAAGAGCACCCCTAAATCAAGAGCAGGCATTGTTATCCACTACCAAATTCAGTGATACTAAATCCCCTCTGCTGATGTACAAAGGTAGCCTGGAAATTATACATGAATTCTGCCTGCTAAATAGGCTGTGTAGACAACTGACATATTTTATGGATTACAGTACAGGATTTTGCAGATCAAGGGCTTTTTTCCTGATGGAGGAAAGGGGACAAAGTGCACACATTTTTAACTGTGTATTGTCTGTATGAAACCGAAGAGATATCCCTGCAGAAAAATAGTGCATAGGGTTCAAAATCTATTGGACTTTCCCATAAATCCAGTTATTTTTCATAGTATCCATTCATTTATAAAACTACCTATCTTGAGATACGCTGCACGATGTTACACAAAATGAAATGATTGCTGGGCTCACCACATAAGGAAAGAATTCTTCTAGTAAACCAGAGAGGTCTGGTAAAGGCTGAAATAAAGAGACTGAAGTAGATCTAGTAGTAAGATGTCTGTATTAAGATGCCTTTGATTATTCCTCAAGAAGCAGGAATACACATAGCATTTTCCATGGAAGTTGAGCATAAGACCACTCTGTTGCTCTAAACCCACATCTGAAGAGCTTTCCCAAACACAGCAGATTTGCAAGCGCAGTAAATTCAACGTCCTTCTTATTTTTGAAATTTTGTTCCAATTCCTATCTCGGTATAAGCACTACTGACACTTGGAATAATTTTGCATTATTAGTAACGTAGCCTAGGAACCCAATTAGATCACACAAAGCTCCCATTCAGGTATCTAAGTGCCTAAATAGCCTTGGTAGTAAGAAATTAATATATTTTTAATTTTATCAGGAAAGTGGCCATATTTTTGTGATTAATTATTCTTGCCATGAACAAGGCATAAATGTAAAACAGGATGGAAACTACCTAAGGCAGTACTCATGTATGTACATACACATTTTGGTGTTTGATGGCACAGTGCTAGACAATGTTCCCCGGTACTTAGTAAGCAAATTACTGTCAAAGTAACTTTGTTTTTTCTGTCTCACTCTCCCACCTTGGTATCTGTCTCAAAGTTTGAGAATGTGTTGATCTTTGCTAAGAGAACACTTAAATGTTTAAACCAAATAATGTGTCTGACATTATCTGGAGCATGCCCTCAGCTTTCGTGGCATTTCTGGTAAACTTGAACATCTTGATTTTTGTAACTCTTTCAGAGAAACATCAGTTTCCCTGGGCAAAGATGCAAAATCAAAGTTTGGTTCCAGCTGCTGTGTAGCTTAATAAAAGCCAGGAATTTATTGCAGTGAAAAAATAGTGTAAACTAAACAAGAGTCAGACCTCAAGTGTTTCACTTGGCTCACAGTGGTTGAGAGGTGCTAGGAGACAAGGTAACTTGAACTTTCTTCAGGAAAGAATCTGTAAGGGTGTGATAGTTTTAGCTGGGATAGAGTTAATTTTCTTCATAGTAGCTCGTATGGGTCTATGTGTCAATTTGTGCTGGGAACACATGGTTTCCCTGTCCATGGGAAGCAGTAAATGAGTTCCTTGTTTTGCTTTGCTTGAGTGCATGGCTTTTGCTGTACCTATTAAACTGTCTTTTTCTCAACCCAAGAGTTTTCTCATTTTTGCTCTTCTAATTTTCTCTGCTAACCCAGTGCAGGGCAAGGAGGAGTGAGAAAGATTCTGTGTGGTCCTCAGTTGCTGACTGAGCTTAAACGATGACAAAGGGCAAAGCAAAAGTTCAGCTTGGACTGTGGAGTTAAGGATCAGACCCATTCATTAAATGGCCATCAAGTCACAGGACAGCAAATAAATACTCTGTGGCTTGGGGCTGGAGCTATGTAAAAATTTTCACACAGTAAAGGCCTCTTCAGAAATTTGGTCCTTTGCAAAGAGTGGATGGAAAATTCGGCTTCTGAAGTTGCCCAAGAGATTTCTGGGCTTAATTTCTCTTTGAATAAATGCAAAGAACATTTTAAAGACCAGGTTAGCTCTTTATTTTTCATTCTTCAGTATTGTTGAAAAAAATGTCCTGGTTTTAAACTAGAAACTTTGACAATGGGAATTCAGAAGATGAAAAGGCAACGCACCCCTGTTTTTCAAACACTTCTTATGAATGCTGATTTCAGGCTATCTGGATTATATCTTTCAAACTTTTCCATTCCTGCTTTCTACAAATTTGTGAAAACTGTCGTGAACTTATTTCAATGCTCAGACAGATTTAGTAAAATAAACTATCCAGCTTTGAGCACTGCTTTGTAGAACTAAAGGAGAAATCAATAGGGAATTCAAGCTTTCTAGCAGTGTGAGAAAATTTAGGAATTCTCTTCAGCTGAAGGTAAGATATGATACATTTCACCTTGGGGAGCTTGTTAGCATTAATTTTTCTGTATTAAAAGCTTGTTAGCATTAAGAAGTTTTGATAGTATTAAATGTACTTAATGTACTGGAAGTTCCTTCACTTGAAAGAGGCAAAACCTTATTTTGCATTGTAACCTGCAGCTCTTTTTGCTGTAGCATATGATGTAAAATAATATACATAGTATAAGATGACCATATTTTAGCCATTAAATACATGGGATTTCACCTACAAAGACAGAGCAAGGTAGGGCACAGGGATATATTTAGAGGTACTGCTGTGGATGTGAAGAATGTAATTTCAAGAGATACAAAGGATCAAATACGATGGCATAGCCAGCAGGCAAAATATACCAAAATACACACCTGAAGGGATGCAATGAACTCCTCTTTCATCGTGTGTTAAGTGCAGTCTCCTCCTGGCAAACCCTGCAGTCTTTCACTTGTTTACATCAGCAAACCATAAATAACTGCTTAGACCTAAGGGGCCCATTTTATAATGCAATACAAGGATGTTTTCTGTCATCTACATGGGTGTCCTATGGCACTTGGTTAAACTCTGCCTTTCAGTGGGCCTGAGGAGGGCTTAGGAAAGTCTAATTTTTTTGGCTGGGCATTTCAGTATTCACTTCTGTATTTCAGAAATGTTTTTTTCTCCGCTGTGTCTGTGCCAAATGCCACTTTTGAAATCTCACTGCTTAGTCCAGAAGGATTGATTTCACACTACAATCACTGTCTGCTGATTAAATCCATCCATCTTCAGAAAGAACAGAAAACTCAGATGAGTTCAGGCCCTAGACAACAAGAAGTCACGGCCTGCCTCAAGTTTGTAAATTCGAAACTCCCTCTTATTTCCTTTGAGGGATACTGTGACAGGTTGACTCTGCCAGACGCTTGCACCCCAGGAGGGAAGAGCTGAAGTCACAGTCAGCAGCCACAAGCAAATCACTGTCACATCTTCTTCTACATCAGGCCATTAAAACTGGTTGCAAAGAGCTTTTTTCTTTGTTCAAAGATATTACTACATGCAGATAGGTCTGTAGGAAGGAATGGCCAAACAACTCTTAGGAGATTCCCAAAAGAGGAAAGGAAAGAGGACCCCAGCAAAAGTTGTGTGGGGCTTTCAACAGTGAGGAAAATGTGTCACAGTCACTATTTCTAAGGAGACCTCATTACATTTTGTCTAATTATGTTAATGGCCTAAATCAATGTACATAAACAAAACCAAGGGTTTTTCTGTAAGAATCTACCTCAGACGAAGGAGGCAAGGTGTTTTCTACTCTAAATGTGGACAGATCGAATCTTCTGCATCCCTTCTCAGACACTTGCTAGCACAAGGGAAAAACCTAGCATTCCCCAGCAGTTGTGAACATGGTCTACACACATAACAGGTCCCACCAGCCCACTCTATTACACATCTGAAGCAAGAAATTAAAATAATTACAAGTGCCTATGGATTGACGCTTTTGTTACTATTTCTTGAATGGAAGCATTAATTTAGCAAAAGCCCCCAAAAGAAAATAGACAATTTACTGAAAGTGTATAGTCTCTTGTATGGGAAAAGAAAAGACTCTTGAAGACAGCAGAAAGTCTGTAGGTCCAGGCAGAGACAATTACAAATCTGAAAAACAGATTCACCTTTAATGTCTTTTTCTACAGGTAAGGCAGGTAACACAGGCACTTAGTTTCTAAAATCCAGGTCCAAATGTCAGGGAATTTTTTCTTACATCTTTCCAGTGAAAAGGAATAACCTGTTAAACTGTGGGAATGAGTTATTGTTGCTGTCAATTCGATTGATATATGTGGAAATGTTCTTTCAGAATATAATACAACTGGTTCCACCTGTCCAAGGCATTAACACGCAAACAGGAGAAAGCCAAGGACTCTGGAGGAGAAAACAACTTAGTTTTCCATGCATCAGCTTTTACTCAGTAAAAAATGTAATAGACCTTGTTTAAAAACTGGCAGTTTTAAAGATCTTACAATATCTGATCTTGGAGGAGAAATCAATTATGAAAACTCAATTTAAGGAAGTAATTATTAAACTTTACTTACCTCAAAGAATTCATTACAAGTGTATCTCCCTCCTTTGCATGTAATTATAGCTAATGATCAGGGACAGAATGGCTGATAATGTACTTTCTGTCCTTTCTTTTTTTAGACTGTTTCCACCAGGAAAGAAATGTTATTCTCTTTTAAAAGATGATTTGGTGACAATGGATTAAATATCAACTCCCATTTCCAGATGTGTTTTGTCCCCTTTCTCTTTAATTTTTAGTAGATTTTGTTATGGGATGTGTGAGAAAACTGAAAGACCATGTTTTAGCTCCTCCATGTCCATCTGTTTAGGGAGCTAAATATTAATAATTTCCTCTTTCTTTTAGTCTGACATAAACTCAGCAGTTGCCCAAAGTTACTACTTTTGTGATTTCTCCCTGAATTTGGTGACAAATTCAAAAACATCTGGATAGCCCCAGATTTGTGCTTGATGAGGCTTGTGATGAAACTGTGTGGGCAAGATGGTTTTCTTTAGTGACATGAGAGACTGTGTCTCCTCTATGTGGATGGCAGGAGAGCACCTATTCTTGTATAGGAGAGAATTAGTGGAAGATTCAATTATATCTACATGCGAGTTTTCCGAAATTATTTCTTTAATTATTTCTTGCAATTAAATAACCTGTCTCCTCCTGCACTGAGTGACTTGTGGGTTCTGTAGGACAAGTTTTCTGTACAAATGTTAGCATGACAAGACAGGCTGGAGAAATCATTATGAAGCACATTACCATTGCTTACCTTTGTTTTCCCAAACACAACACACTGCAAATGCAAGACTAGTGGCATATTTCAAAACAAGCAAGTTCAAACAATACAAACAAATAAATACAAACTCTTTTGATAGGTATCTCTTGGTTAAGACACGATTTCAGCATTTTTATGCATCTGCAAAGAAACACAACACACACTTTCTTTTTTTAATTTTTAATCAGACCTGAGATCCTCATGCAAACATCTGATCTCAGCACAAACAAACAAACAAAGACAAACAAACAAAGACAAACAAACAAACCCCACTGAAAAAGACATTGGGAGCTAGCAATACCAGGTACTGTAAAGCTCGAGAACACTACAAGAAAAATTCAACTCCCTTGACTTTAATACAATGTGTTTGTGAATGTATGTGTGCACAGATGCACACAAATTTTCGTGAGGAAATATGTTCGGGTGCTTGAAAACTGCAATATTTGTCTTACAGGTAGGTAAGATTGCAATCTGATAGGTGAGGAATGCCATCATGTTCGTCAAGCTGAAGTTTGACTGCTCTTGCATATTTGGTGAGTGAGGAAGAAAACAGAGGTTAGTTGCCTCCAGATACAGAATGTGCTGCCACTTCAGACAGAGGCATAAAATTGCCAAGAAGAGGAAATACATACATCAAAACATATCCCAAGAAGGCCTTTGTGGAAATCAAAGGTTCCCCTGGACTGTGAAGCCTCGAGTTTTGTTCAGCCTGTGTGAGGAGGAGAGCAGATGCTGTAGCTCCAGGGGCTAAACAAACAGCTGGGCAGGGGGTAGGATGGGAGCAGTGGTGGAAAAACAGAGACTACTTTGGGCACCAAAGTGAGCCAGAAGTGTTTGTGCAGCCAGTGTGTCCTGGGAAAGGGTCTTCAGAGGAGCTCTGAAAAGCCATCTCTGGATTGCAGATACTAAAGACTTAGGGAAAGGGAGATCTCAGTCCAAAACCTCAGTAGAGGAGAGGGGAAGATGACAGGAGAATGTCCCTACAAGGGTCTTTTTGAACTCACAGCAGTTTTGCATATGCACAATTTTTGTTTTTCTCTCCTACTTCAACCTCCAAGCACAGAGCAGTTCAGCTTGTATTTGAGCTTTGTAGCTTGCTTCAAGTGCAAAACCTGTTTCATATTTTGGCTTCTTCCATGAGCATTTTCTAAGTAAAAAACAGAAAACGCAGGGAGATTCTTCCTTCCACCAAAATGACATTTTTTTCTTCAAAAGGAAAAGTGACAGAAAGGAAAAAAGTAGCAGACTTTTTTTCCCAACATATTGAATATCCTAAATTAGTTTTAATTTTTTGCACAAACTTTTCTTATTCTAACTTTGCATTGCCCTTCCACATCAACAAGGTATAAGCAGCCTCACGTTGAAGTGGCCAAAGAGCACAAGGCTTGATCAGTCCATCTCCAGATACTAACAATGTCAGATTAATTATCTTCAAACTAATAGAGGAAATGAGTTCAATAACATTTACTGTACCATTCAGGCATTACTCATTCTTCATCAATCTCTCATTGCTACCTGAATTGCAATTGCTGCTTGGCTAATAAATGAAGAAGTTGCTCCTATTTAATGAATTAACTTTTCAGGTACTTATTAAAGTGACAAATTACTAGGTTGGAAGATAATGAATCTACCTGAAATATTAAAGAAGGGAAAGATTGATTTCCAGCTGTTCCTTTAATCTACATTTACCTTTAGAGTGGGCAAACACTGTAGATCAGTCGGGAGAGCAACAGGAGGTGTTGAAAATATTTTCGGATGACATTGGCAAGGGACAGAACAACAGATGACAAAAGGAAGTTAATGTTAAGTGTTGAAAAAGTGAGGTTTTGGAAAAACAAGGAAATGTGTTGCTAGGGCTACACTAAGTTCACCTAGTGCCCTTCTGCAACATATGGAAAAACACTGTGATTAGAAACCAATCCTGCATCTGCAGTCAAATGGCCTCGAGAAGCCCTGGGAGATGCCTTGAGTGCTAAGGATGTTTAGTTGGACTGTCATTTTCTTCTAGGACCTCATTATTTATTGCATCTATTACTGTTAAATGTACTGCAAAAGCATTGATGGCCCCAGGCAAGTGCTGTGTTAAATTACTTTGGTTGATAATTCCTTTTTGAAAAGCCCTGCAAACTAAACAGATAACTCAGGCAGAGAAGTGTTATCATTCCCCATATTACAGAAGAGAGGAGAGCTATCCAGGATGCCAAAGATATTAACTCAAAAGAACCAAGGTTTCACCTGGAAATTTTATATGACTCATCTAAGGCCATTCCAAAAATCAAAGAAGACTGTATCTCCTTTATTCACTTAATTACTTAGTTTTTCTCTGGGTCCCTTGGTTTATCAGTTACTCTTGCTGTCCCCTGGATCTTTCCCTTGGACAGCAGCATTAAAACTTCTCCTTGACACGTGCTCTTAGTGAATCCCACTGGGTAATGCAGCAGTGGATTACAAGAGAAGCCTCAGTTGTTTTGCCCTTCCTCCTTCTCCCACCTTGGTAGGGTTTCAAGTACCTAACAGTAGCACAAAGCAGTCATGTTGTGGAAGGTCACTAATCCTTCAGGCAGCACATGAACTGACATGAATTAAATTGCTTATTGTCATGTAAAAAGCCTACCTGAAAACAGGAGAGTGAGATGATTACTGTGGGTTAGCATGCAAGGCTTTTGACAGTGTCTCCCACGATATCCTCACAGGCAAGGTTAGGAAATGTGGGCTGGATGAGTGGACAGTGAGCTGGATTGAGAACTGGCTGAATGGCAGGTCTCAGAGGGTTGTGATCAACTGTAGAGCATCCAGTTGGAGGCCTGTCACGAGTGATGTCCCCCAAGGGTCAATACTGGCTCTAATCATTATTCATTAATGGCTTGGATGAAGGGGCAGATGCCTCCTCAGCAAGTTCACTGATGGTAGAAAACTGGGAGGAGTAACCAATACCCCACAGTGCTCTGCTGCCACTCAGAAGGACCTTGTCAGGCTCGAGGGATGGGAAGAGCAGAACCTTTTGTAATTCAGCAGAGGCAAATGCAGGGTCCTGGACCTGGGAAGGAATAACTTGTAAGTAACAGACAGTGCTAAGAAGTTGTTGCAACCTGTTACAGGCACTTAAGAAAAATTTGAAACTGAAATGTATCTTTCAGGCTACAATCCTGATACAGTATGAATAGTCAGTACTGCATACAGAAGTACATTTCAATGCCATTACCGTGCTGTACACTGCATCAATGGCTTCTTATATAAATAATGGCATAGTTCATGGCTCAAATATGGCATTCCTAACGCTTATTAGGCTATCAGAGTCAGGCTTAATAACATGCAAGGGCTATTGACCCATCTCAGGTACTGCAAAATTCTCAGAGATTTAGTTTTTATGAGTTATCAGCTGGAGGTATTCAGGAATTGTCTGTATGCAATCCTGTGCCATGTGCTCTCGGATGACCCTGCAAAAGAAGGTGGTACTTTAATAAACAATGATTCTGCCCTTGAAGACAGAGAATGAGGATGAACTTCATCATGGAATAATGATTCATGAGCAGAATTATTGAAAAAAAAGGGTTGTGTCATGTTCCACTTTCCCCCAGTCCCCCTACCCCCCACTTCTTATTTGCTATGGTGGTGTATGACAAGACTTCCCTCCTAGAGCCAAAGGGACTCCTGGCTCTTGCCTGGCTCTTGCCTGGAGGATGTAGCCCCCACATCCTGTCAACACAGGCGTTGGCATTCCGCTGCAAACCTCTAAGAGGTGTAAATGTACGGAGAAAGCTCTTTCTGTCACACATGACAATCTGAAAGTTGCCTTGGCTGCATCTGTCCTTAAGTCACAGAAAAGCTCTGACAACCAAACATTAGAGATTCTGCAAGATGACTAAGAGAGGCGTTTCAGCATTTTACTGGAGTATACGTCTCAGCAATGGGAGTTGGTAGGACAGCAGACCTTGCAGTGATAAATGCCAGCCTGTGACTGGATGCAGCCAAGCATCTTTCCCCTCTTAGATCTTCCCGCTGGATTCAGACCTCACTCATATACCGTGTGTGTAAGGGTGTGCGAAATGTAAGAGCTTCCAATTCACTGAGGTTGTCACACGAAAAAAAATTCAGTTCAAAGGGAGCAGTAAGCAACAGGAAAAGTGACAGAAAACACCCAGCGGCACACATGTGTTGTGTAAGGTATAACAGAGACTAGGGCAAAACCCAAACTCTCAGGTCACTAATTGATGGAGCACTAAAAAACTAGACGGACTTTGCAACTGGTAAGAAGGGGGAAATGAGATAGACTTGAGGATTTTTTACATTTGAGGGAGGCCACATAAGTGCTCTCTCCATCTCCATCTCTGTGTGGATCTCTGGAATACACGCCCAGCCCTGCTGTTGGTTGAACTTGCAAATGGAAAAAAAGCAGCCATACCCATCAACCTGGGATAGAAGGAGCACTGGGTTTCCATGCACACTGGACTGGCCTCCAGCAGCTGGGCAAGAGAAAGTCCCTAAGCCCTGGAGCCTACCAGAGGTAGTGACATTATAACATCCCATAATGTTGGCTGAGAGGAGGCTGCTTCCTTGCCACAGAGTCCATCCAACCATCCTTCCTCTAGTGGGATTGGAGAATTCCTAGGCAGAAAAAAGCATATGACACTTCCAGATCCTATGGTCATGTGCTCCTATGGAAAGCATTTCTTCCCTTCTGACATCTGCAGTGACAGCCACACAAGCATCTCTGGCAAAAAAACCCCATGCTCACTGCCTGGTCTGAGGTCTCTGTGGAAGAGTGTTTAGTTCTGCAAGTTATGTATTGGAAATAGAGCTTGTTGGGGGAAAAGGTCATGCCAGCTTTGCAACCTAGCAAATCACTGGATAGCAACTGCTTTTTAGTCTGTGTTTCCACAGTATTTGATGAAATACTGTCCCAGGCTTGGTTGCCATGATAGAGCAGTTGTAGTGGATGACAACAATAACTGAGCAGGTACACAAAATTATCACCTCCCCAACATATTTATTTACTCTATGATGCTTTTATTATCCATGAGATGTCCTTTTCTTTCCCTTCTCACTCGCTGAAGCTATCACCAGCTTCTTTTTTTGGGTCATTTATTGACCTTCCAGAACAGGAAAAGATAAGCAGAGAAGCTTGAGCTGCATAAAAATGAGAATAGGGTCTACTTGGTTTTTTCCCTGACAAAAGCAAATGTAAATGGTGGAGTTGAGAAATTAAGCTTAGGATACAGATGAATCAACAAGAGCTGAAAATAAATTGTCCTTGCTATTTACATTATTGACACTGAGAACTAAATACATAACCTCCAGGGAAATGCCAATAAATCTAGTTGTATCTTAATAGATCCAGCCCCAAAATAAATCACTGGAATGAAGGCATCTCTTCCCTAAACCTAGCACTGGTGTGATTCACACTGCCTTTACTATGTGCAGAACCCATATACAATGGTCTTCTTCCAAGTTCATATTCACTAAAAAGCATTTGCTGAATTATGGCACCCTCAAGGTTCCATAAGGACAGGCTGGATCACATCAGAGTTGTTCCTGATCACCAGTAATTTAATAGTTTTTCACATCTAGAGCTTCTTTTTCTCCCTCTTGCTAAAGTTCAGATGTTGTTACGCGGAGAGTCAAGATTAGAGGGTCTAGATTTCTTTAAGCTTTCATTTAACATTGCAGTTTATCAGCATAATTTCCCTTGATTCATTGAGTAGGTAACCTGATTGGACTTTTATTACCTTTATTATTTTTACTGGAACTTCTTTTCTGCAATGAGCTGCTCTGTTGGTGGTGAAAGTAGCTTTGCATGAGATACACAGCCTTGAATAATGAGGATTAAGGCTTTCATAGGTTCCTTCTGTATAAGAAAGGTTTCCTAACATCAGCTAGAGTCACAGCAGCCTGTCTGTATTTTAAATGCAGATCTAAGCCTGTATTTTGCTCAGAATATTTATTAAGCACATCAAAATGAGTAAACATTAAGCCCTGTCATTTCAATATTAAAACAGAATTAATTTCAACTCAGCAGGGTACTTAGGTATGTCTGCCTAAGGCAAAGGACTTGCAGTGGTTAGACTGGTCCTTTTGCCATTCCTGAAATAAGCAAGGTGTTTGGAATTAGTTCACTACTATGATTTTCTAACATTATTTGATACAATTCATTAAAAAAAGGAAGCCTTTCAATTTTAGCATATGTAAGGTAAAATCTGGTCATGTACCATTCTGCACAGGTGGTCATATAAGTGTTTCCTGTCTAGACAGGCATCTCTGAATGGAAAATCTATACATTTAGATAAAGCAGTGTTCATGTAAAGGCTGATTCCTGTTTCCTTGGATCTGAGATAAGAAACCGTGTTTGCTATCGAACAGGTACACAGGGAGACAATATCTACTTCTTCCTACAGAACGAGTCCAGAAAAGCAGCTTAGGTACTCATGACTTAGAGACAAAGTCCAATTAGATGAAGCCTTTTGAAATTCTTCCAGATTAAAACTTCTGTTAAAATGTATGTGATTATTGAGCTGCTTGGACAGATCTGGAGATTTTCCAGAAACACTTGTTAGATTTTCCATGGTGTTCATACATCTTGCATTTACTTTTTTGCTGCTGATAACATTAACTTCTCTCACAAACACTCAGAAAAAGCAGTGGTTGGGCTTCCCTGCTTGACTGAAGAAAAAAAAAAGTCAGTTTCATTTACATAGACATGGATACTTGAAACATTATTAAAAATAGTGCTAGAAACCAAAACACTTGAATTTTCCTGTGTGAGCAAGCCATAGGAAGCAGTTCAGTTTACATGACAGATGCCAGGTTTCAAATAGCAAGCTAGAGAGTAGAGGACACTTTGCTAAATAAAAATGTCAATAGAGTTTTTCTTTTTTTTCTCTTAATGTTTGGAATAGGTAAAGAAAAAAAACCTCACAATGTAATCTGAATGAATACTGCATGAAGAGTTGTTCAGCAGATTTATTACCAGCTAAGTATAAACAAAAATAAAAGAACCTTCCCTGAGAAAAAGAGGTGAGAATGTATCAAACCAGAGAAGGTTCGGAGGAAGCAGAAAATCTAAAACAGTTTCACTGGCACTTATAAATTATGAATTTGGTCACTAGTCTAGGTTTTCTACTTTTGGGGTTGTTTTGGTTTTTATTTTTTGTGAAATGGCATAGTACTTTTCTACAGTAGTTTTTCCTCCTTGCTTTAAAATTGGCTGGCTTTTTAAATTGTACCTAAGGACACAGAGAAGTAGTCAGTCAAACCTTCCCATAGGAGAGAATAGGGCCATAGCCATGGGAATGAGGCTGCAACAGATCTTCTCTTCCTCTAACTAGATGTGAGCACCAAGGCTTGAAGGAAGATCTTCAAGGAAATCTCCTTCAGGACCTGTGTGTTGGATCAGATCCTAAACTGTAAGTTATTATGCCCAAGCAGACACAAGGCAGATCAGCCACATTTCCTTTTATGCTGGTTGTGAAACTGCTGGAAACAGATATGAAGGAGTACAAAGTCAGTGTGCTCCTTGTACAAAATTTCTAACTCCAGAAGTGTTTGCTCATGCACAGGATTTTGGTGAAGAGAATGAGTGCACAGATGTGTTTAGGATCCGTCTCAAAGGTGATAAAATGCACATCCCTCACGCAGAGATACTGAGTGAATAAATGCAGTAGTGTTTGCCAAGTGCTCCAAGAAGCTTTCTCAAATGATCACTATTACAGCAAATAACTCCAGCTTGGAGGCTTCTGTACCATCTAACACCTGCGAGCACTTCGGTGAAGATAAGGGATGTTAGAAAACCCTTCCAGTCCCTAATCTGATGGTGGAGCCCCATATTTCTTTTCAAGGTATAGTCCTTTCCCCTCGTGCATTAGAGAAAGGCTTTGTGTCTTCGGAAAATACAGAACTGCTTATCCCCTGAGAGAGGACGCCAGCCTGAGGGGTTACTTATTTCAGTTCACGTTTCTTGCTGTTGGATTTCATACAGGAAACACCAGACAAGACATATTCAAGGGGTGGGTGGCATTATGTATTTTACCAGTCCTCTTCTTCAGGGGTATGTTGCAAAACTGCCTTCCAGTGTTCTGGAGACAGCACTCTCAGGCTTTTCAGATGATCTCATCACCTGGCTGAGACCTCTGGCATTTTCCTTGAGGTATTTTTGGTCTCTGGTAGATGAAAGCAATTCCCTGTTTGCAGAACTGACAAGAGTCTGCTCTATGCTGAGGGTGTTCCAAAATGAAGGATTTGCCCTGAGCTTGAAGCAGCTAGATAGGCCTAAAATTATTATTATTTTTTTTTTTAAACCCACACTGCAAAATGGTGCTTTCATATCACTGGTAGCAAAATAGCACTTTTCTGGGTGTACCTTTTTTCTGTTGAATAGTAGTTTTTACTCTGACAAAGTGCTGCACAGATTCCTTAAAACAACCCAAACAATCTGTTTTATTTATGAGATCTATCTTCCATAACTATGAGATCTGCCTTCATAGGTTTTATTAGAAAATGCATTTTGTTTTAGGATGATGTGTGTGAATGTGGGTTCTTCTCAGACTCCCTGCTAGCATTTGCATTTCTTACCATATGCTGGCCCTATAGAAATATTTTAGCACTGCAGAATTACAATAAAGGCCTGAGAGGCTTGCTGGAGATAAATACATTACCTTGTGCACATAGCTGATGCAGAAAGTATCATATTTCAAAAAGTTATAGATTACTAGTGTTCTTCTTAAAAATTAATAAAAGAAAATAAAGGTACTTTTTTTATTAAAATGCTGATGCAGTTTTTTTCTGCTTTGGAGTGCTGACAGTGAGTGGAGGATTAAGCTATCACAGTAATGTATGATGCTAACTAGCATTGACATAGACTCATTAAGTTCCATTAAGAATCACCCCTTAATATATTTATTAACCAAAACAATTAAAATACATTAAGAATTAGAAGATAAAAGACATGTTTTAACAGGGAAGTTTCTTGATTCTGTCAGGCTGTATTCAGAGAAAGAGGGTAAACTGCTTGGATTTTAGCAAGGGAGAATGTTAAATCTTGATTTTTGTAAACTTGCAACACTGATGAGTTCTAGTTTCATTTGTGCCATAGTGTAGCTGTTTTGTATCCTACATTTCCTCTTGGAAGGACTCCTGAGGTAAAAAATAGATCCTGTGATGCACTACTGCCACCCTTTAGCTGGCTCACCAAGTTGGTTGTGGAGTTTTGCGACCATGTGGCTTCCATATGGGATCTGCAGCGTCACAGTGGGAAGAGGGGAAGAATTGGGGCATAAAGAAAAGAAGTCACAAATCAGAGATGTCATGGCAGTAATTGAGAAGAAAAAACTTGATGTGGGACTGAGGTGAAATGTTTTCATATATAAAGAAAAAAAATACAGGTAAGAATCTCATTGATATGATGTTCTCTGTAATTCTGGCCAAAATGCATGGTGAGAAAATGAATTCCAATGTATTGGAATTTCACCAGAGGGGAAAAAAAATAGGAAAATCCTATTTGACTTAGATTAAAATCAAATCTTCCCGGTCTCAGCAGTGGCTTTACAGTCAGATCTCAGTTCAGCTGAGTTGCAAATGAAGGAATAAAAGGCACCAGCTGCCTGTAAATGTAAAGCTTGTGGAGGGCTCAGCTGGCAGCAGTTTCTCTTTCTGACAACCATGGTCACATTCACAGTAAAGGACCCGGTGGACTCAAACCAGCTGCTCGGTGTCGTCCGAGGTGCCCTCAGGAATCCGAAGCTGCCACGCACCACTGCCTGACATGACACGGCCTCATGTGCCCCGGGGTGGTGGCTGGGGTATGTGGGGACTCCTGGGGGACACAATGGCATTTCAAATGGATCAGGCACCAACAGTGTGGAAATTTAACTACAGCTCCCTGAAAGAATTCAACTCAGCTGAATTCACTTACCACCTGCATGCATCTATGAAATGATACTTGGGGGCTCCCTGTTTCCTATTTGTTGCAGTTTATCTAGAAAAGCAGTGCCATTTTCAGTTCAGAATTACTTTTTCAGCTTTGGTCATGAGACAAACCTATCATTTGGAAGCCTGTCTGGTAAAAGCAGGCTTTTGGAAGGGATCTTAAAGATTACCCAGTTCCAACCCCTCTGCCATGGGCAGGGAGACCTTTCACTAGACCAGACCTTCCTTGGCCTTCCTTTTCTGGATAACATACCTGTAGAAGCCTTTCCTGTTATTCTTTGTGTCCCTTTCCAGGTTCAGTTCCAGCTTGTCCGTGGCCTTACTCACCCCATCCCTACACAGCTGTACTTCATCTCTCTACGCCTTCCAGGTTACCTGTCCTTGTTTTCACTGCCTGTACATTTGCTTCTTGCCTCTTTAGTTTGGCCAGCATTTCCCTACTCAGCCACGCTGGTCTCCTGCCTTCCTTGCCTGATTTTTTGCTCCTGGTGATTGCCAGCTCTTGCATTCTATGGAAGACTTCATTAAAGATCTGCCAGCTCTGTTCCACTCCCTTGTCCCGGAGGGGTTTCTCTGTGGGGATCCCAGTGACTATCTTCCCAAAGAATTGGAAGTCTGCTTTCCTAAAGTTCAGGCTTGTAACTTTACTCCTTACCTGATCCATATCCCTCCCAGTTTCTTGTATGTCTTCTCACTGGGAGAGCATGGGACACGGAAAAGGCACTGATTTAGAGTAAGCACTACTTAGCAACAACCAAAACATCAGTGTGTTCTCAATAATATTCCCATACTAAATCCAAAATGGAGCTCTGTACCAGATGCTAAGAAGAAAATGAACACTATCCCAGCTGAAAATCTTCAGTGCAAGGATCTGGTTTGGTTGCTGAGTTTGAAGTATACAGGGACAGTGCATCTGCACTGGAAAGGGACTGGGAAAGCTTCTAATTCCCTGCTCAGCATCTGGACTGCTCCCCTAGAAAGCTCTCCATTCTCTGAGTTAGAGATATTAAAAGCATCTTCTTTCTCTTTCTTTCATGTAATTCCCGCTCATCCATCTTTCTCTATTAACATGAGATGTTGGCTTCTGGCTGGATTGTGGAGCAGATCTGGTTCTTTATTACAATTAATGGGTATTTCCACAAACTTTTAAAAGCACAACTGAATAGATATCCATTGCTGAATTCCTTCTCTAAGCACTGCTTTCCTCCTCAGAATGCCTATGAGCAGTGACTGGAGAATGGTACACTCAGCTACACCTTCACTTCTGCTGCCATATGCTTCTCTTTTTGCTGCCAAATACAGGCTAGTGCTGCCACATGAAGCAGGCACACCATTTTTCAATTCCCAGGGAGGGCCTTCTGCTGGAAGAGTTGAAAAATTTCTCCGTGGCTGCAGAAAATTAATCTTTTTAAAATTTTCTTTTTTTAAACAAATTGCTCAGCTTCTACCCTGTGAACACTGGAAAGACATTTGTTTTGCCATTCATATAACTCTTTTAATTTCAGAAGTGTAAGAAAATGTATAAATAGAAGAGCTAATAATTTAATCACTTGAGGAAAATTGACAGGTCATGATAAAAGGAAACCAAGCACTGATGGAACATGAAAGCCTGAAATGCCATCTCAATATGATCATACTGGTCTGCTTTTGTAGCAGCATTGATTGAATCTTTGTAGGTGGTTTCTCTCTGACGAAACACCATGCCAGAAATCCTTGCATTGTAAAAAACAGTAGTATCTCTTGCTGTCTTTTGAGTTGCATTTGAAATAGTGCTAGTTCATTAATGAAATACTTCAGATTTCTTGTGTGGTGTCATTCTTTTGGCTTTTGGGTTTTTTTTGGGGGGTTGGGGTGTTTTTTCATTCCTGATTAAAAAAAAAATGCTTCGAGCCAAACAAACACTTTCTGCTAACATTGTTGGGCTGTCAATAAAAAATATTTTAATTTTAAAACTTTCGACTGATCTTCAGTTCACTTAAAGCAAGTCACCTGAAGCGCTGCAGATGTGCCACATGTGGTACAGCTACAGCAAAACAAAGATAGATTTGAGGTTGATTATAGAATACAAAAATGTAGGGAAGAGTCACAGGAGCAGAAACAATGGTTTACTCTGTGGCACTGGGCCTTCACTGATCCAACCACCAAAACCACATAAGTGATAGGAGAAAAATGGGAGATGACATTCAAATTTTATGAAGCAAGCTTTATAGGGAGAGTTAATATCTTTTATTCAGTTGCCTGAGACAGATGGAATAAAAGCAGATGAGCTGTCAGACATACATGCCCTTTTGATAAGTTCTAAGAGAAGCAACAATTTTCCAAATGGAACATGTGTTGACTACAACTGCCTTGTATTTCATTTAATTATTTCATCATGCCTGACAAAGGTAGTTTGTTTCTAGGCAGCCTGGAGGAGGGTGAGAAGAAGCTATTTGGTTCTTTGGTTGTTAGGTCCTAAGGAACAGTGAGCAAAACATGTTCTTGATTACCCAGATAATTCAGAATGTAGCCTGAGGGAAATTGAAGCTGTGTTGATTCTCAGGAAGAGTTCTGAGTTCCTCTATCTGACTGTGGTCAAGCTGATGGTAGTAAAAGGTTTGCCCAGTCCAGTACCTTTTAAGCTAAAGCCAGTGGTTTCAAACAGACATATCACTAATGTTTCACTTGTACCACAGGTACCATGGCCATCTGCTGCCTCATCTCTAGGGTGAAGCTCACTCTTCCTATAAGAAATGTTAATCAAAAAACTCAGAAGCAGCTAAAAATCTTGGTCCTGAATCTGAGAAACAGAGTGAAAAGCTGCAGAGATGAGAGTGGAAGTTAGGTCCTGCATCAAAAGGAGTATCAAGCTGTATTGCATTATTTTATCAGAAGAAAAGCAGCTTCAAAGAGGACAACATGCTTGATGGCTTTCTGTCGTGTCAGCCTTTTAATTTTCTATTACCCCTTGTGAAACACTGCTGCCTGTGATCAAGAGCATCTCCACGCTTCTCAGACTGCTCACAGCTCCTGAGAGGCAGGTTGCAATAAATCGCTGGCCCAATGCCCCTCAGAAGGTGGCTCACAGCATTCAGCAGCAAGATGTACGCAGGGAAGCAGACGGACACGACTTCATGTCTGGGTAAGCAATGAGCAGCACCAGCTTTCACTGGGATTTTTACTCTAAAATCCTGTATGCACTTAATGGATCACAGCCTTGAGACTGCAGAAGTGTTTTAGGGAGGGACTGGAAATAGGCAGCAATGCTGGCCATACACCTCTGCAGAAGAAAAAGACAGGCAGCTCGAAAACATCAGAATCTTAAGAAGGTGTTTTGCATTTACTTTATGAAAAATGGTACTTTCTGAAGTCCAAATTTCTTGTTTTGTCAAGAAGATTGTTGTGATGATGAAGTAGAAGCCTTTGCATTTTGTGTTTGGTTGCACAGCAAGCTGAGAGACAACCTCTGTCCCTGACATATTTTAAAATATCCTCTCCCTTGTCAAAGCACAAATATATTCAGTCTCCGGTTTTCTTTTTCCAGTAAACCATGAAATTCCTTAAAGAAATGAACAACAGGAAAAAGTAAAGTGGTGGCAGATGAGGGTAGGGAGAGGAGATGTTCCTTCATATGAGGCCAATCTCTTTCCAATTTAAAGTAAGGCGACTTAGGTGACGGACAAAGAATTATTTCAACACCCTGTGTTGGGTCAAGAGATTTCTTGCTCGAATAAACTTGGAATCAAAAGACATTTGGGTTGGACCTTAGGAAGAAGTTCTTCACAAAAGGGTGATTTGGCGTGGGAGTGGGCTGCCCAGGGAGGTGGTGGAGTCGCCATCCCTGGAAGTGTTTAAAAGACTGGACGTGGCACTCAACGCTGTGGTCTGGTTGACATGGTGATGTTCAGTCACGGGTTGGACTCGATCTCAAAGATCTTTTCCAACCTGATTAATTCTGTGATTCTGAGACTGTGGCCATTCTGGGCTGTGTGTAGTTATGTAGCTAATTTGAAATACCAATTTAAACTAGTAATATCCCTGTGAAAGGAAATGGTCTTTCTCGGGTTTCCTCTCCACCTTCCATCTCTTTGGGTAGGAAATTTGATTTCAGCTCTTTGAATGCTTCTAATATGCACACCTGGAAAATTATTGCCCATCAGGATATCTCAAAGGCTAGAGCAGAGGCCATCTCTCTGTTCTGACACATTGTGAGGTTGATTTAAGCTCACCAGCTGCTTTTTTCCAGACATGAAAGGACAGCCTGCGGAAACAGATGTTTACCTGATTAAGATGCATAGGGATATCTCAGTACAAACAAGAAACAGGTTGTTGGACATCCTTCCTGTAATAAAATCTGAACAGTAAGGTCCTCCAATGAGATGCAGAATTGGTTAAAGGGACTTAATGATCATGCCCATACCTTCAACCCTGTCAGCATCTGCTTGAACTGCTTATGCAAATAGCAAGGTAGCTGTGTCAAGATCTTTTAGCATTTTCTTGAGACAGCAAGTGATGAGCATTTCTCACTGTAGCAAAATGATTTCTCCCTGCTTTCTGGCAACATCACCCTTGTGACAGATGCGGATCAGTGGTACCTTGTTCCAGGGCTTAGGTCTGTTGTTCGAATCAAGGCAGGACCTCATCTCTTTACTTTCCTCCCAGCTCTGTCAGCTTTCCAGATGAGCCTGGGAAATTTTGAAGTCTTGCTTTCCAAAACAGCAGACATCACCAGTCTCAGAGAATGCAGTTCCAGGCCTGTGCAGAGATGCTGAGCCATGCAGCGTGTAGTTGAGCTATGGAGCCTTTGGTGTTCTTCACTCAGTCCAGTATTTCAGCAGCAGAAAGATAAGATGTGAGGAAATAAGAAGGGCAGAACTTGAGGATTCAAAGACCGAGTGATATGAGGAAGGAAAAAGGGAAGGAAGGAAGGAAGGAAAGAAGGAAGGCAGGCAGACTGGTGTCAGGAGTTACCCAGTCCAATTTATATCCCTTCTTCTAATGGGCTTTCTTCCATGGAAGAAAGTGCTGCTATTTTTCCTGTGTGATGACCCATGGGTTGATCTCTTGGAAAGCCATGTGTGCAGACTGTCAGATTTCTTGTGATTTATGACTCTTAAAGTGCCATTTCTGGATGCCCCAGCTGACAATTTGACAAGAATAGGAGGTTCTGGAAATAATTAGTCAGTGAGATAAAAGGTGTAGCAATTATAATTAATAACAATGTTGTGTCCTCCTTTAAAGATTGCACTCATCGAAGACTCTTCAAGTACTGAATACATCCTAATTAATTGTATCTCATGCCCACTCACCTTCCCACATGAGGTGACAAATTATTATCACATCACAGCAAGAAACCTGAGGTATTGAGAAGCAAGGCTCAGATTCAGTGGAGGTGTCTAACAGATGGTGACAAGGTTTTGCAAAGGTGCTGAGTGTCCCTTTTCTTATGATCAGACCAAGGGAACAGTTTTAGCAGGTCAGTGCTAAGCTGTGAACATACCTGGGCAGTGATAGCATTGTGAGTTCTTCTCCAACATGTGGGATATTTTCCTTGAAGAGCTTTGTGCTTGTAAGCACATTCCTAATTACATAAGAGTCTGCCACAGTGGGTCATCTGGTCGAGCCACCCTGCTCAGGCGGGGTCACACTAGAGCACATTGCACAGGATTGTGTCCTCATATTCAGGTGGAACTTCTTGTGTTCCATTTTCAGCCCATTGCCTCTCATCCTATTGCTTGGCAGCACTGAGCGGAGCCTGGCTCCATCCTCTTGAAACCCTCCCTTCAGATACTCACAGACATTGATGAGGTCCCCTCTCAGTCACCTCTACTCAAGGCTGAATATGCCCAGCTCTCCCCGCCTTTCCTCATAAGGGAGATGCTCCAGGCTCCTCATCATCTTTGTCACCCTCCACTGGATGAGCTCCATGTGTCTCTCCATGTGCTGAGGAGCCCAGAACTGGACACAGCACTCCAGGTGAGGAGGCCTCACTAAGTCTCAGTAGAGGGGCAGGATGACCTCCCTCGATCTTGTGAAAGTCTTCCTTCCAGCATTCTTTTATCCTGTTCTCCTGGGTCAGAGATTCCAGAGGGCTTGTCTAGTCAGTGAAGGCTGATGTAAAGAAGGCATTCAGTAATTCTGCATTCCCAGCATCCATTGTCTGCAACGAATGTGGTATCCATTCCTTGCAGGTGAAGAGCAAAGCCTGAAAAGATGCAGTGAGTGAAGAGTAAAGGCCAGAAAGGAAGTTTTCTTAAGAAATAGTAGTGACCTAGAGACTTCAAGTGTTAATAAAAGGATTTATTAATGCCCAGTCTGTGAAGTCAGTGACATTTTAAACTCTTTAATTGGAACTGCCTTAGATACCACACTCAATGTGGATTAGGGTCACTGATTTTCCACTAATGCGTTTCAAAGCTTTGACTGTAATTCCTGATAGCAGTTGAAAGCATCAATTATTTGCATATGCCCAACTGGCAGCAGTATCTAGGTCTCCAGTTTAGACTTACAAAATGTTGGTTAAAACAAAAGCCTTGGCCTTTTGAGGACTTCAGGTAATTTACCATTTAAGAAGATGTGCTTTTACATTTTTCCGTGAGCCACTGCTTCAATCTGTGCTTTAAAAATTGCTACCAATACACAATTTCCAGCAATATTTGCATTGCGTTTTTAAACTATTGAGGTCTATATATTGACCACTAAGCATTTGTTAAGAGACTGTCTGCAACTCAGGGGATATGATTCCAGTGTGAATCATTACTGGGATGAAAATTCAAGTCTGATGTCCTCCTTGGAAAAAGTGAGCAGATGACCTCTTCCAGACCTGTGTTCCTGTGAAGATTCAGATTGCCGTGATAAGGACAGCTAAAAGATGTCCTCAGCTTCTTTCAACATAATTTGACAATACAATTTGTACAGTTTTGCTCTGCTTGTTTCCCTTTTCTTGGCAGCTGAGTGAATTTCATATCAAGTAATTGGGGGAGACTTTCAGACATCAAACCAAAGAATCTTGTAATTTAAGCCACGGAGAATCTGCTTGCAATTCAGAAAGCATCTTGGGATTCAGGCCACAGAGGCTCTGTTTCTTGATACTTTTAATAGTTACACTCCCTGCTGAGACCAGATACAGTCCATGACACACAAAGGCACAAGGGAAGACTCATGGCCCCTTGAAAAAAGTTTTCTCTGTAAGAAGAGGTTCATGAGTTGCTAATACTTGTGTGTATGTCACCCCCCTTCCTCCCAGCATTGAGAAAAGCAGCCTGTAATTTTTTCCCCATTAGGAGTTATTGGTGGTAAGAAGATAGAACAAGGAATTGAACCATCATTATGTATTTCTGACAAGTGCTTCTTCAAACAGGATTCCTCTGAAATCTCAGCAGGATGGAGTGATGTGCCCTGTACTTTCTCAAATCAAACAAAGGACAGTTAGACAGTTCTCCATGACACTGAAAGTTTTATCAAACAGGAAAAAACTGATGTCCTTTGATAGATCAAGATTACATATCTGTCCTGAAAAGCTTTTGCAAAAAAATTTGGTTGCATCTGAGTTTATCTTTGACAATTTTTTCCCACTACTTGAGAAAATGTTACATTTTCTCTAAATTTCACTTTTTTTTTTTCCTTTTGCTTCAAATGTTTTTGTTGTTGTCATTATTCTGGAAAATAAAACGAGGACAAAAAAAGTAATTTTTTTTTATAATTTTCATTACAATGTTGCTTATCAATCTTTCTTCCCAAAGAACATGTCAGACTAGCCAGATATTTTAAAGCCACCATGGAAGACATTTGAAGCAAGACAGAAGACTTGCCATAAAGAGTTGGTATAACACTTCTGCTGGGAGAGATACTCCTCTTGAAACCTAGATTAAGAGAAGTATTCATTAAGCACACTCAGCAGCAATCATTTGGATCCTTTAATAATTTTTATGCACAACCGGGTTATGGTAAAACCTGAAATCATTCTGCAGCACTAAGCAATAAGACCCTTTACCATTATATCTGAACTTTTAGAATATTATTTTACTCTGGAATTCTTGCTTCTGTGTTTATTTGCTGTTAAAAGAGGGTTCAATATGCTAATTTGTACAAAAAAAGTGCTCATCAGCCAAGTATGCCAGATTTGTACTAAAGTTTCATTGCATTTTATGACAAAAATTTCTTTAATCTAGTTGTAAACTTCTCTAACATGACAGTTACATTTTCAATAAAACTACTTAGCAATTCATTTTATTCTTAATTCACAACATCACATAGGTAGTATTTTTACACCTTATTTTTCCTCTGGTTCCATATCCAACCCATTTCTTATATAATCCCAGAACAGTTTTGGTTGGAAGGGACCTTTAAAGGTCTTCTAGTCCACTTCCCTCAGGACTCTGTGATGCATCTCGGCATCTCCCATAGACTTAAGTATGATCTAGTTCTGATGAAGATGGTCCTGAACCTGATCTTCTCTTACAACAGGAGGGACTTTGCTCCCCCAGTCCCCGTCTTGTGATCCATCCACTCCAGAGGTGTGTGGAGACAGGTTGCCAGTGAAGACTGAGGCAAAAAGGTTGTTGACTACCTCAGCCTCCTTGTTTGTTGTTAACAGTTTGCCAGTCATGTTCCTCAGGAGAAGTATGCCTTCTTTGACCTTCCTTTTCTGGCTAACACACCTGTTGAAGCCCTTATTATTATTCTTCATGTCCCTTGACAAAGCTCCAGCTTCACCTTGCCTTTCCTAACCTCATCCATACACAACCAAACTTCATCTTTCTACTCTTCCCGGGTTACCTGTACTTGTTTCCACTGCCTGTGCATTTGCTTCTTTCCCTTTAACCTTACAGGCATCTTGACTCATCCACACCAATCTCTTCCCTTCCTTTGCTGATTTCTTACACCAGGGGATAGACAGCTCTTGTTCGTATGGAAAGTGGCCTTAAAAGTCTTCCAGATCTGTCCTGCTGTCTTGTCCTGAAGGGTAGTTACCCAGAGGATCTTATTGACTAACTCCTTGAACAGCTGAAAGTTTGTTTTCCTAAAATTCGCAGTTCTGACTTTACTCTTCACCTCACCCATATCCCTCAGGACTGTGAATTCCTCCAATGCGTGATTGCTGCAGTCCAGGCTGCTGCCAATCTTGACATCACTGATCAGCTCACTTGTTTTGGTGACTGTCAGGTCCTGTGTTGCATACCCTCTGGAAGATCTGTTTATTCCCTAGCTCGAGAAGTTCTCCGTGCTGCACCCCAGGAGTCTCCTGAATTGCCTATAGCTCACTGTGCTACTTTTCCAGCAGATCTCTCTGGGGAGGAAATGGATAAAACTAGAAGAGATTGAAACAGACACGAGGAACTAGCACACAAAGCTTCACCAAACCTTCCCCAAAACCGATCCTATTCTGTGGATTAATTCTCATTTACTTCAAGTCAAGCTGGTAGCCCAAGGCTTTCCTGCCCCTTTGAACATCAGATGGTTATGACATTATATTTTAGGCCTCTGGGAACATGTAGAACACAGAGGTAGAAATAAAGTGCTGCTTAAAACAGTAGAGTTGTTGGTCTGAGCCCTGGTTAGCCAATCTCAGCACTGCTTGCAGTGATATCACCGGTGTCTTTATCCTGGTGTTTAGCACCCCTGTAACCTGAACCCTGCGTGGTGAAATAAGGTGGATGAAGATGGTAACATCTCTAACAAAAGACTAAAACAATCTCACCTAGATCTCAGTCTCATGATGGGCCGAGTTTCTTGACTTTATGGCTCCTTCCTCTAGGACACAGAGCTATCCCAAAGAACAGGCAATCCCATGCAGTCTGTGAGCCATCAGACAGTAATTATTAAAAGCATACAAAACCTTAACAAAAACCAGTACTCCAGACAGCCACCCCACAGTTCCTACACAGTTCCTAACAGCTTAGGGCATGAAAATTATAAATAATAATGCAGTGCACTACAGTAGTGCCTTGAGAAGTTGTAACCCATAAGTGCCTCCATATGTGGGAGTTCAAACCATATCCCTACTGATGACAGGACTGCCACTGTCCTGAAGTACTGCATTTCTCCCTCTTTAAAAGGGTTAGCTGCCCTTTAAAGAACAAGAGGGGAAAGAATTAAGCTCAAGCGTGATTAATAGTTCAGTGCAGTAGCCTATTAATGGATGAGTAATTGACTAATAATTGCACACCTTTTTATGTCTGCCCTTAAATTAAATCCTGCCACCTCAATCCATCAAGTTTGTTTACTGAAACATCTTGCCAAGTGAGAAGTTATCTGTATATGCCCATCTTCTAGCAGGAGAAGGGGAGCAGCAGACTTTGGCCTTTTGAAACATTAAGAGCACTGGAGCTTAAGTGATAACATGTGAATATTCAAGTGCTCTTATTTAACAGAGACTGCAAGGGGATCTGATGATTTGATTCTACATGACTGGCATGATGTAATCACAGCTATAGTGGGAAGCTAACATCACTCCCCATCCTAACCATCTTCTCCTCTTCAGTATTTGTGCTGGAAGGTTTTGTAGGCAGCATTTTTGCGTGGTGGACATTTTCAGTGCTGTTATTCTCAAGTGACTACACTGTTAAAAATGAGAAACTCAGAAATTCCAGGTCTTTGCTGTCTCCTAACATGATGGCCCTGTGAAGGGACTGGTGGCAAGGTAGAAGTGGGAAGGGATTGAGCTGGCAGGTGAAATCTGCAATGTTTCTAGTTCAGTGAGCAAGTTGCTTGGCTGACCTCCTAAATCAATCCCTGCTCCTGTCCCACTCCTAAAGCTAGGGTCTAGATTAGGCAGATTTCACTCCAGGTTAACTCATACTGGGGTCTGGTTCAACGAAGTTGTATCCCTGAGAGAAGAGCACCCCAAAATCCCCCTGTACGCAGATGTTCTAGGAAAAGGGGAGAACTAAGGATGCAACTTCTATAACTGGAATGAGCAGTGCCAGATGAAAGGAAGCCAACTGCCTGCCTGGGACCTGTAATGAATCGACAAGTCAGGAGACACCTCAGGAGTGTTATTCACACTTCAGGAGTGTCTTCTATTGGTTTGGAATAGTGAGAGAGCAGGATTCATTACAATGTCAGCCCTTCCCATTACTCAGCTGTGCCCACTGGATACAGGGCTGCCTAAAGCAAGAAATGGATGTGCTACTGTTCTTCTGTGCATCCCTTTTGAGCTTAGAATCCCATCCTAGTGCAGCCTCCACTTTCAACGTGACGCACTTCCTCCAATTAGAAATTAATTGCCTTAGAAAACAGCTGAGAATTTTAATTTCTTCTTTTTTCTGTTTTTTTTTTTCCTTGGGCCCATCAGTCTTGTTTCTTGAGATAATTTGATTTTCCTCTCTGTCTCAAAACATGTGAAGAGGAAGAAACTAATTTTCAGTGGACATCTAAACACAATGCTGCTTGTTTGCTGTGATATTCCAGTGTACCTGTAGCTGAATTCCTGAACTAGATGCACAAGGCTTACTGACCTTAGTAGGAATCTGCTAGAAGCTGTGAAACAATAGTTGGAAATACTGTGGTAATCCAATCCAAAATTGCGCTCTGATCCTACTTCAATATCTTAAAACTTTCATACTTTTGAAACCTTTAGGGGTTTTTAAGACTGTAAACCTTGGCAGACTGTCAAAGACAGCCACCATTTTTCTGGATTTTTCACAGTTTTGAGGTTTGTTCATTCAAATGAACTTCTAGAGAATGGGAAAAGGGCAGTCAGTGGCTATCACTGGAAACAAGGCAGGAAAGGATGTGCAGTACTGCCCTTTTTCTAAAAATGCCTGACTTCCCAGGACTCTGCTGGCTCTGATCACAGGAATCCATCCAGAGCTGCAGGCACTGCACGTCTCAGCCACTGGATCACCGTCTCTTTTCTGGAGATTAACAGGCAGCATGGAGGCCAGCATCCCACAAAATCCCAGGAAGCAAGAAACAGTATGTTAGCATTTCCAAGTAACACAACCATAGACAACATCCTGACATAGTAAGTCACATGAGTGATATTCCAAATATATGCCTATTCATATGAAAAAATCCCTATTTCTACTCTGCCTCTATGAAACACCACAGATGACAGAGGTGGTTTGTTACCACCATCCCGATGCAATCAGTAAAGGCTCTCCCACAGAAATGAGTTTGACGACTCACCACAAGTTACCACTCTATCTGTGTAGGTAAGAACCTGGGCCTGCATAGCCAAAAGACACCCAAATATTTCCTGGTGGCTGTATCTCAGTATATCAAATCCTAATAATTGTTTTTATCAATGGTATCTGGCACTGCATACGGGTCTGACTGTGGCCTGGCAGCCTGACAAGGGAGGTAGATTTTCCAGTGCATCTCTAATAATTTCCCTTCTGCATCATGTTATTTATCATGGACATCTGTAACAAGAGCCAACAGCTACCAAGATGAAGGAGTCTTACTATCCCATTTCTTGGATTGTCCATCTGTGTCTGTTAGAGTTGATTTTTAAGCTTCGGTTTGCACATGTTTCAGGACCATTGGTTTATCCAGTCCCTCCAGACAACTCGGAAAACTATCAAACATCATCCTGAATAGTCTCAGGCATAGCACACCAGAGGAAAGGGTAACACAGAACTGAGATATTGCCGCTGGACAGTCACTGGACACTGGTGTTCCCTAAGAACACTGTCTGCTTTCTGTCACTGCCACAATCAGACTACAGGGCTCCAGGTGGAGTAAAAGAATAAACAATCTCAGAAGTCAAATCTCCTGTTGATAGGGAGCAAAATGTTTCTTCTTAGCTTTCATAGGTAATAAATTTCAGACTGATATTAGTACAATATCCAGACTCTGCTCTGTATTCAAGCACTAGATGTGGGTTTGGACATAGCACCATGGCTGACTCCCAAGGACTTGCATCACAAACCTGGTGCCCCATCTCTGAGTAGTACGAGCCTTTCACATCAATTTGGCATAAAAATCCACATTGAAACATGGGGATTTCTCAAAAGATAAAAATTTGGAATTTCACTCTTCTCTAATGAACAATTCATTGCTGATCTAGTGCAACATTAAAATCCACAATAACCTGGAAGAGATTGACATGTGTAACCAGCATAAAATGTGGTATGATTGCGGTTGCCTGTCACTATGAATGGCAACTGCTTTTTGCAACTCCTGTAATCAAAAAAGTCACATTGTCTTTTTTTGCCTCATTTCCTCTGACCCCCTTTTACTATGTTTGCACATTTAGAAGCTGTTGAGAAGATGTTGTTCTAATTGAAGTGTTTGATAATAATACGGGTTTGTAAATTTGTGAGAAAATGATGGAACACCTGGCCAAAAGCTGGCTGAAATCCATGATCAATAGTCCCTTTTAGCATTAGCAGCCTTTGAGCGAAACTCCAATTATAGCAACATGAACTCTGTCCAATTAACAATAAACAACCAACACCATGTTCCTTTGGACAAGCCTAGTTGGAGTGAATGCTGTTTTTCAGAACACAAGCAGAGATCCCCTTAGCCCACCACAAACCAACAAACACAGTTTAAAAGGCTCAGCAGAGGCTGAGATGAAACAGTTGTGTTGCTACGAGTGAGACGAAGCCTCCAGCTTCAATTCCAACAGTAAAGAGTATGATGGATGATTGCTGATCTTCTAAGCAGAGGTTTCAGCTGCATCTCCCAGCAGTGACCAACTGAAAAACCAGCAAGTAAAAAGCCTCGTCTCTTAAAGTTGCCTGGCCAAAAGCATTTTGTTGTTATGTCTATTCACATAGCTTTGGTAGAGAAGAGTAGAGTGGATGCAGTAAATCTGACAAAAAGCTGACTTCAAAAATAAATGCAAATTGTGCCTTTTGTTGGACAACTCTTGGTGGCAAAAAGGCTGATGTTCAATGCCAGTTTTTGACAGATCTTAGCCTGAGAGCTCCAGGATACTATTTTGAGCTGAAGAATACTATATTAATGTAGTTATAGTAGCAATATTTCTACATGAAATAGCATTTGGAATTAAAGACATTTGGGAGGGGTTGTTAAAAAGTAAGAAATTAATTAATTGGTCCCAAGAGTCAGAGCATGAGATACTGGTGGGAGAAGAATCTTGCAAGCTGTAGACGAAGAGCTACAATCAGAAACTTTTAATGCTGATGCAGGCTTTGCAGAATCACTAGCTGGGAATTTAATTTATAAAGTAAATTCCAGAAGACTAAGAATGTCCAAAGAATCTGAAACAATGGGATGTAAGATAAGAGACTGGAAACTCATGTGGTTCAAAGCACAAACCACCCTGGCATTGATTGTGAGGATAGAAATTAACTGTTTCTATTAATGAAAAAAAGTCTGCTAGACACTCAGGTAAACCTACTCCTACACAGAGATTACACTAGGAAGAATTTCCAAGTGAACCTGCTAATTAGACTCTAAACTAAAACACATGAAACATCTTTCAAGGTGTTCTTTACCTTTCCTTCGATTCAAATTACCTTAACAGTGTAAAACACTTCAATCTTCTCACACTTAAAACCCACAATGGAACACAGTATGTAGACTCCACTGGGGGAAAAAATAGGTTGTAATGAAATGAAAATAGCAATTTTTATGCATTGAAGAGATGAATTAGCTCAAGAACTAAGTGTGTTCTTAGAACGTCCTACTTTAGTACCAAAGTTTATCTTCTAAATAGTTGAGTAAAATATTAATGTGTGTGTGGTGTCTGCATGTCTGAACATATGCAGAAGCATTTAAATAACTACATTTATCAGATAATTAAGATGATATGATGATTGCAGCTATTTTAGGCTTCTCCAGTTACACAAATCATCTCACAGCCCCCGTATACCTGGGGATGCTTTCACAGTTTTACTGGCGCAGAATGACTACACATTCAAAGCACGTCAGTCCTGAAACTGAAATACTTAGAAGCTTCTGCACTGACATATTCCAAATTCCATATTCCACTATCCCATATTCCGTTATTCCATCACCCAATAAAAAGTTTCATTTGATCTTGTTGTTTGTATTACAGGTTTAATTACTTAAACTTTGAGGCCTTGGAGTTTTTAGGCAAAATATATTTAAATGATGTTTTGCAGGAAGAAGGGAAGGATGAGCATTTACCAGGAGGTTTATAAAGAGGAACTGTGGCAGAATCAAAACTGCCTTACAGAGGCACCACTTGTGAAATGTTTCTGATTGCCTTGTGTTTGTAAAAGGGATATTCTGTAGACCAGAATTAGCACTAAGGAGGGATTGTTTAAACATGAGTCTGCAAAATGAAATCCTGAGCTGACGTCTACATGGGATCAAACATCCAAAATCAAGCTCACATTTTGCTAAGAAACTCTAATCTTATGACTAGCTATGAATGAAAATCTTGCTCATTTGATTATGAGATTAAAGACATTTAGGCATTTAGATACAAATGCATCCAAGAAGACAGGAAAGATGTTTCCTCAAAGAAGGAAAATAGGCACTGAGAAGAAAGCTAATAGAGACATAATTGAGTATGATATAGATGACTGAAAATGGCAAAACACATGAAAGGCATGGCAGTGTCTGTTTGCTTTCCTCCTTGACTGAGAAAAGTTATTTGTTAAAGGATGTCATGGAAAAGATCAAATGCTGAAGCAATGTGTACAGCAGCATAATTAAATAGCTCAGTGATCTCAGCAGGAGGAACTCAAGGTTTGGAGCACAGAATTTCTCCTACTGTGAATTCAAGCTGGGCACCATCAGCACTTTGCATTCCCACTTGGAAAAGTATTTCCATTTGGAAATGGGTGAATGGCAGCCAGTTGCCACACAATTGCTGACAAGGAGCAACAGGCATTAATTTGCACTCCCATCTGCCCTGATCAATACTTTCTGTTCAAAACTATGAGCCCTGTCCTCCCTCAAAAATATGTGTCTTTTACTGAGCATACTGATCTATGCTTTCAGAAATGCACTATTCAGTCAAGGAGTGCTGTCTTCAGAATCCAACATATATTATTAAAAGTCGTTAGGCACTTCATTTTTTTTAAAGGACAATGATTACTGCTGTTTTCTGATTTAATGGCAAAAATCCTGATTTGTCACATAGATCAGAGAAAGGCAAACTATAAGGGAAGTTGCAAGGACCTTCCAAGTCAAGTCCTCTTTTGAGGCAGGGTGAAGGACTGTCAGTCCATTCCTGATGATGAAAAACAGTTCCTGAAAACCATAGCATCCTTCCTGCCCCATGTTTGAGTTTGCATTTATCTCATTTCCAGTCTGTCTGTATAACCTTTCCCCTTTCCTTTAGTGTCTCTTGCTAAGAGAAACTATTCTGTGCTACAGTTTTCTGCTGTGATCCCTTCATACTTGGTTTCTTCTTACAGTCTTCTAGTGTGCATCCTTATTTTAGCATTTTGTCCAATTTCTTCTTTGTTTTTAGGATACAGTAATCCTCATGTTGTAGCCACAATCATCTCTAAGCATACTTTTCCATTCTGACAGTTTGTCATTGACTTTTTCAGAATGAATGGCTTTTCCTAACTCCTTACCAATTCCTTAAGCTTAACTTTAATAATCTTGCATTTTCTTTGCTTTAAAGAAATAAAGTAAAGCCCCATGCTCACTTTCATCTCACCTACCTGTCCTTTTAGGATTTACAATAAATTCCTCCCTGTAAATTAGTGTCAAAATCTAATGCAGCCATTTCATTTGGAAATTTCTACCTTCCAAAACTTCTCTCCAGCACCGTACAAGGACTCAGAGTGGTCTGTGATGGCACAATTTCCCTAGGAAGTCTACACATAATGAGCAAGTCTTTGCTTCAAAATATCAAGACCAAATTTTCCTCCCAAGCAAAGGACACTCTGTCTTGTTTAAGTGCCGTTTCTTCATGTTTTCATCTACACAAAAGCCTCCCTGCAGTAAGGTTCTCCCTTTTTTTTTTTTTTTTGCTGGCATCTGTGTATGATGAAAGTCTCCCAGTTTTTCACAGTTGTCCCTTTGTCTTCCCTGCTTTCTCTAGGAAGGGAGAGCAGGGTCTAGAGCAATTTTTTTGTGGTTTGTTCTGTTTTCCTAAAATCAAGCAAATTCCCCATTACCTAGACTCACACAATCAGATGGAATCATCACATCCCATTGATTCACAATTGGAGCTGATTCTCAAAAGCCTTCAGTAATCTGGAAACACAAGGCAAGGCTCAATAGTATTTGCTCTGAACAATAGAGATAGGATGGTCATCGACTTCTTTGCTTTCTGACCACTTGTTCTATTGAACAGCTTGTCCTTTGTTGACCCAGACCCCTGACATCACTGCAAATAAATGTTTTGTGGGTATTTTCTGCCTTCAGACCAAAAGATGGCATATTTTGGTGCCGTGATCGCTTCTCAGAGAACTGAAATTCCTTTAAAATTCTGAGGCTCTCTTCAGAAAAGTTTAATGATCCTTCACATCATAGCATGACACATGAAGAACTCCATAATTTTACATGTGTAAAATCTGAAACATGAAAGAAGCAAAATTATTTGCCTTTTGAAAGTTAAGGGTATTTGTAGGACAGCATGGGAGTGCTTGATCAGATGACAGTCCTCCGATAATGCATTGCAATCATGAAAGCCTGAAAATCCTTTCCTTTTCACACCTTACCTTTGCAGTATTGTTGCTATGTAAATGTTTGATATAGCCAAGATTTAATGGAGATTCTCATTGGCCTTTTCACTTCTGCATTCTCTATCATGAAGTTTCTTATCTTCTGGAGACAATTTGGGCATTCATTGGCAAAGTGAAGATCTTATCACCATTTCTGGCCATGTGATCTCTTACCCCATGAATCCAGCTAACCTAGACTTGCAGCAGTAGTGGGGATAAACCACCTAATTATTGCAGCTTTTTGTGTTTATTTGAACAGAGAAAGACAGTAAGGGCAAGTGGCCAAAGCTGAAGTGGAACTTGTGATCATTCCTACATACACTTGCCAAAGCAGGGGCTCCATATTGTGCCAATAGTTTTGATCTGGACACAAGGTCCACTGTTTGCAGTTAACAGGTACAGATTCTTTTCCTACTGTAATCATAGGTTGATCAATTGGTGATCAAAAGTGTGGATTGTAAGACAATTATGTGTATCCCTGCATCATCCTTCCAGTCATAAAATGATAGCCAGAGCTATTTTAAGCTCCTGAAAGCACAGGGAAAAGCAAGTGGCATACCTGTGCAATTTTGTCAGAGCTTCAAGGTGCGTAGAAGCAACTAACATTGCTGAATTTCTTGATTTATCTTCAGTTGCAACCTCTATTAAGAACTACGTTGACCTCTTTAAATGTAGCATGTGTTAAAAAAGGAGTCACATCAATCACCACATGTAGACCCAGCAAGAAGGAAATTCTCACTATTTTCTAGTCTTCCATGTTGTGGCAGAACGACATCAACATTTTCTGGGGATCATTTATCATCTTCTGTAGTTGCATGTTCTTGAAGGATATCCAGACTTCCTGGGCTCCTTTGCCCTTCAGGGCTGCCTCTGATGGGATTCTGTCAACCAAGATTCTAAGGAGGTTGAACTCTGGAAGTACAAGTCAGGAGTTCAGCTAACCCTTCTCCTTCTTCGAGAATCAGAATTTCCTGGTGGCTGTGCCCAAGATGACCTCCAACCATCATATCAGCTACAAGTCCTTCTCTGTTTACAAACAGCAGGTCCATGGGGGTGCCTTCCCTGGTTAGGTCACTCACCAGCTGTGTCAGGAACCTCACAGTCCATTTCCTCTCTGCTGTACTGTAATTCCAGCAGGCATCTGGTAAGCCAAATTCCCCCACGAGAAAAAGTGCTAGCAATTGTGAGACTTGTTCCAGCAGCTTCTAGAATGTTTTGTCTGCCTCTTTGTCCTGGCTGGGTGGTCTATAACAGACTCCCACCATGCTGCCTTGTCCGCCTTCCTCCTGATTATTACAAATAAACACTCAACTCTATTGTTGCCATCACTGAGCTCTGGACAGTCAAAACACTCCCTAACATACAGGGTTCCCCCATGTCCTCTCCTTCCTTGCATATCCCTTCTGAAAGTTTTACAGCCATCCATTGCAGCACTCCAGCTGTGTGAGCCATCCCACCATGTTTCTGTGATTGCACGTATATCCAAGTTTTCCCACTCCACGACGGCTTTGAACTCCCCCTGTCTTTTGCTCGTGCTGTGTGCATTGCTATAAAGGCACTCAAGATCCTGCCACCCATTTGGGAGGAGAAGCCTGAATTCCTATGTGGCTGTGCTCAGGTGCTTCTGTGGTTTCTAACACATCAATAACTCCTGGATCTTTGCTGCAGCATCTATCTCCACCTGCTACCTCCACTGAGAAGGCAGACTGAGGGACCTCACTAGCACACCATCCCTCAAATTAAGGTCACTCTGCATTTCCCTTTCCAAATTGCTCCTTCTACCAATGCATATTGAATGAAAAGAGGTCAGCATCTTATTTGTGCCTCAGAGAATTACATGCTATTAATTTTTAACATTTCTTCACTGTGGCACTCATTTAAGATCTCAGAAACTCAAGCCGTTTATCAGAGAGAGAGAAGCTACAAGTGCAATTTCAGTCCCCTTTAAAAGGTGCAAATCTCAGAGCAAAGTGCAAGTGTTACAGATAAAACATTTCTCAGTCTATTACAGTTGAGGATAAGTCAGAACATAAATATAACTCAATCCTTTGAAGCTGCAGATTTCTCACTCTACTGCAGCTTACGGAACAAATCTCAGATGAAATCTGGGAGAGCCAGAGGTAAACTATTCCTTAATACACCATAATTTAAAATGTCTCATAACTCACTGCACAAAGCACAAGGTTCAGAGTGCCTTTAGCTTCAGCGTGAGCCGCAAAAATGGCAATTTAGAATTGAGGAGTGGGGACACCCATAAGGATTAAATACACCCATGCCAATTTCAATGACAATTATGACAGTGACAGAAGGCTTTAATTTTCAGCAAGTGATGTGATCCCTTCACAGGTATATCGTTCCTAGCTGTTGCCCATGACTTGGAAATTTGAGAGGTCCTCTCTGTGATAGCAGGATGGTTGAAACACACAGCAGATCCTGTTTCCAGCCCTGCTCATTGCTGAACATCCCCCAACGATCATAAGGCTGAGAAGACAAAACATTGATTTTTTCAGTTAATTTTCATATAGATATTTTCTGAAGTACTGTAAGGAGCTTCCCAGAAGTTTTTGTCCCAAAGGTTAGATTTTGTCTCCTTTGACATCTCATAGTCTAATGCCTCTTTTCCTATCAACTCTGTATCTCATGATGAGATATTTCATGGCAGAGTCTGACTCTGGAACAAGGACAACTGTGCATGTATGTATATATGTATAGTAACTCCCAGTGCCACCCTTCAAAGTTTTTTTTCTGCCACTTTTTACTACAAAAGTGCAGGTAATATTTATGGTCATTTGATTTCTTGATCAGAAATAGATTCCTCTGCATTTTCCACAGAAAAGTAGACTATTTTGTGAAATAAATTTGAGCAATTTTTGTTTTTTTTAATATTGAAAATTAGTTTGCATGGTACAGTGTAACAATTCAAGGCAGAAACAAGAAAATACTCGGTCTGATTTTCTCACTTACTTATCTGTGGGCTTCAGCCAGAGAACTCAGATACCCAGGATGTCGTGTTTCCCTGCATATCAGTGTGGACTTTGTGCTGGAATGGTGTCTGGTCCAGATCCTAAGCGGTATTTGGGATCTTGTGCCAAGAGCTCTGTAGCTTCTCTGAAGCCCCCTTACATCAATCCTCTCCACAAATACAAAAGTCGGGGCAGTACAGACCTAATATTTCAGTTTAACTCATGTCAGCACAGCATGAAATGGATTTTACTGGATGATTTAGAAAGCTCGTTTACTTAGACAGTAGCAAGGGCATGTAACAGATCCTTCATTTTCCAGTGGAGACAAGATAATCTAATATATTTAGAATAAAAAAAGATTTAGATCAGATATTTCAGCTCTCAGGGGACAAAAATGCTTTCAAATTCCTTTCATCTCTCTCCCTTATTGTGACTCTGACTTTAACACCTGGAAAACAAAGATATATTTCCTGCTGCTTCTCAGAGAGTTCTCATATCAAACCTAACTGAGTCAAAAAGCCTTATTTTAAGACAATCAGAACCAAAATTCTCATTCTCTGTATAAGCAGTGCACACAGGGTAAAAGAGAACCATTCTATGAAAAAAATGTTGTCCCTATCAACTTGCGTGTTTGAAAGCCACACAAAAATGCCATAACTTTTAGTCTGTTGATGAGACTGTATTTTCGTTATAGGACCTATGTTTTCACTGCAGATCTCAGTTTCAAAATAACATCACCGTATAAAATCTTGCATTTCGGAAAATATTGATAATTTTTCTTAACGAAAACAATGCTGCCAGTCTTGAAACTAATATCCAAAACTCGAATCTAAAACACAGACCAAGATAGGCAGTTATTTTTTACTAAGAGGTGATATCTCTCTTGTCATGGATGCAGCAGGAGGAGCTGAGTTATTACATAGATGTCAAATGAGAATTCATCAGGAAAGTAGAGTAGGCTGTGCTACGACAGAAGAAATAATTCCTGGCAGAGGGTCTAAACTAAGGTCTAGAATCAAGACCTGAAAGACCTTCCTTCACAGTGCTGCTGAGAGTCATCTGTATCTTACCCAGATACAATGCAAAAAATCAAGTATTCCAAGGTTAATTCTATTTCAGAAAGAAAACACTGCCTAGAGTTTACTAGACTCAGCACCACTGTATCTCAACAATGTGCCAAGAGTCTTGCCTGGGCGCCATAATCTGCTCTGCTCCATCTTATACACACATACACATAAATATTCTTTGACGTCTGGACTTAGTTTTCTAAACACAGCATGTTTAACCATCATAGCTGCTGCCTGAAGAGATCATCACATTCCTTTGCAAAAATTACTTATTTTATACACACATTCTGGACTGGAGGCTTTGAGAGTGTGAGGGGTTTTAATATAAAAAAGATAGAAATAGAGTAGTAACTTTGTGTATGACACCTTTTGAATCCCCGCAGCTGTCCCTCAGGAAGACTGCATTTCACTGGCAGCAATTTTCACTGCCCCTCCCACCGTACTCCTCACCTCTCAGTGTGACACTTAAGAGTGTCCTCTAAAAACATGACAGCAGTAGCACTGATGTTACATAAAGAAGCAATTTTGACATATTTTTGTGCCTTTTCTAGCTTCTTGCTCTTTTCCATCACAGACCTCTCTGAGAAGCGTTAAGTTTATCAACACTATGGGAAAGAAAACAATAAAAAAAATGTGGTCCTTTTTACAACAAAAATATGCGTAGGAAATTTCACGTCAGCATAAACAGTGTTGGAAAAGTCTTTGTTGGGTTCTTTCCTATCATCTTCAAAGCTGTGGTTAACGTGAACTCTGTGTGTTTTGTGTGACAGCAATCATGCAGTGAAAGGTTTCAGAATGACTTGATCCTGAGCAGCCAGAGTGAGGACTGCAGTAACTTTTGACAGACTTAAACCTAGACAAAAACATCAATGATCCTTTTCCCACCTTCTCTATGTTCCTCCCTATGGATGTTTGTCATGACAAACTCATGGAATCATGGAATGGTTTGGGATGGAAGGGACATTAAAAATCATCCAGTTCCAACCCTCCTGCCATGGCCATGGCCGTCTCCTGCTAGACCAGGTTGTTCAGAGCCCCATCCAACCCAGCCTTGAACACTTCCAGGGATGGGGCAGCCACAACTTCTCTGGGCAACCTGTTCCTGTCTTTACTTTTATTACCAGAAGTTTCTATCATAAAGCTACAAAAGGCTTTGTGATTTCAAGACGATGTATTGTCGGAAAACTTGCATGTAATTTTACTTTAGTTTTGAAAATAGAGTGGCAGGTTTGCCTCTTTATTTCAATTTTCTTTTGTATGGTCATAACATCACTTCAACTTTGAGGTTCATGCTCTGTTTGTGTGATTTCAAATCACACAGAAGTTTTCTATGTGCAGCTTCTGTAACTTTCTCTTGCAGACAATAAGGGTGCTCTTTACTGTATTGTTCAAGGAAGTACATACGTTTCACTTCCTTATGCAAAAAGAGAATGTGAACAAATCTCTAACAGTCTCTTCAGGCACATAAAGAAATTTTATTGACTTTTTTGAGATAGAACAGGAGAAAGAGAAAAAGATGATGAACAGTAGAAGGAACAGTCAAATTATCTTCATAAACCGGGTTAGGGTTGTTTAGAAGCCGCACAAGATACCTCTGTGGACCTAGGAGGGTTAGGTAGGAATTGAGATTTTCCTAACACTTTCAGGTGGTATGTGGAAGTATCATCATGTTTTGTTTAGAAGTAAAGCTTAAAATTTAGACAGCACACAACAAAAAAAGCCACTGTCAGAGATATTAAAAATTGAAGACACTTGGGTTTTATCAGTAGCATCATTCTAGCTACCCTCACGTATCATGTGTGCTGCAGAAATTCAGAAAAAAGGTGTGAAAAAACCAACAGGGACAGGCTTTAAGAGGTATATAGATACTTGATGGTATCCTTATGGTTCCCAGTTTCTTACTAAGACTATTGTACAGTGGAGCTTTTCATCCTGGGAGAATGTGGTCAGTAATTTGAATTCAAAATTCAAAGATTCAAAAATCTTTGGTGAAATAATTAATGTCTGTCATTTGAGTCTGACCCTAAGAGGTCCATGAGAGTGTTTTCTCTCCTGGCTTGAAACGCATTTTTGAATTCCAAAGAGAATAGTTCACAGATTTAGTTCAGAGTCAACAGAAGGCTTCCAAAAAACGACAGACACTAGAGATAGAAAGAAATACACAATGGGTGCCTCCAAGTAAAATGATTGTCCCTGTGTGATGTTCAATGTTAATAAGCAAGTGAATCAGCTGCTTAAACCATTGCTTAGAAATAAATCTATTTCTGGAGATCAGATCAGAATACACAGAAAAACAACATAAGGCCCAGGCAGCCACAACAAGGAATTACAGCTCTTTTAAAAGAAAAGTATTCTTTTATATAAGATAAACATTTTTTGTTTGTATTTCTCTCTGTAGTTACTGAAGGAAGTGGTCTCACTGCCAGAAATCTGTCCTTCATATGCAGGACAGACAATTTATACTGGCACACCTAAAAACCCAAGAAGAGAAGGATGAATATAAAGAAATATTTTTAAGCAGGTATTTCATGCTACTGTAAATCACTGATGTTCTCAAGGCCTCACCTGACGCATTTACAATTTGTCCCATAAGAGTGGACATTCATGTTTCTTATTGAAAGGAAACAAGCATAAAAATTGCATTGTATGTCTTGCATGAAATGCAACCTTCAACAGATGTTTTTGTTTCCTGAAGATAAAAGAAATGTGTCAATTTCATGGAGGAGATGCTCCCCCAAGTGCTTTTTATTTAATTCTTGCTGAACTGTATCTCCATTTTGAAACAAAATATTCCAGTCTGTCACCTCAACACCAAGAGGCTAAAGCTGCTAAACCAGTGAGCAGCTATGTCCTTTTGGAAGTAAAATGGGCTTACTCATTTTTACTCATGAAAATTAGCTAAAACATTGCCAAAAGTGACATTGCCATTCAGAGAATTTCCATTTCAATACAGATTTTTTAATATCAGATTAATCTCTTTGCTTTTAAACATTTTCATGGATTGGAGGCCAGGAGAAAACTAACCCAAGTTTGAGTGAAAAGGGCTATTGCAGTAAACAGGCTTTGATGCATTGATTAAAAACCCTGGAAAATGTTATGCCTTCTAGTTTATTGCATTTTGTTTCATGGTGTTAAAAGAGAACTGTTCCCAGTGCTTTGCAAGGTTTATGTAAGTGTTGGGGAAAAAAATATATAGTCAGTTTTCTCCTGTATGCTTTTCATAGTAAAATCTACTTAGAATTAGGAACTGCTTATATCTTATTGCCTGCTGTGTCAGGTTAAAAACATATCTATGCAATGTGAAATATGCAACCAGGTCACAGAAAAAGTATCAGCCCTCTCTGAATTAAACAGCAAAGTCATGTGTAGTATTTTGTCTGTGGGAAATGCTGCTATATTTTAAAGACACTGCTGAATTTGAGATTTATTAGTAGCTACCAGACATACACCAGATACCAGCAAGAAATGAATGTGGAAAAAAATGTACAATATCTCCTTAGAAGTGAGATACAGCCTGAGATGTATCCCCGAGCGGAAAACACCTTATTAATCCCACGGGAGTCACTTAAATACTTACAGTAAAGATTTCCTCTCTATTAAAAGAGAAGAAATGCCTTATGGAAGTTTCCCTTCCCCATTAAACACTTTTATATTTATTGTACAGCCACTTGTAAATGTTAATTCTCTACGGTGAATGATGGTTTATTTGAAAAGGAAAAGCTAGTTGTAGGTATCTGTGGGAAGCCGGCAGCACGACCTGTTTCGGGTTGGGGGAGGAAGTGTAAAATAGGATCTGGGTTAAAAAAAAGAGCAACATAGGAAAGAAGTAAGCATCTTAAAACAGAAAAGGTAAAAGAAAAGAAAACTGGAAAAATTAAAGGATGAAGAAAAGCCTGACATATGAGACCTTCATGAATGTTTTGTAGGAATGAAAGGGAAAATCAAAAAAAAAGGAATCTGAGAAACCCAAGTCCTTGGAAATTTGCTCCTTGACATTCATGAGGCACAGAAAGAAGTTGTAGTCAGTCAGCTTGTTGTGGAAGGAGCCAAGGTGGAAGATGAAGCTTTTTAAGCCATAGACATAAACTATAAAACCTGCTCACATTTTTTTTGGAGCTGATTATGCTTTCCTGATGCTAAAGACAAAAAGGTTTAAGAACCAAGACTTTTACTATCCAAACGGTGAGGTCTTGTAATAGTTGTGGAAGTTTATAGTGCAGTCATTTATCAGGAGGCCTTTGCTTCTGGAGCACAGTTAAGTGCACTCCATCGTATATCCATATAACACGAAAATCAGCAGCTGGCTAAAATTTGCTTCTAAATGTCAGGATCTTTTCTTCCACCACACTTTCCTTTCATATTGTACTGCATATAAGAAATAGGGAAGATTCACTGGAAGGTGCTTTTACTAACAGAAGTCGTTCTTTCTCTTTAATCTAATTATCCTGAAGTTAGCAGTGTTGTAAGTCGATCAAGGTGAGAATTGTGGTTTTTACCTTGAAAGGAAGGGCTTCATTCATTCATGTTTAATCTCTGAAATCAGTAAGATGACTTGCAGAGTAAAGATAGCAGAAAGCAGAAATATAATTTTGTAAAAGTGCATAATTCTTTTCCATCACTTCTGATGAAGGCCCTACATTTCTCAAGTCTATAACAGTTTGCTCAAGGATGAACTGTAAATAGTATATTCTTGGTTTTGCTTAGGTCTTTTGGGACAATTCAGGCAATAATGAAAGCCCTTTTCTAAGTGTAGTCTGCAGTTAGCCACCAGAGTACAAACTTCATTAGAAATAAAAATTAGGCTCAAGATGTGCACCTTGGGAAGAAAAGTGAATAAGATATGTAACAGGAGTTCTCTGAAGTTTTAAAACACAGATCTAAGAATATCTAGTGTGATATGGCAGCTTACACATTAAAAATCTGTCCTCTTTAAAAAATAACTGTAAAGAAAAATAATTTACATTTCCCATAACTTTGTGTAATAGATGACATAATCACAATCAAAAGTATTGAAGGTTAGGTGCTTCATTTGTAAAGTTTATATACGAGTCAAACAAGAGACCTGGATAAGCACCTGGCCCAGAACACCAGGACACTTTCTACTGTTTGACCATAAATAATTGACAGCAGAAAGGAGGCCAAGTTGGCTTCCTGCTTTGAGATATCCTCTCTGTGGCCCCAGTCTGAAGCTCTGAAACCTGTAGAAAGTTTTCCATTGACGTCAGTGGACTTTGGATTGAGAAAAAAACCAGACAATATAGGTACAGGGGAAGGATATTGCCCATATTAGAGTGATTAAACAAGTTCTTCTCACTGCTCTTTGTGCTTTTACAAACTTGCATCGTTGTCCTCCTATGTGTCTATCAAGCAGTTTTACAGCTCTGGGAATTGCTTACCCTTGGAAGACACACATCAATAAGAAAGGGGAGCTATCATGCAGCTCTAGACCTCCATCCTAATGGCTATGTTGACATTTCCACTTTGCATCACATGGGTGAGTAGCCTAAAAGTGAAGTTGTGTAACTGACTCAGTCAGTGCTAGTGCTTATTTTACATTTTCCCTTCTTTCTCTGTCATGTTAAGTTGTATTTCCAACATGTCAGCTACTGGTATCTCTCGCAGCCTGGCAGGCAAAAAGCTTTATGGCTTCAAAGCAACCTCCTTATTACTAAATCTGGCAGTCTAATTTCCATGTGTAAACACGTCAATACCATTTTGAAGAAATTCAATATTCCCTCATTTTTCACGAAAACACAGCATCAGACTGCCTCTTGTGAGGTCTATGGGAGGCCTGCTAATGACAGGGCTGATGAAACACAGCCTTAGACAACCTCCATCTGTCCCATTTTGACAATCCACAGGGTCAGGTCTCCGAGGTGAAATTAATAATTGTGAGATACTTTTCTAATCCACGACAAGAGAGGGCTATTGGTCACGATGACTCCAATAAACAAACCTGGAGGACAGGTTGTAGTCATTGTAGATTTGAGCTAGACTTCTGGTTTTAGACAGTACCTTTCTGTTTAGTATTGCAACTCAGAGGAGTAAAGAACAAACAACATATTTACCTTCCGTACCAAGTAAACTTTCACTGACGCTGATTCTCTCAGAAAAAACGCCTCTCAAGATGCTCCACACCTCCATCCCACTCACTGAGTGTCAGGTAGCCAGCATGAAACCAGGAAGGTAGGAGTGAGAAGGCCAGTCCTTCTTAATCTCTGCATTATGCACAATGCCATCATGCTGTCTCCTTCTTGGACAATTTAGTAGGGCTGTGATGTAATATTTGGCCACCAGTCATTTCATGCAGAAAAGTTAAAGTAGAGCCATGAAATATTAGGGCATATCTAGCTCAAGATCTGTGAGGGCTGGCCTAGGTACAAGGAAGAATGAGAGAAGGAGACACAGAGAGCTAGCTGTCTGATTTTGGAGAATTTTTTGGCTAAAGGAGGCAAGTGTGATTGCATCCTCTTAGGTAAGGGGCAGAGGGTAACACTCACAAGTGCATGAAGTCTCATCAGTACTATGCTGTAGAGCACTGGCAATATCCTCACTTTCAAAGGTAATTTCTGCCTTCACACACTGACATTTGAGAGAGTTTAAGTGGAATTCCAGAATTATATTCTTTAATCTCCTCTCAGAAAGCTGTAGTATATAGCAAACCCCTTCAATATTGTTGTTACTGCACTATGGAAATCTCTCCTGACATTCATCTCACTAATGTAACGTTGACCACAAACCTGTAAAGAATGCTGTTTCTGAGAATCAGACTGTTTTTTTGAAGGATTATCATGAATACCAGGCATTACAAGGCAAAAAGAAATCTGCTAACATTGCACAGGCCTTAACTTGCCTGTATTGAAATCTTCAAAGTAATTTAAAAAACACTACATGTGTTAAAAGAAAAACAGGACTTGAAAGAAATGTCTTCAGAACTCTTCCTGCTGACTTGCACATATCCCTAAACTCACCAAATCCATCACTAGAGGAAATATTCTCACAGAGCACGAATGCCTAAAACTGAGAAATCAAAGAGCAAATGCAACCATCGGCACAGCCGATCCACCACCACTAAAATCAATATTCTACCCCAGCAGAGCCACCAAAATCCATGGAACCAGACATGCTTGTCCTGAAGCATGCTTTCAAGCACTAAACGCCCTTCTGGTGACTATGTGAGCAAAGCTAACCAGCCACTCCCCAGCAATGAATTGGCCCACATTATCTATGAGGGAACTTTGTCCCTAACTTCCCAGTCCTGAGACTCGAGGGACACACAGATAATTATTTCCTTCTGCAGCTGGAAACTGAAATCCATAACTGTATAATGCTAAAAATCCAACAGTGAACAGGGGCAGTGGGCTTGCGCCTCGTTATGTTTTTCCTGCTACTCTCTTGGTAGTGCTTACTACCATGACAACTAGTTACTAGTAGTGCCTACTACTACTCTCATGGTGCAGTAAGTTTCAGAACCCCGCTTGCCCTGCTGTGATCTCCTCCTGCCCCTTTCGAAAAGAAGGTGGAAGATCATGTTTTAGCAGCTCACAGCCACAGCATTCCTGCTTGGAGAAGAAGAGCAGCTTTGTCTGGAAAACAAACATAATGCAAGCAGAACGCAAATTGCTTCATCTTGTTCATCAATATGTTGAATCACGAATTATTATTATTTGGTTGCTGTCATCTTTAATTAAATTTTCCTCAAAATGTACCTTGTGAATAATCTGTGTGCCAATTTTTTTCATCTGTTTCAAATGGATGAATAGCTCTTTTTTAAACTTAGACTCAAAGTGGAGGTACTGAAACAGATTTTTGTGAAATGCAATTTAGTTTAATTGAAGTGTTTTACAACGTTCCTCTAATATCACCTACTAATCAAACCACTGAATGGTTCCTGTGTTTTAAAATGTGAGATCAGAGATGTGCCAAGACTCTATCACTTTAATGAGTGAGTTATGAAAAATGTGTGAATAGATAGTAGATTATCTACTGAAATGTACTTTTCTCAGCTTTTGTGTCTCAACAAAATTTGCTTCACATTAAAGTCAGCTAACCAAGACTTTGGAATGAAGACTTTTCTTGTCTGAGAGCCTTGAAAACCAAGCTTTTAGCTTCCTTTTAAATGCCATTTGGAATAATTAGTCACATTCTTCTTTTGTGCAGTGGTAACATAAATTGGCTTCCCTGAATTCTGAAGGAAAGAAATTTTCTGCTTGTTTTGGAAATGTTCAGCTGTAGACTACTCTTCCATTTCTTTTCAAAAATAACAAGTCTTGGGGCCAAGTTTTCAATTTGTGGGAAACATAGTCATCCTTGTGAATTCAACATCGCGCCGGGAGTTTCTACAAGGTGAGAAATTGTCTCTATTGGATGTACTGGATCTGCTTCCCTAGTCCAAGAAAACTTTTCTATACTGGGGCAACTCTGTCACTTGTGAGGGAGTACCATGTTCTGTAAAGGTAGGACCTAGCAATTCCCACTGAGTGGAGTCGGTAGTCAGAGCTGTTTTTCAAAATGGTTTTGGCAATTAACACACGTAAGCATCTTGAGTGATTTGTTTTCTAAAACATTTAGATATTTAAAAAGAGGAAGGGAATATTTATCTTGTTGTTCAGCTCATAATTAGGATTCTACAAGTGCAGACCCACTTTGACTGCAAATTATTAATACCAATTTTGTTTATTCATGTTGAAGGAATGTTAACAGATGTATTTCATGCCTCTGTTTAATCATTTAAGAACTCTTTACTTGTATTTGGTTTATGTTGTAAGTTATTATCTCTAAAAATAATCTTCTATTAACCTTAAATAAGTGTTAAATAAATATTTGGTCTTATGAGCAAACTAATTTCATCTAAGGGTAAAGGTATCCAGATATGCTGCCTTGTTTTGAAAATGATGTTTTCCCAGATCTTATCAAACTAGGGTGACACTCAATGTTTAAACAAGAGATCAGGAAAGAATTAAGCCAGAATTAACATAAAATTCTGTTTTAATCCAAACTCTACCTCAAGACGTGGCATCCCTAATGAAGAATTACTGATCTGTTTGATATGCTGTCAAAAATTGCAACAAAACACATCTCTAAAATATGCAGGAGTGCAAGTCAAGTTTCAAGGGAAAACCAGGATTTAAGAATTTATGATCTACATCCATAGGTGTGAGAAAAAAAGGGACGGACTGTTCTACATGGTGAGCCCACAATCTGTAGTCAGGACAAGATAAACAGCAAATAAATAAACAATTATGCAGGAGGTGCATAAGGAGTGATCATTTGTGACTGAGAGCCACATCTGAACAAATAGCCTTATTCCTTGTACTCTGAATCAGATTCCTTTCCTGAGTTAGTCACTTGGGGATACAGCCAGAGCTTTGATCTCTGGAATCACAGAATTAATTATGGAATCATAGAATCATAGAACGATAGAATATCCAGAGTTGAAAGGATATCCCACAAGGATCATCGAGTCCAACTCCTGGCCCTGCACAGGACACCCCAAAAATCATACTATGTACCTGAGAGTGTTGTCCAAACACTTCTTGAAGTCTGTCAGGCTTGGTGCTGTGACGACTTCCCTGGGGAGCCTGTTCCAGTGCCCAACCACCCTCTGGGTGAAGAACTTTTTTCTAATATCCAACCTAAACCTCTCCTGGCACAGCTTCAGGCCATTCCCTCAGGAAGAAAGAAAGGAAGGAAGGAAGGAAGGAAGGAAGGAAAAAAAGAGAAAAAGAAGGAAGGAAGGAAGGAAGGAAGGGAGGAAGGAAGGAAAAAAAGAGAAAAAGAAAAAAGAAAAAGAAAAAGAAAAAGAAAAGAAAAAGAAAAAGAAAAAAGAAAAAGAAAAAGAAAAAGAAAAAGAAAAAGAAAAAGAAAAAGAAAAAGAAAAAGAAAAAAAAAAAGAAAAAGAAAAAGAAAAAGAAAAAAAGAAAAAGAGAAACCCTTAGCCTCTAGGCACCTGAAAGGCTATAGGAGAAAGGCACATATATTTCATAGACTTCTGCTGCTGCTTTCGTCTCTCAGTTTTCTTTTCTAGAGACGTCAGCATCTTTTCAGATGGAGGAAACAGTCAGAGACATCTTCTGTGTAGGACAGCACAACAGTGCTGCCAGCGCTGCCAGAGGTTGCCAGCCAAGAATTGTGGTGTTCTGTTCACACCATGCCAATCCTTTTGTCACAGTGTTATCTCCACACTGAAACACTGAGACCATCTGCAAACACATGACACTGACAGCTATTATGTGGCACTTGCAGCTGCCTCCCAGACATTGATTACTGTACTGCTGGGTGGTTAGAAGAAATTCATTCTTCCCATCAATCATGCAAATCCTTCCTCCCATACTCTCATTCATTTAGGTGAATGACAATTGTGTGGACATGTACAGAGACAGCTAAACTCTGCCTAGAAAAGGGAAGAGCTGCTTGCAACCTTTAAAAAGCACATGAACCTCTTTTCATCACCAGAGAGGATTGAAAACTTTTAATAAAATGATGATGTTTAAAATGACCATGACAAAATGGGAATTTCCAGAAAGTGTATTAATTGCAGGAGATGAAATATGTACCTTACATAGGCTAGAAGAGGAAGGATATTTTTGAGGCCACATTTTGAAACAGGAAATAAAGGCAAAATGCTTTAAAGAGATTCATCATGATTGTATCCATTTGTGATGGACATCAGAAGTGAGTGTAGCCCAGATGGCTCACATTGCTAAAATAAGATCCACTGCCTTCCTGGCAGCACTGTTCTGAAAGATTACATTGATGAGCTCCACTGGCAGCATTTTCACTTTGACTGGAGATTACAAGTGCACCTTTCTTTCCACTCAGTTTTTGGAGGACACATGAGGGAGTGTTGGTTCACAGAATCCAAGTGAGTATCCGGCCTAAAAGCCTGTGTGCTTTTTTACCTCTGAAAAGTGTCAGAATATTTTGATAGCTCTGAGTACATCTGAAAGCCCTCTGAGAAAAAGACATGAGTGCTCCCATGGCAGCAGGAAATGTTTCATTAGCCTGATGGACCAGTAATCGCACAAACACCCTGTACAGTGAACTAGGAACTGGGAATAAACAGGCTCCAGCCACCTCAGGGATTGGGGGTTGTTGTCTCAACGGTGCTTTTGTGATGAAAATAGATTGCTTGTTTCTGCAGTGCTTTGGGTAAACTCCTCCATCTGTAGCGTCCAGAACGTAATAAACCATGGTATGGCTTGAGGGCTGAAACCAACGAGAAGACATGAAAGTTGCTGTCAGTTTGCTGTGGTTAAACAAAGGGGCTTAAGGAATGCTGCTCTGCAAGTCCTGTCATTTAGCTTCTCTTAAAGGAGTGCTTGCTATTTCTGGAACACTACGAAGCTGGGCCACTGATATCCAGAGTACAGAAATACTTAATTCCTCCAGAAATTAGAGTCTTCCCGAACGGGAAAGATTTTTGAAACCCCATCTGCCTAGGATGACATCTTAGATCTCCTCTTGCACTCTGCAGGCAGCACTTTCCTTTCTAATGAGGTGACCATGATGTCTTGTGAGGGACTGTCCTGACTATGACCCACGTGTTTCTGCCCTAGCAAGCTGGAGAGAGACCCCTGCTTGCAGCCTTTCCAAGGAAGCTGCGAGGCTGAGGGTCATGAAAATTAATGCAAAGATGCATACGAGAAGTTATCTGCACGGTGAGAAACAATTACTTACGATTGCTAAGATCCAATTTGTCTCCTACGGGAAAAAAAAGGATGACTTTTTGTCTCTGAGCACCTTAGATGAAGAGCACGCAAACAGCACTGCTATACCGCTGCTGCTTCAACAGTAAATTCAATTCCGCTCCGGACTGAGGTGAATCACCCGGCTGAGATAAACCTCACTAATGTAATGGCTTCTGGGGACAGTTCGCACTTCCCTTTAGTCTCCTTAACTGCTGTTACTTTCCCACGCTGGGCTGCATTGTGAGGGAAATCACTTGATTTGCTGCAGTTAAGGATATCTCACCATTTCCATTATAAGCTTCTTCAAAAAGGCAGTGCAGGCTCCAATCCAGCATCAAAGTCAGAGAAGTAAAGCAAAGGTTTCGCCGTGTTTTAAAAAGATTGGCTTTTACAAATCCTATAAGCAAAAGGCCAAACAAAATGCGTTTGCTCCTTGGAGCACGTAGCTCCATTTCTATTACACAAAACTGCTGTTAATTTCTCTGCATGCTTGTAGACCTGTGTGAAGACAAAGAGCTAGGGCCTCTGCTCAGATAATAAAATAGAAAAAGTTAAAATAATAATAGTCGTATTGTAATTCAAATGTTTCTACTCATCCCTGAAAAATCTTTTTCTCTGTATATCATTAGCTGGCTGTAAAACTGGATGGGGTGTGAAGATGCTGAACTTTTAAATCCACATTCCCTTTTTCTTGCAGCTAAACAAATGTTTCCAAGTAAGGAGGAAAAAATGAGAGATTTATCCAAAAGCAAAGATGGCCTGAAAGGTCTCACTTTCTCTGTTAGCAGCTTGCCCCTCTCCTGCTGCTGCTGTTCACACGTGTCAGCACTGCTGGTGTGGCGGCTTGTGGGACTGTACTAAAGAATGTCTGGGAGGAGATAAAGGTTAAAAACACAAAAAATTTTGGGTATGTTCTGAGTGCAGACTAACATGAGCTCCAAACAGTCAGCAATGCAAGGCATAGAGCATTTTTGCCAAGCTTTTTTTTCCTTTGGTTTTGAACAGAAATTCCAGCTTCAAAGTAAGGAATCTCCTTGATATAGTGGGCTGGATTCAGTTGGGGTAGAGTTAATTTTCTTCACAATGGCCGGTATGGGGTTGTGTTTTGGATTTGTACTGAACAAAGGGTTGATGATGTAGACATGGTTTTTATTATTGCTGAGCAGGGCTGACACAGAGCCAAGGCCTTTTCTGCTTTTTGTACTGCCACACTGGCAGGGAGACTGTGAGTGCTTGGGCAATTTGGGAGGAGACAGAGGCAGGACAGGCGACCCCAACTGACCAAAGGGGTGTTCCAGACTGTATGGCTTCATGCTCAGTATATAGAGTGGAGGGGAGAAGGAGGAAGAGAGGGGACATTTAGGATGATGGTGTTTGTCTTCCCAAGTCACTGTTACGTGTGATGGGGCCCTGCTCTCCTGGAGGTTGCTGAACACCCGCCTCCCCATGGGTAGCAGTTAATTAATTCCTTATTTTGCTTTGCTTGTTTGTGAGGCTTTTGCTTTCCCTATTAAACTGCCTTTGTCTCAACTAATGAATTCTCCAGCTTTTACCCTTCTGGTTCTCTCCCCGATGTTGCTGGTGAGGGAGTGAGCAAGTGGCTGCATGGGGCTTGGTTGCTGGCTGGGGTTAAACCACGACACTCCACTAATCCAATGTTTTTAGGACCTATTGGATCTTTCAGAAATCTGTACAATATTGAAAAGCAGGCATTGCTCTTTTCCAGTCACCACAGAGCTGTCAACATACCTGTCTTTCACTCTGAAACTGGGCAGACATCAGAAGACTACCTTGGGCTTTATAAAATAATTATTTTCATTGTTATGGGACAGAGAGAGAGTATTAATCAAATTTTGAGAAGACATTAAACTGAAAGGAGCTGTAAATCATTCTGCTTCCTTGAATTTTTCTGTAATCTGACAGGTACTCTCAGGCTATCAAATCAGCATGGAAATGAACATTGACTTGTCTGAAACACGTTTTGATTTCACCTCAGTATATATACAGACGAAGAACATTTGTCAAGAATAAATTGCAATATAGGCTAAGCAGAACTAAAGGCAGCTTGTAAGCTCCCTTACCAGCACGTTGACCTTATTAGACCTCCCTTTTGTCTGGAAGAGAAAACGCTTCACAGGAACCTGCATGTCACCATCCTGGGACACAGCTGGACATAACAGGGAATACCATCACCTCCTTACATATAACCCTACCCACAAATACATTGGAAAGGATAGAAAAAGAGACGCCTCAGACACAGATTCAGACCCAACCAAGGGCTTTGTTTGCAGCACTACTCTCTGGGAACTCTTGCATGGCTGGTTGTACAAGGCACTCAGCATCCCTTTTGGTCTTTAAGGCCATTGGAAAAGCAGCACTTGCCCACACTCTGCACTTTCCCAGCTCACCCAAAGCAGATCCAAAAGCAATGTTTCTCTTTGTCTAGCACCCCATAAGAAGCCTCTTATGCTGTGCATTTTACAGACATAGCAAAGGTAAGTTCAGCACTCCAGATTTAAGGCTTCAGTGGTTTCCTACTCTGCAGCTCTTCCTTTAGTCTGTCTGTGGATGACTCCCTGCTCAGCATGCAAGCTGATGTTTATACCAGCCAGAGCTGCCGAGTTCTCTTAACATATTTTACAGGGAGCCTGAATGTTCACAGAGCACTCTGGTGTCATGGTGATGTCAGAATGCTTTACTGACTATAATCCTTTATCTCTTGGATTTTCCAATAAGAATAATAATGCATCAGTCTCTGCCATTGCTAACGTGTCACTTGCTGTTTGGGATGGCAGGTGTCTGTGCAGTGCTGACTTCAGTAGCTACATTTGGTGGTGCTAAGTGCAAAACAACATGGTTGCACAGAGTTATTTTCCTTATACAATTGCTAAAGCATATCTGATATCTTCACATATGCTGAAGGTTAATAGCACTCAGCTCTCAAATTCATGCTTTGGCCTATCTGACGTCCTGCATAGAAAGCAAAATGTTTATGTTCTCTGCACTGACAAGAACAGAGTAGGTGAATGATAAATGCTCTAGCATTGTGTGCTGCTCCTGATAATGCTATCTCCAAAGATTTTAATAACCCACATCATTACAGAGAAGTTGCCCTCTGTCTAGCTAAGCACAACAGCTGTTTGCACTGCTAACATTGGACTGCCATCATTTGCACATTAATGGAGGGTTTTTTTGAGCCTTAAGTTTTAAGGCTTTCTGGGTTATTTTGGCCATGCTGGTATAATGATTTTACTTGTTCAAGCTGCTCTTTTCTAATTTACTTACGTTTTTATTGTTAAGGGTGACAGACACACTATAACAGAACTGCTATCTTCACTTGGTAAAGGATATATATAGGTAGGTATGAGATTTATTTTCACAGGGCAGGACTATTTTAAGCCGGTGCTAAAGACTCTGGAGAATGTGCTCCAGAAAATCTGCTCTCACATAAAGCAGAATGGAGCAAAACAATCCATAATCACTGCATTTTCAAACCATTCTTTCTGGCCTGTAGGAATCAAAGAAGATAGAGATTAGAGAAACCCATGCGAGTGAATGGGGAAAACCTTAAACAAACAGGAACTCCTCAAGGACTATGTCAGCAGACAGCTTGAGAGGTACATCTTACTTTTCAAGGGGCAAGAGGGAAAGATTTCCCTCATACTCGGTGAACTGGTAGGAACTGCAAGAGAAACAATCTGGGACAGCTGCCATCTTTGCTCCTCTTATGTCCTACTTAATGCTCTCATCTTGCCATAAATGGCTCTTGACACACCCCTTTCCCAGTCCCAGACTCTCTCAAGTATTTTTTCACCCTTCATGCCCATGTCAGAATTCCCCATCCAATGTCTGGCTTGTCTAATTTAATCACCTCTTTGCTCTTCCCGGAATATTTCATCTCCTCCTCCTTCACTGACTCCAGTTCTGAAAGTCAACTCTCTAACATCAACTCCATGACCTATCTTCTAATAAAGACTTTTCCATCATGTTACTTCACATCCATCTTCTCTCCCATAATCTTCCCTTGGCTTGGAAAGAGATGCTTCTTTTTTCTTAAGCAAAGTTTTCCACTGCCTTTGTCCAGGATTCATCAAAAGTGCTTGGGGCAAAGGAGGGTACTGTTATATTTATTTTTGCTAAATAACGATTTTCTTTTCAACTTTTTTTTTTTTACCTGTAGATGACATGGAAGTTCTGGACAAAAACTGAAATATCAAAATACATTTCTTGATTACAGAGCTGTTTTAATTGGCACTGCAGCAGCGTCTCCTGGGAGCTACAGTTGAAGAGCATGCTAATATTCTTTCTCTTTGTGACTGAACAAGAAGATTTATTATCCTTTTTCCATGGCACAACAAACCTTTATGGACGACTTTTCTAAGTGCTGTGCTGTTCACCCATTAGCTCTTATGGTTACAGCCTCCTGAGGAATACCACCAGAAAAAGGTGACATGGGTAAGAACTTGGTATTTCACATGCCTGACATGTATGACTGCATATCTTCCCACTGTGGAAACTAAAGGATACTTAGGACCAAGCAGAATGGATTTAACCACTTAAGATTCTACCATAGTTTGGGACAAGTATTCCTCTAAAGCACCATATCTCTCTCCACCCAGTCTGTCCCTTCACATAACAAATTTCTGATGGAGGATTCAGCAGCAAAAAAAGTGTGGATTTAGATTTTAATGTGCACAGGAGATCAATTAATGTATTTCACATGCAAATATGACAGCAATGACCCTGATTCAGAATGCTTGTTATTTCTGGAGTTGGCATATGGTTCTCTGTAACAGCAGGCATAATGATTGCAATAAATTGCCTCCTAATGCTATGTAATGAAGTCTGATTTGTGTTAATTTGGGCAGTACTTAGCGATTCATGTTAATTTTTTAAATCAGTTTTGTAAGACACTGTATATGAATTCAGCTTCATGTCTGGGTTTTTGGCAACGTTAAGAACACAGTCTGGCATATAAAGTCAGCTTTTGTGCAAAACCATGTGCCATTAATAAAAATACAGAAGTTCAAGAAAGACAGGCCTCAAAGAAACTTTCAGTTGCCTTTAGGTAAGGGTAGTGACAGATATTGCAGTATCAGCTAGAAATGGACTGCAAACTACCTGGGGTGGGATTGTCATCTTTTGGGGTTTGTACAGCATCTTGTACACAAGAGGGGTCGTGGTACAAACCCAGTATTCCTTCTTGACAAGTCACGAATGGTGTTAATGTCGTGACAGCAGAATAACTGCCTCTTGGGAGGAGAATGTGAGAGAATAAACCAGTAACTTTTGTTGTCTTCTGTACTTGGTTTCATTTCATTTGCTACTGAATTTGTGGACTTGATTCTTCTGGATTCTCACAAACATGCCTATTTTAGCAGCCAATGGGATTTTTTCACACGCTTCAAATTAAGCATGACTTTATGTACTTTACTAAGCAGGGATAAAATTACATGCTACACTGGTTTCCTGGATTGGTGCATTAGTCGGAGATCTAGTGCCCAGGAGTAAACTTTTTTTGATTAAAATCTAATTCTCAGTGTTATCAACAATTTATGGAATAAAATGAAAAAACGATGTTGGACTTATAACAGAAACTAAGATGCAGCTGTAAATTGAACAAGGCTCTTGCATCACCATGATAAAACTAACTCATTAAAAGTGTTTTTTGGAATCCTAATTGTTTGGTTTACCCATTTCTGCAGCTTCTTCCTCCATGCAATCATCTTTCCCAGGACTGCCATATAGATAACTCATGAGTAGCAGGGAAAATCTCTGACATTATATGAAAGAGTTCGGTTATTACATCGGTTACTGAAGTGGTTGAGTATGGATTTAGTAGCCTGATTCTAGGCTGTTCTTTATAAATACTACAGGTAGATATAGTTATAAAGATGGTTTTCTGAATATTGCAATATGAGTACAAAGTATACTTTCTCATCCCTGTAAAACAGGACTTTAGGGTAAGATTATGTAGGCCCATCCATCAAATCCTTGTCCAAATATTAGGAGAGGCATGATTATAAAGGCCATATAAAACTGTCAGTCATTTAACAGCTCTTTTCTTCCAATTAACGCTGGATTAGGTAGGCAAGTAGCTAATACTTTGAGGACACATTCTCTTAAAGCTGAACCACTCTTCTAAGTTGTCCTTGTTTGCTAGAGTGAAGCACAAGGATGTACTTTTGGCAGTTCATCTCTCTGACACATAAGTTCAATGGACAATAAACTAAGGGTGATGGAATTGCTTCCACTGAATATTTTTACTTTTTCTGCTTCCTGATATTTCTTTCACCCTGCTGATGCAGTGTCCAATGCCCACCACATACCTTGGGTCAGAGCAGCTTTAGATTTACAATGTGTATCAGGAAGGGAGAAGTTTTTTGCTGTAGGACTTACTGGGTTCCATTACTGTGACAAAACTGAGTGGTAGAAGAGTTGCCTTCCGAGACATGATTAAATGACCAGCTACACTTTTTGCTCTTGATGCTCCTCCTTTTCCTGCAGGTGAATTTTAAAATTCTTGTGTTCCTTCCACAGAGAAATCTCCTCTTAACCTCTTTTTCTGAGGGCTGCCTGCATATATTGTTTCTCATTTCTGTGCAGGCAGAAAGGCAGAGGGTCCTTAGTAAGACCCTTTCTGAGTTAATTTTTTTAATCCTTTGTTTCACAATATTTTTCTCTGTGTTGTAAACAAATTCAGTACCCTTTCTGTTGAAACTAAACAGGAATTTTTCAGTGGAGCAGCATATGGAGATGTCAGAAAATCCCTAACATGTTCATGTTACATTGCTGAAGGGAGAGTACTATATCTTCCTGTGCAATCACTTTTCCAAAGTCAGGATATAAATCTCTCTACCTCACATTTTACTGTAAAATAAAACCCATACTATTGACGTCAGCATATGGCCTCGTTTGCACCTTTATTTGGGTACAGGCATCCCTCAATATTTGGATCTTAACACAGAGGAGAGTAACTTATCTAGCAGGGTACAATATTTTCCATGATCTCTTCCACAGCTGGTTGTAGAGCATAGTTAAAATATATTTGCTTCATTCATTCTCCACAGCTCCAGCCTAAAAATTTGGGTAGACCAGTCCAGACAGACTCCATGTCAGAGCTGTGCATGCCTGAGATATCAGCCATGCCATTTAAAGGCAAAAAGGCTTCTTATGATTATCCAATCTTACTTCAAGGCAGAGAGTCTCAGGTACATCACTCTTGCATCAAGCAATATCTTCTGTGTGAGTGTTAATCCTGCCCTCCAGAAAGGCATCTCTGAAGATAATCAAGATAAAACTTCCCTTGGGAGTTTGTTCCTCAATCATCCTTATGTCACAAAATCTATTTTTATTTGTCAGCTGAAGTTGTCTGTCTCTGGTTCCTGGACTGAGTTCCTTGCTATGTCTTTTCCATGTAGATAAGCATTCTTCAGTTTTTAATATTTTTCTCTGTTAAGGAGCACCCCAATCACCTTTTCCCACCAAACTTAATTTGAAGCAGATGTTGAGGTTTTAGAAAAAAGGCAGCATTCCTATTCCACTGCTCTTTAGAAATATAAGACTGACATATATTGGCTGCATAGATTTTGCATAGATAGTAGCCCTGTTCCTTTCCATGCAGAAATAAGTGGGTTTTTCTCTTTTACCTTTTATAACACTGGTCCAGTAGGAGAGGAATCTCATTTCCTATTGATCTTTATTTGGTATCAATCCTATGCTGAAAAAGGAAAAAAGACATCCTAAAATTATTTATTTTTCAACTGTTTCAGATTTTGTACTTTAATTTAGCATAGTGAAAGGGTCATCCTTTCAAAAATGAAAATTAGGGGTCTGTAAATAAAAGTTTTTAAATTTTTTTCCCCCCAAACTTGATGATGGGATTGACCAGATGCCCTTCATAATCTTTGTAGATCCAGAGAGGAAAAACCCTGCCTAAAAATCCCCCTGCTTCTATAATAATTTCAGATATTTCTCATTTTCCAGTTCCTAGGAAATGTCAACTTTATTTTCAACTAAGCAAGCCTTGTGGGAAACTAGAACTCATGCAGAGGCGAGTAACTATGATCGTAGAAGAATAATTTAATATTGCAGAAGTGCAGGATATATGATGTGACATTTACTGGGGAGAAAGCATTTATTTTGTCTTTCAGTCTATTCTTGCTGTTGAAGAACAACCATGCTGGCACTTTGTGTTTTTCACTCCCGACAAAATCAGCTAATCACAGAATCGCAGGATCACAGAATGGGCCAGGTTGGAAGGAACCACAGTGGGTCATCTGGTCCAAACCCCCTGTTCAAGCAGGGTCATCCCAGAGCAGATGGCACAGGATTGCCTCCAGGCAGTTCTTGAGTATTTCCGGTCAGGGAGACTCCACGCCCTCTCTGGACAATCTGTTCCAGTGCTTTGTAACCTGCACAGTAAAGAAGTTCTTCCTCATGTTCAGGTGGAACTTCCTGTTCATCAGTTTCTGCCCATTGCCTCTTGTCCTGTTGCGTGGCACCACTGAGAAGAGCCTGGATCCATCCGGGGACATGCTCCCTTCAGAGACTGATAGACATTGATGATGTTTCCTCTCAGTCCTCTCTTCTCAAGGCTGAACAGGCCCAGCTCCCTCAGCCTTTCCTTGTAAGAGAGGTGCTCCTGTCACTTAATTATCTTGGTTGCCTTCCACTGGACCCACTCCAGGAGCTACCACGTGGTAGTTATTTAACCTTATACTCTATTACACTTTCTGCTTGAATGTATTTGAACAATTAGTTGTCAAATACATAAGGTTTTATATTATTCTATTCCTAGGGCCTCTTCACATAGCATTCTGTTCTTGGGAACTCTTCACAGCTCCATTGTTCCAGCACCACGTTGTCACAATTCCAACACCAACCCATAGTTGCTGTGAAGTTTTTGTGATTTTTTTTAACTTCATCTGACATCAACTTTACATCTCCATCCTCCTCAATCCTTAGATTAATACAGAACAGTCTGAAAGCTGCTTCGTGTTACAAATACAGGCAATATCTTCTACTTTTTCTGTACCTTAGTCCTGTTTGAGAATATTGCTGATATGGGTGTATGCAAACCAGCCTACAGTTGAGTGTGCAGACTATTCAGCTCAGGTTTCATCATCATCACAGAGAATTAGAAGATACTCTCCGGACACAGCTTGGCCTTTGCTCATAAGCAACTCACCTGGGTGAAAGATTTTAGAAACATTGGTTTCCCTTTTCTTCCTCTTTTCTATGTAACAAGTAGCCTGTCAAAGAATTAAATGCACGCAAAAAAAAAGATTAAACACTTGCAAAGCCTGATCCCCAAGGAAACTATTTGCAAACAGATAAACAAGCCTTGCAGGGTGGAGGGAGCCTGCATATCTAAACAATGTAATAAGCATTTTCTGCTGTCAGCTATTTTCACCTGTACTCACAGCATGCCCCAGTATGAGAATTAGGTACTGGCACTAGGGGAGAGCAAGTAATACCACAAACTGGAATTGATTTTAGTTGTTCTCCCACCCGTCTTTTTTCATCCTCTCCCAATCCAATGCAATGGAGTTATCTTTTTTGAAAAAGAAAATATGCTACCATATAGAAAAACATGATTTAAACATAGAAATCTTTGAGCCCTCAATCTCTTATTTTCCCATTTTTTTCCCAGTGACAAATGTCATTTTAATAACTACAATGTTCGGTGTGATTATTCCATCACAGCTGGTGGAAGCAAAACGTTGATTTATCACATGTGACCCTCATGGGCTCAGTGGGAGTTCTTATACTCTGGTCACTCTAAGGCCAACATCCAAGACTTGGGAGTGAATGATTACAGTGGTAGACAGAGCAAAGATTACAGTCAAGGTTGAATTACTGCCCTGACTTTACTCCCACCTTTTTCAGACTTTTTTTGAATTTGGAGTCTATCCTGAATGAATTTCCATTCCATTTCCTTTGAAGAAAGTCTGCTTAACTTTGTCATGTTAACAACAGAATAAAATAAATAACCCATAAACCTATTTTGTGTATTCATAATCCTTGTATCTCAACCATAGCTGAATAGATTCCATTAAGTCTGTATTATGCATCCAATAATGTACCATAGTGGATGCTTGGGGAAAAATTATTATGCCAAGTTATGTAGTAGAACTTTACTAGTTACACCTTCCCTGCTACCAGTAATGTGCAGCTGAGCAAGTAGCAGTATTTTAATGTTAAATGATCCTGATGAATTTTCTTTTATGAATTTCTTCATAATGGTAGCATTCACCTTTCTTAGAGATACGATTTGTGATTAATTCTAATCATTTTTAGTTAAAATTGGCCACAGTATGCTCCAAGAGATTTAGAATGTTTGCCTGCCCATCCCTCATAATACACATTTTTCTCCACAATCACAGAGGCTGACTGAGTGTGCTTTGAGAACATTCAGCTACTCTGCTCTTAGCGATGTCAAAAGCGATGCTCCTGGAGATGCTATGCATATATTTACTTTCTTTTAATAATGTCTCATTAATCCCATGTGTTTGTGCTCTTGACATTCTCTGCACTAATGTTCCAGGGATGTGCAAGGCTGCTGCTGTTTGTTCTTTCATGCTGCAGTCAAAAGCTTACAGTCATTAATATCGTCTCACATGTGCTTACTGAATTTACCCCAGTGGTTCCTGACTTCCTATGCCTGCACTTGGGAAGTGCTTGTTAGAGGAGAAAGACTTGGTATGATGTTTATGCACACAAAAGTCCTGTCACATGGCAACTAATTTAAAGTGACTGAAATTAACTTTCTGTAGCAAAGCATAAATCACAGAGTCATAGAATGGTTTGGGTTGGAAGGGACCTTAAAGATCACCTAGTTCCAGACCTCTGACCATAAGCAGGGACACCTTTCACTAGGCCAGGTTGCTAAAAAGCCCAATCCAATCTGGCCTTGAACACTTCCAGGGATGGGACATGCACAACTTCTCTGGGAAATCTGTGCCAGTGCCTCGCCACCCTCAGAGGAAAGAATTTCCTCCTAACATCAAAATGTTTATGGCTTTTTTATATTATTAAGCAAGTTTTCTAATTTTTCATGAAAATCATTACACAAAACATTTCTATTCAACTTGACTTGAGATTTCAAAAAGGAAGAAATGCCCACAGAAAACAGGTGCTGCCTACATTTTAATTAAGATCCTGCATGTGTCTGGATATCAGGATATGGATGAGGTTTGGGCTAGGACTCTTAGTCATTGTGCTGCACAGTAATTTTGAAGGGTGGAAAACAACCAGCCCCAGAAGGCAGACACAGAACAGAGATTTCTCTGTTTTAGAAGACAAAAGGTGGATATACTTCTGAAAAAACTCGGTATATGCACCAAAGTCCTTGGGACAAAGCAGGACTGTTGCTGTGGTGCTGCTCCTCACTCTGGGAAAGATGGAGACTGGCATAAGTCTTTTAGAAGTACAGACATACATCCAAAAAGCCTTCCCTACCATCATCCTTTCTACCAGTGGCCAAAAGCAGTCCCAAGGAGAAATGTAAGGGCAGCAAAAGCACAGAGGTGAATCCCCTAAGTTCTTTCTGATTCTCCAACTCTGTATGACATCAGGTCTTAGTGGGCATGGAGTGGAATCCTGGTGTTGGAGCTGTGAGCCCAGCTCTCCTGTGCTCTGAAGGAGTCTGGGAAAAGAAGCTGGTGAGACACATGCTCAGAGGAAGGGATGGAGGAAGGATAAATGGTATTGGGAATGGCTAGGTACGGGAAGGGAAGGAAAGCAGGGGATAGAGTGCTGCCTGAGAAAAAGAGGGTTGAATAGAGAATATTGATTATAGTTACAGAAATTTTACTCTTCACTTTCATTGTTAGGTGAACAACTGAATTAAAGACTACCATGAAAGAAAGCTTTCATTCCAGTGCTCCTCATCCATAAATCAAAAAGTGAACAAGTGCCTGTTATTGGTGCATCTACAGATGTAACACTACCCTTGGCAAATTGTTCCAGGGTACAGTGCAAGTAAAAAATAGCCTGACATTGGTAGCAATATAATTAAATAAAACTTATAGCTGAAACTCAAATAGATTAAAAAAGATATGTTATTGGTTTTATTATGGAAGAAAAGGAGTTGGGAGGCACTGTTACAGAATAAAATGGATTTGTAGTTTTGGTGAAAGAACTTTGCGTATTTGAAAGGTCAATTCAGAAATGGCCCCCAAATTTACAAGATAACATGAGGGCTTTTCTTTTTGCTTCTATTTTAAAATATGAATTGTAGTCTTTCTTATAAGCAACATGATAAAAACAAAAGTAAAGTTGAGATGGGAGCATCAGCTCTAGCAACACCTTACTTTGTAATGACAGAGAAAAAGCAGTAGATGGGGAATGAATTCCAGTGTCTTTAACAGGAAAAGAAATAAAAAAATACTCAAAGTATTGAAGCCTCACAGCTTCAGCACACACTGGACTAAGATTGATTTTAGGATCTATTCTGAACTCAGACTTGGAAAGTCCCATTTCCTTGGCAGTTCAAAGAAACAGTTTATGCCTTTATTTTGAGGGCTCTGTTAGGCCCAATGTCATCAGCTCTGCATCTGCAGTTTGTTTGCTCTTTTAGGCAGGAGCTAAGCTGGCTGTGCTAGGAAAAATTATAGGTAAATAAATAGATATGAGCAGCTTTCTGGGATCTTGGGCTTGCTTATAATTTCAGTGTCCCTCTCTTTTTAAGACGTCATTGAGCAGCAGAATGGATTGCTCAGTAAAAGCCGACATTTAGAAAGAAAAAGAACACATTTTTGACAGTCTTTTCCTAACAAAGCCAGGAATGCATATCTACATAAGCTCAGTCAACCTTCTGGCTTCCTTTTTTTTAAAAATTTTATTGCTCAGACAAAGTGTTTTGTCTCCACACTTGAGTCAAAGGTCTCTGTGTTGTATCCAGGCATGGATAAAACTGATTCATGACTGCTGGTTCCCTCTCTGCATGGAGTGTTGCTGGGTGCTAAGGTTTTGGGAGAATGTGACTCTTGACTGCAGTTCCTGCTTAGGACTGTAATACTACATTCATAACCTACTAGCTTCTACCTAACCACTCTAAGTTCTTTTAAAAACACTGGCTTTGTTGTACATTAATTAATACAGATTCTTTACATCCTTCAACTTGGGGGTTGTACCAGGAGACATTTAATTGTCCCTTCCAACCCAAACTATTCTACAGATCCCTGTAAAGCAATTTTCCAGATCTGAAATCAATCTCCTAGCCATCAAATGAAGGCTTCTTCCGTGGTCCAGCAGGATCAGCACATTAGCGCAGTGAAGTTCTTCCTCAGGTTACGGATTGAGGGTCCTGCCTCTTTGCCTGTTATCCCTGTGCGTTTCCTTTTAAGTCAACAAAGGAATGAGTCGAATACCGGGTGCAAAAAAGTTGATGAAAGCTTTGGTCCACTGAGAGTAGGATTGCGAATCTTTGGCTTCATTTGAAGTGGAGCAGGGTTCATTTGGATGCTGCTTTCACTTTCAATTAATGGTAGCCCTGCTGTGCATTCGCTTGTTACACGATTCAGCTGTAGAATGACAATCCTACAATGGATACCATTTTGCAATGAAACTCAGAGCCTTTGATATCTGCAGCACTTACCTGGACAAGCCTCTCAGAAGCCTGATCTAACAACATGTCTCCAGAGGACCCTTCCCACACAAATCTTGCTATGATTCTATCAGAGCTTTTTTCATCATCCATAAGAAAAGGTTATTTAATATAGAAAGAAGTCTGTTCCTCGTGTGACATGCCAACACTTTGCTTTATCACTGATAACCATAACTTTCACTAATGTAAGTCACAGCTCAGGAGTTTTAATCTATTCTCTCAGCTAGTAGTAGGGTCAGGAAAACTGCGGAGGTATTTCTAAGGAAAGAGGAGGCATAGCTCCAATACTTTTATACAAGGAAATGATTCAGTGGAAAACCTGCTGGAAAGGTTGAAGCGCTCTTAGGCATGGAGATAAAGACAAGTATGACATTCACCTAAAATAGGATAATTAAAGAACAAATGTATCATCCTGAAGTAAATTTGGCAGGGTGGTCACTTTAAGTTCACAGCACTATTTGCTCCAAAGTAGCTAATTTTTTTTTTTTCTTCACTTTAAATACTAAATCATGTAAAATGAGATGCAGTTTCCCTGAAGGTGCCATGTCACTGCATAAATTGAAGGTAATACAGGCTCTGGATTTCACAGGCAGAGTAGAAATGTAGTTCTGCTTAAACAGGAAGATCTATCATCAGATAATAATTAATTAATTAATACAGACCAAATAAAGTCAGTGTAAATACATCAAGTCATAACAAATGAAGACCTGGACCTGCAGGTTTCTTAGGCTACTCCCAGTTATTGATCCAGGAAACTGGCGGTTAGTAGGCACTGAAAAATAGGACTGCTCGGGTATTGGTATGAAACGTGGAGGCTTTTAATGAAGAAATGTCAACAGTGGCAAAAAGCTGTGAAAACTGAGGCTGCAGCCCCAGCACAGACAGGTTCTGGTAGAAACACCCATGTAGGATACTCCCAAAGTATTTCCTCATTCTGCCTGTTCCCAGGACCCATGGCACGTGGCCTCTCCATTCTGCTGGCTACACTAGTGATGTTATCAAAAACACCAAGACCCAACAGGGCTTTTAAAAACATCATGCCTTGATGATGCATGCTGGTTTCACACTTCATACTCCATTTCTTCGCTGCTATCATACACATTTGGAAGCCTAATCACAAATGTAGGAGAGAAATTTTCAAATGTGTCCACCCTGTTATGTACAGATGACTTTTTTAAAAAGGCAATGAAAGTACAATTCCCTTTTTCAATGAAATCAGAGACGTTCAGATGACATGGGCATTTTTTAAAACTTCAGCATTAAAGGCTGACTTTATGTGTTTGTATTTAAAAATCTTGGCTAAGATAATTCAGATGATGAAATACAGAGCAGAAGGAACAGTTTCTGGGGAATGTTGGCCATAATCCCCCATACTGATCTATTACATTATATTTCTATAATGGATGACATCACCTCTCTTTAACTCATCTTACTTGATGTGTCTGTAATACTTGAAGAGGATTTCATTGTTGAGATATAGAAGGTTTCCTCATACATCAAACCTGACAGGAGGACTATTTGCCCCCATCATTTAGTCTTCATTCTGTCCACATGGAGCCAATCAACTGAAAGATAATAACTTCTAATAACTGCAATAGATGTTACTGTGCACACAATGTCACATTGTGCCCTTAATTCTGACTGTCTTCATTGTTACTGTATATTACTGGCAATGTACCAACATTTAGTAAGGATTTAGTCTTTTGTTGTAACCACCTTCTAAGAATTTTATGCAAAACATGATTCCTTGTTTTCTCTGTGGGCCACTGAGTAGAAATGTTGGAAGTGATAATAGAAAAGGAGCTTCCTGGCATTACTAATTTCTCATTTGTAACAAAGACTGAGAAAATCCAATACTTAAAATGGGAGGTAGACAACTGACTGTTCTAATGTTGGCTGAAGTTAACATTTTATTCTCAGTGTTCATGTAATACAACAAGCCAATCGTTTTCCAAACAGCACCTGATACGATAACAGAGAAAATCATGGAGCTGGAAGCTGTGTCTTTATCACACAGCTTAACAGAAACTATTGGAAGGGTGCAGAGAAATATCTTATTGGGCCTCTTGCTTTGTGAACCCTGAGAATATCTGGAGTCTATTTCATCTCATTTTGCAGGTGAGCCATCACTCTGTTCTATGCTGCTTTCTTTTGTACATTTGTATGACACCTGAAAGCATTTGTCTTATTGAGTGAGCTCATACAGACCTTTTTCCTACAGCCTGGAGTTTGGCACACACCAGCTTCTGGACTGAAACACGGGCATAGCTTGTGCACTACCTAATGGCTTGTCCAAGGTTTCCCTGACTCAGGTTCCCCCTCAAAAGCACACTTGCAGTCCAGAAGGCCAGCTGCCTCCTGGGCTGCATCAAAAGCAGCGTGGCCAACAGGTCGAGGGAGCGGATTCTGCCCCTCTGTTCTGCCCGTGTGAGACCCCACCTGTGTCCAGGTCTGGGTTCCTCCACAGAAGAAAGATATGGACCTGCCAGAGCGGGTCCAGAGGAGAGCCATGGACATGATCAGAGGAATTGAACACCTCTCCTACAAAGACAGGCTGAGAGAGCTGGGGTTGTTCAGCCTGGAGAAGAAAAGGCTTTGAGGAGACCTCGTTGGGGCCTTTCTGTACCTTGAGGGGGCTTATAAAAAGGAGGGAGAGGGAGTTTTCATACAGGGACTTTTAAACCATATTTAATGGTGTTAAATTGAAAGAGAGCAGGTTTAGATTAGATGTTAGGATGAAATTCTTTACTTGAAGGTTGGTGAAGCACTGAAACAGGTTGCCCAAAGAAGGTGGGCCACATCCCATCAAGGCCACATTGGATGGAGCCCTGAGCAATCTGATCTAGTGAACAACATACCTGCCCATGGCAGGATGTTGGAACTAGATGATCTTTAAGGTCCCTTCCAAGCCAAAACATTCTATGATTCTATAATTCCAAAAGAATATTTTGAGGAACACCTCTAAACATATTGAAGTCGAACAGTATATTGCGGTTTGATTTGACATGTTTGTCTCCAACCAAGCCTCCTCTGTCATTCCAGAAGCCCCGACTGTAGCAGCCTTTCACTGATCTTCCATCATCTTGCGGACTGGAGGAAGTTATTAGAAATGTCTGTTCCCAATAAACTTTCCTTCAGGAGGGATAAATCCAAACTTACTGCTTAGAGATCACTTCAGGCATGAAAACATGCAAGCACATTATTAATGAAGTTTATTTCATGTTAATATAATACTGGCTGATCTCATTGTTTATATAAATGCTCCATTTTTATTTGAGTGCTCTTAACTACTTGACCTCAGGGATATCTGCCACAGAAAAAGGTTGATTGCTGCTCTTTGTTAGAGCAGTGTAACGGGCAGGGCTGGCTTGACTTCTCACAGGATGTAAAGCATAGAGTTTCAAAATGTCACACTCTGGAAGGTTACAGACTAAACAGGTTTCAACTAATTGGGTCTCTTCAGTGACTGAGGAAAAAGAAAGTTTAAGGCTTAGATGCTTATTTCAAAGTCATCCCTGCTTCTTCAATAACTCATTTTGATATTTTTTAATTTGCAAAAATGTGTCTGTGTGATCCCATAGGCTCTTAACTACTTTGTAATGAGTGTGTATGAACAGATGGAAAATGTTTTCAATTTCTGAGAGAACTGCTAATGGATGTCACCAGCTATTAGAAAAGCTCAGGTGGTTCCATTTTGGGAGAACAGGTATTGTCATAAGCCTCTTCATTTTTAATGAAATGTTTGCTCATTTATACCTTTATAGTAAGTTTAAGACTGCCCGTACTAGTGAAAAAAGATTAGAAATTGAGCTGGAAATTATTCACTGTGAAATAGTCCAGAACCTTAAATCCAAACATTTCAGCTGAAAATAACAAAAGCTTGTTGTAGGTCACATCAGTATCAGGGAAAATTTTTAACTGGAAAAAAAATTAATTCTATCAAGGCTAGACTTCTTTTTTTGTCTTTCTAAAAAATGCAGAACCATCCCCCCCAAAAAAACATCACAGCAGAAAGGAATAATTTTTCTATGTAATATTCAATACTCTATCCATCTATTTAAAATTTTATCCACTAACCCAGATGAGATTTCATACTGGTTTTGAGCTCCCTCTAGCATCAGACATTAGGATCTTCGCAGGAGAAGGAACTGAAATATGAAATATAAAGGGATAAAATGAAACTCAGTAAGTAAATTTTCCCTTATATTTGTCACTGAGGGGCAGAATTAATACAGTGAATAGGCCTGAGAAACAGCTAAAGAAAACAAAATGTTTTCCTGTCTGTGAATTGAAGGGAAGGAGGGAAGGAAGGAATTGGAGGGAATTTAGGCGCAGCCAGATTGGGATAGAGTGGTACTACTGGGTTGCCCTTCCTTTTCCATTACTACAAAAGACAGAGTTCAATAATGTAGGTTTCTCCTCTCTGTTCTGGCTTTGGCTCACATTGGTAAACTGTATTGAGACACTGCTTTGACCAAACAGCTGTGAACTGCATGAGATGGTATTAACAGATAATGACACCTCAGTGTGCCGTATACAGGCTGATAGTTTGGAGATTAAAATGTGTAAAAGGACCCTTTGGGGTCTGGAGCACAAATCTTGTGCTATTTCTCTGGGAGCCTGATGCCCAAACAACACCACCACAACCAGGTCTCCTTCAGCACCCATGGCCAGACCTGAAGAAGCTTTCACCCGGCTATTGCTCCTTATTTTACATCTCAATGTTTCCAGTTCAGTCTTCACCTTGCCCTATAAAGTGGGCAAAGGAGTAGCAGCCGTGGCAAGTAGGACAACACCTACAGCAATCTTTTCTCTGCTTTTGCAATGTGAAGGGCAACAGTGTTCAGAAGCAGAAATTAATTTTCTCAGCTGTCCCATGAAAGTGCTGATTTACTTTGCAGGCTGTCTCTGAGAGACAGGTGAGGCTGCAGGTGTTTATGCAGTGACTGGAATAATGGGGAAGGTGTATGAAGGAGCTTAAAGCGAAGTGTTAAAACCTGAAAAGGGTGGAAGAAAGATTGAACAGAGCAGACTCAGGGTGGAATATCTTCCTCATTAGTTTCTGCACAGCACGCATTTCCTAGGAACAACTTGAACATTCATGCACTTATTTTGCTCTCACGTTCAACAACTCCAGGCATAGAGAAAAGTCTCTATTGTTCAAGATACTGCAGAAATTATATTTCTTGGCCTCAGAAAAATTACACTTAGAGCTATAGGCCCAAACAGATGGACCAGACATTCTCCAGAGACTGGCTAGGTGAAGCATGGACCACAGCTAGCAATGATCTATATCTAAGTAAAAAAGAAAAGATCAAATTAAAAATAAATTTCATTTCCTGCATTGAAAACTACAAAGAAAATGGATATTTTAAATTCAATCTGAATAAAAAAAAATTAAACTTGTACCAATGATGGTATGTTAACTTCCTCTGGTAAAATAGAAATGTTTTGATGACCTCTCTCTGTCCAGCCCTGCCAACATTTCAGCATCTTCACAGTTAATTACTTCCACAATGAGAAATGATATAGGGAACCATCAGGCATTGCATGACACTGCAGCTCCTAATTCTGCTGTGTATATTCCTCGGCAGTCAGGCTGAGTTTGTTTTAAGTTTATTTTATTTCAACTCATCTTGCAGCAGAAGAAATGGAAGCCTCACGAACAGCTGGGATATGGCAGGTCTCGTATCCTGACTCATAAAAGTCGCAGGTAAGCCAAAGAAAAACTATTCCAAAGGCACAGAATGGCAGTTACTTTGCTTTTCAACAGCTCTGCACTGAAGGTAACAGATGCCTTTCTTTGAAACCAGTCTGTTGGAATTTCACAGAGGGGCAAAAAATGCAGAAAAAAACCCAAACACAAAAAAAAAGCCCAGCTGTCGGGTTCAAACAGCCTTGAAGTGGAGCTACAATCCAGGGAGACAGAGAAACATGCTGAAAACCAAGGACTGAGAATACTGTTTCAGTACGCATTGATAGAAATGCTGTTTTCCCAAAAACCACCTGTTCCCTCAAGGCTGCCTTTATCCATCCACATGTTTGACTCTATCTCCTGAAAATGGTGCCTTTCAAAGACAGGTTGCTTACCTGCCTAGCACCATAATTCAAGTTTTGGCAAGACTTACTGAGCACAAGCACTGCATTCCACCTGCCAGGAGTAACCATGATAAATGAGGTTTTCAAAACACTAAATCCTGGCACAAAAGAGAGTTCCTACTTGTGTTTCATTAAAATGGAGCTAGTAATAAGTATTTATATCCTAAGCAGCTGGGATAAAACAGGGCATAGCACCAACATAATTCCTGGCAGAAGGAAAGAGTGTTTTATAGAGAGCTTCTGCAGAAAAGATCCTCTTTGATAAAGAAACAGCTTTAAAAGCTGCTGTTTTCACAGAACATAACAGGTTTTCAGACAATATTGAAAAATGCTAAAAATCAGCCTCCATGCCAGAGATGAACACTGTTTGGAGTACAGAAGAATTGCATGAAGAGTTCTGTTGTCAAAGACCAATCTTGGTTGCTGAAGATGACCCAAGCTGAGTTTTCAAAAAAAAGAAACTAAAAAGTTCATTTCTTTGATAGTTGATAGGTGCCTTTTTCACTGATTTTGTCCCAGAGATTTGGATTATTTTGGATATGCAGAAGCTCAGCGTGCTCAAACAGCAGCAGCAGTGGTGAAAAAATTAGATAATTCTGGCAGCATCTTGAGGAAAGAAGTGTATGGTCTTACTGTATTGGATGAAGAGCACATACAGAAACACAGAGACCACAGCTATATTCAGCTCATGCCCAGCACCTCAATCTGTGCCTCTTTGCAAAGAACTTTTCCTCTGCTGGCCCCAGTGGCTACGTTCCTCTTCCTTCTGTCTGGTCTTTTCAGAACCCCTCTATTACCATCCTTCAGTGATGTTCTTGATGTCCCCTTTCCCAAAATAGTTATATGGTATGGAATATTCCTTTGGTCAGTTTAGCTGAGCTGTCTTGGCTATGTCCCTTCCCAACCTCTTGCCCACCCCCAGACTCTGAGGCTCGGGGCCAGGTGGTAGCGCTTTGGAGAAACAGCCATGAGGATGTGGGACAACTGCTCAGCTGTAGCCAAAGCACTGGTGTGTTATCAACACTTTTCCAGCTGCAGATACAAGGCACAGCACTATGAAGGCACTGGGAGGAAAGTTGACCCCATCCCAGTCAGACCCAATACATTTGATAATATGAAACATTTAATAATATGTATTTCTTAATACATACAAATTGAAATATGACTGTAAATGAATTAGAGAATTTAGAAAGAAGTCAAAAACTTTTAAGAAAGTATTTTTAAAAGAACCCTACAATGTGTTCATTACTTTTTTTACAAAGTCAGCCTTGAGGGGAAATCAACATTTCTTTCCTTGGACTATCTCCTCTGTTTTTGTCAGTATGAATTTTACCATTTGAATTCAATCTGACCTTGTATCTAACTTAAACTCCGGTCTTTTACAGACTATGCAAACTTGGTTTTCTCTTCTTTCCCAAATACTTTTAAACAGGAAAGGCATTGCACAAATGTTAGCTGAGTGCCTTGTCTCTGCGTTAGCAGAACAAGTTCATACAGCCCCTTGTTTGATGATCTGCTTGTCAATTTTGCCCTGAGACAATAAACAAAGTGTCAGACTTAGGATTTATTTGTGTAACAGAGAGGCATGCAATGCATGGGTTTTGGAGAACTACAGGACTTTAACAGTAATCCTTCTCTGATTCATGCAGTGCATTGGTCTGGAGGATTTATGGATATCTGGTAGCCCCGATGGATTAGGAAGGGTACAAATCTAGAAAAAATAGGCATGTAGCCTGTGTGGTTTGACTGCATGGGGTGAAATTCATGTTTTGATAATCCAGACTTCAAGAACAGTGTCAAGGTTGTGTCCCCTTTGGCCAGATCACATTGACCAGCTTCCAGGAGAAAAAAAAAAAAATCCACAGAAAAACCTGGAGTGTGGTCAAATTATCACACAGTTAAATTACTAAATAGTAGTGTGGTAAAATTGTGCTTTCTGGGCCTGGGTCTAGAAAGATCTGCTAAATCTATTCATGGTGCATGATCAAGGTTTCATCAACGGAATTCCTAAGCTTTTCCTTCAAAGTATATAGTCTTCCCTCAACCCCTGCCAAATCAGGGCTGGACTAAAGTATTAGCAACATTTTGGACAGACAGGAGAAATGCATGAAGTGAAGAGATGCAAGAATGCATAGGTGAAAGCCCTCTCCACTATGAGACAGCATCACAAGTTACTTGGGCGTCCAGCTACAAAGCTGAGAAAAGATCTGTGTAGCCCAGTAGATTTCAGTTTTAACATCCAAATGGAAACAAAAGGAAAACTATGGGTTTTTCTCCTTATCTCAACCCAGTGCTTGCTATCTGCCTTGAGAAAAAAGTACTGAGCAGACAGTTTTCCTCATTGTTTTTTGACTGTCCCTTACAACCATATATATTTTGGGTGAGATCTGAAAAAATAGTTGCAGAAATATTTCAATTTCTTTTATTCGTGGTACTGAAACACTTTGGATGCCTGGTCATGAATAAGGTACCGAGTGGACACCAACTGGACAACACATCACAAAATGTTACTTCCACCAACCGGTTTGCAGTAGAAGGCAAACACAGATCGATGTCTGAGTGCAAGGAAGCAGTGATACACAATAGTAGTGTAAGTGGTGCACTCAGCATTCAGCTACTTGATTTTTTCAGATTTTGGTTTTGTTCTGGTTGTTTCAGGAAATTTCAGATTTTTTCATCAGTGTCACAACAAAGGAAAGCTTTAGGAAGACAACAAAGAGGACATTTTTGTAGTATATACAGCCAATGCCTCCTAAGCTATAAGGAATCACAGCAGGATGAAATACCAAAGGAATTATTTAAAACTTGTTTGGAAAGCTTCACAGGGTGGCTGGCATTGTTGTACAATTTTTTGACTAAAGGAATCTCAGATACCCAATATTTTTCAGTTGTACATTAACTAGCTTCAGGCCAATTTACCACACACCCTGTCCCTGAAAGTTATGCACCGTAAAGTGTACATGAAAGAATAATACTTCCTCCTCATGGATCTGATAGAAGAAAAGAGAATATCTAGGAATGGTTTCAGATTCTGCAAGTATTAATAGAAACACAAAACAAAATGACAAGTTGCAGCTCATTTCACCCATTTCAACTTCAGCTGTGGGGCTCTTCTTAAATGCTATGAGTTTTACAGGATGACATTAATTCCTCTTTAGGTGTAGTGACACGAAGTAAAGCCTTTTCCATACTTGCCTACTGGCTGCTCCATGACTCCTAAACCTCTCACCTTTTAATTTTAGATATCTCCTGGCTCAGGAAAATATGATCAGAAGAATAGTTGTTAGTCAGGGAATACCCTTCTGCTTTTTAGTACTTTAAATACAACAGAGTTTTAAACAGATTATGTTTTTTCCCCCAACAACAATGAATATTTATTGCATTTGCTCTGGATTCTCAAGTCAATCATTTAATAACCTTATACAGGAAACATCAACACAAATTTTTTTCATTGCTGCCAAAGTTCCCCTCCCCCCAAGCAATTCTTTAACGTTTTGAATGCCTTTTTCAGAGGGTAAGTTTGCTATTCCTAGCCAAGAATTNTGGGAAGTGTTTGTTGCAGACGGCTTTCAGGCCAGAGAAGCTGAGGCACTCGAACCTCAGTAAACAGCAATTAAGCGGTCGTCTTTCCAGACGGGTTTCGGACCCTCCGCCGCGGCCAAGCCAAGCCAGGCACAGGCAGCGCGGCAGTGGGACAGACCAAAAGTGCTCAATAAACATCCATTTTCAGAGGAGAGTCTGTTCCATTTGATTCAACCCACCTTCTAGATTTTATATGTTGATTCTCCTACTACACAAGGATAACAAATGCAAAATCAAGCAGCTTGATGATTCACAGAGAGATAAGTAAGTATTTTCAAACCATTAATAACCTTTTTGTTTTCTGAATTAGAACATAGTGAATACAATTGTCTTTGTAAAGCTCTAAAACCCTACTTCTGAAATGCAAAGTTTGTAAACATTGGCCTTTAAGTAGTCTGCAGGATAAGTGCTTAAGCTGAAGTAGACTTGGGATTTTCTGTTTCTTTCTTTTTTCCTCCCCCTCTTTCTATTGAATCCTGTCCATAGCCCTGACACAGCTTGAATGCAGGAGCTTTATGGGGGATACTGGAAATTCTTTACAATAAACTCATCAAGCACACACCCTTTCATCTTCATGAGCTTTTGAATTCCTTTTGCTTAAAGCAAACACAAGGAAATACGTAGCAGGAAGGTCAAGGATAGTAGGTCTAGGATAAATACTGTAGAACAAGTGACAAGTCAAATTTAAAGTTTTATTTTCTGTGCAGGACTCACTGCTTAGCTGTGAAGGTGTCATTATCTGTTTAGCTTTTCAAAGCCATTCAATAAAGTAAACACAAATAAATTGCATCCAGAACAGGGTTATAAGCAAGTGGGACTAGAAATAAGAAGTATGAATGGGATCTGGAGACATAACAATGGGCATTTCAGTCCAGTACTTCTGAGCCCACCATTACAGATTTCTGCACTCAGAAAAGCTTGTGTTGCCTAGAGATCATGTTTTAAAAAATCCCAGTTCCCAAATGCCTTTAAAATTTTCAACGTATCTTCTTTCCCTTCCCTCTGGGAGTGAAATGCCAAAGATTGTTAAGCATTCTGTGAAAGACAATTATTGTGTATGTCTCATCACAAACCCATTTAGATAAAACAGAGTTCCAGAAATACAGAAAAAGTGCCTACAAAGAGATAGATATGTATCTATCCATACATAGAAAGCCAATTGTATCCTGGGCTGCATCCAAAACAGGGCAAGGGAGGGGATTCTGCCCCTCTGCTCCCCTCTGGTGAGACCCTACTTGGAACACTGTATCCAGCTCTGGGGTCCCCAGCACAGGAAGGACATGGACCTGTTGGAGTGAGTCCAGGGAAGGGACACAGAGATGGTCAGAAGGATGGAAAAGAAAGGCTGAAAGAATTGGGGTTGTTCAGACTGGAGAAGGGAATGCTTCAGGGTGAACTTAATTGCAGCCTTCCAGTACTTCAAGGGAGCCGACAAGAAAGATGGAGAGACACTGTTTACAAGGGCATGGAGTGACAGAATGAGGATTGAATGGATTCAAACTGAAAGAAAGTAGGTTTAGATTAGATATTAGGAAAAAATCTTTACTGTGAGGGTGGTGAGGCACTGGAACAGGTTGCCCAGAGAGGCTGTGGATGCCCCATCCCTGGAAATGTTCAAGGCCAGGCAGGATGGGGCTCTGATCTGCCTGGTTTAGTGAAAGGTTCCAACCTGGCCCATGGCAGACAGTTTGGAACTAAGTGATCTTTAAGGTCTCTTTCAGCCCAATCCATTCTATGATTCTATGTTATCATCCTGTGTTTCCATACTGTGCACTGTTATGCCTTACAATAAGCAATGTAACACATACACACACACACACACACAAAGGTGAGTTCAGTACCTCTCTTTTCTGTTTTTAACAGTTTTAACTCCAGTATTGGGTAGTGTAAATTTTAAAGGATCTAAGTACAGTAAATCAATTGAAGAAGGAAAAGTGTTTTTGTTAGTTTTCAAAGCCAGGCTAGAATGAAGCTCTAAGTATTTGATAGGAAGTCATAGAAATGGAAATGCTAAGTATAACTATTCTTAAACTGGCATAACTTAATGTGAAATGTGAAATTGGGAGACTGAGATTTTACTGTGAACATTTTGCCTAAAAGCCAAAACACTGAGATTAAATAAATATAAACTCTGTTGCAAGAAATAGACTCTGTGTGTTTGAAGACTGTGCAATGAGACATAATAGTTGTATAACCTTTTAAAGGTTATGCAGCCAAACATTGTTTAGTGATGCAACCTTTGTATGCCAGAATTCAATGGCAAAATGGGTCAACAGTGTAACTTATGAGGGACTCTCCTGATTCCCTCCTCACACGAATCAAATTTGGAGGCAGAATAATGTCTTATGATAGCAAGCCAGTACTTGCTGAATGTGTTGTGTGGCAGCTTGCAATATACCTTCATCTGAAATCACATTTATAAAAGAAATGTTCAATTCAAACCCATTTTTTTACCTCATTTACTGACACCTAATCTATAATTCTTGCTCCACACGTAAGACATTGCACTATGCAGACAGCAGTGAAAAATGGCAGCAACAGAGAAAGTTCTTGTGTCTCCAGTAATTCCACAGTGCAGGGATAGGCCTTTAGATTTAGCTTAAGTGGGTCCATGAAAATTAGGGGCAGATTAGGATAAAACAAATTTTCATATGAAATTATGTAACACTGCTCTGACTGGATTGCTCATTTTCACTTTTCATTTAATTCAAAATCTCCCACTTCTGGAATTATCTGTCACTGCCATTCAGACACATCTTCAGATAGAATGAATAATCCTCTATTGCACTGCCATCGTATCTTTATGCCTGGTGCCATTTGCATGTTCTTTTAATGGAGATAATTCCTGTCAGTCTAATTGCAAGATACAAACACAAGTTGCCAAAGGAATGTCATTTTCTCAGGAGGTGTGGCTGTTGAAACTGTTATGAAGGATCACTGTTCATAGTTTCTGAATGTTTTTTGCAGCATGATGGCTGCAAATAATGGGGAAAGATTCATGTGAGGGGGCAGCACCTTCCCACTGCAAGACACGGGAGTCCCTGAAAGGTAACAGGGAAATATCCTCCTCTGACCTGCACACTGCTGGGTGACATTTTGACATAACAAGTGTCTCTTTTAGCGTGGATCCCTTCAAAAACCTTTTCTACTGAGTCTGGCAGATGGTTTCAAGCCACATGAATCACCAGACCTATTTCTAAATAATGCTTTTTTGGTGCCTCAGTCAAACAATTCTTCCTGCTCTTCCCATGGGCACAACCTTCACCATGACCTTTTGGTGATGCCCTGGTGCATTTCCCACTAAAGCCTTCTTATTTTGGAGACCAACTATACTGGACCTAGCAGGTAGGTCCTTAGTTATCAGATGTCACTATAGAAGGAAAAAAAAGATGACACAGTTGTTTGATCATGGTTCTGGGTTTTCCTAGACACTGGTGATTGTTGCTGCCTGGTTCAAACCACAGTATGTGGAAGCTTCAGAAAATACCTTCTGAAGTCAAGAACTGTTCACTCAGGTGCTACAGGAAGATTAAGTCAGTGAGCTGGGATCAGAGCTCAAGTTTCTTAACTCCTTTGAAAGTTCCATTCAGTTGTCTGCATTGCCTTCCCTGGTTAATTTTTAATGTGTTAAAATCTATAATTTACACACTTAGACAAAAACTTGTAATTTGCTCGGTTTCTTTAATGTAGCTTAAATTGCACTTTTATTATTAAACTGTTAAAAAAATGCCTTTGGACAATTTGGAGAGTGCGTGACACTTCATAGTTGAAATTATTATATTTAGATTCTTTTTTTATTATCCCAAAGTCTGTCGGTGTGGGAGTAGCAACTTCAAGTGATGGTTAGTTATTGAGTAACATTTGGGTTACTACCTTTCCAGAAAAGTACTCACATTTCTGCTGAGAAATTGTCTTGATTTCTTTTTATTGCTAAAACTTAATGATGTATTAATGGAGGGGGATGGGATTCTGTCTACTGATCTCATTTGGATCTTTGGTCTCCCTGCTAATAATGCAAAAAAAAAAAAAAAGTCTACTAGTTACTGCCAGGGCTAATGATGACCTCTGACCATGATGGCCCAAAGTAATCTCTGCCTTGGTTTCCCAACTATTAAATATGAAGGGGAATACAGACCACTGTAGGCTGTGAGTCCTTTTCTTGTTTCATCTTTTAAAGCTCCAATTCTGCAGTGCATACAAGCACAACTTTATCATTGTGACAGTACTGCTGTCAGTGGAGCTGCTCCAAGAATAAGGTCAGCAAGAGCATTCTTACAAGGCCATGGATTGAAAAATATTTGGGGTGAGATTTATTCCCCAGTTAAGAACCTGAGTGTTGCCCAGCACAATAGTTTCTTCTTCTTGTTTGTGGCTTCCTCAGTAAAAAAGTTTGTTACAATAGTAATAAAGTGAGAAGTTCTATCTATTCTTTATCATTTTACAGCGCTGTCATATTTCACATCTGGTACTGTGTTTGGCTTTTATTCCCAGCCCTGTTAATATGTATTATATCCATAGTACTGCAGACTAAGAAGATTGATTGAATGTTTCTAATAAATATTAAGCTCCAGGGTTATACAGTTGCCCATCAAGAAAAAGGACAAACACATTGCAAATGTCTGAATTTCTAACATGTCAAATGAAACACACAGGTTTCAATCAAAAGCAAGTCTACTTAAATGGATTGATGTGCTTCAGACAGGCAAAAAATAAGCATGAAAGACTAAGGATTGTTTCCCTGGTTTTATTTCAGTTTCTTTTCACAAGACAGCACAATACAGTTATCAGATATCGGGTATTGAGCAGCCTTTCATGTATTATTTAGGAAAAAGCTCAGCTGTTTTAGGTGGCAAAAGAGTGCAATGTAAAGTGAGTATTATCTGTAATTTTCCCTTGAGCCAAGATTTATTTTTGCCCAGTTTCCTGTTTACAGGGAAATGCAGCTAGCGGGTGACTTCTCACTCCTGTTACTGAGGCCTTGAGAGCGATAGCTGCCTTAATAAATCCATGCTCCCTGCTGATTATTGATTCCATCAAGCTCAATGAACAGAACTAAGAAGTTCCTAATTTGTTGTGACTTTGCATAGATGTGTTTATTTATTAAAGGAGGGAGCTGTGGCAGTGTGCTTCCCATTCAGCACTGGTACAACTTAGTTTGTATTGGCAAGGACTGGGGAGAGAAGGGTGGGCCATGCCAGGCAGCTTGCATGAGGCGAGATGAGATTGATGAGATATTTGCCATTATTGCTCCTCAGCAGAGTCTCTGTGCTGCCTCTCCTTTGTGCCTTTTCTTCCCCTTTCTAATATTCTAATACACTATTCCTGGTATTTTTGAGCAGATAAAAGCAGGGGACAAAATTTTGCTCTAGTTCTGCACAAGGGGGTTCATGGCCAGGTCACAAGTCTAGCAAGACAACTTATGTGTCTTTCCTTCCACTTATTTTCCCTAAAAATAGCTACTCAACCCTGTGAGTTGAAACTGGAAATATCTACACTGATGATTAAGTAACCCATTTAGCTTCAGGGCTTAATCACGAAATATTCTAATTTGGAGGACAATTAGAATATATTCTTAGAATTTTATATACAATTTTTTGGACAATGAAAACAAATGAGTTAGAGGAGAGTTTCTGCCCTCAGTCTATACCAACCATCATTTTTTTTTTTAACAGTTTCAAGCCCTTCATTCCCAGGAATTTCTCTGGTTCCTCACACTTAGTTCAGTTAGAATTATGTTGTGTCAGAAATGAAAGGATGAAATAGGGGACATCAGGGCATAGAGTAATTTTCCATTTAACAGGGAATTCTTCACTGAACAAGTGACTACCAGTTCTCTATGGTTCATTGGCTGGCTATGTGGATAAACAACTACAGACTCAGATCCAGGAAGAAAGTGAGATTTCTGATATGCATCTGCAACACTCTTTGGCAGTGCCAGCTCTATAATTCTGTATTTAAGAGAATGCAAAGCTTACCATGCAAACAAGTTCCTCGATGAAATTATGTGAGGTCTAAAACAGGAATATTCAATGCATTAAGAGGATAAAAAATAAATTAACACAGAAATTCAGTAGCTACATTGAGAATCTGACAGTAATGCCTGCCAACACAGGTAATAAATCAAAATTTACATTTAATAAAATCACTGTCACAAAGTTTCTTATTTTTCCAGTGCTTCAGAAAAGCTACTAGTTGTTTCTCAGTCAGTTATTTTTATAGTTACCAACCACTGTATTTTCTTTTTTTTTCTCCTTTGGAGGCTCTGGTGCTTTATTCTAATTCTCCAATAGCAACACAAGGCTGCAAAAAGAAATTGCCATCCAAAAGACTGAAATTTCAAAAATCATCAATGTCTTAAATCTCAGAATAACTTGCAAAGAAAATGTAGCGAAATGTTTTCTTCCCACCATAAACAGCACCTTATTTCAATAAATATTTCAGAGCTGTTTATCTGATAGCCTTATTCTGTTATTTAGTCAAAAAAGAGGATGGACAAAAAAATGTTTGGACGTTTCTGAAAAGAAACATGTCAACATTCTGATAGTAAGTTTCAATAATAATTATCCACCGAGAATTCAGATGAAAATAACATTTATCTCCAAGATATTTTCATTCTGTGTTATCAGCATTTTCCAACAGGTCACTTTAGAAAATTTTCAGCTAGCTTAATGCAACATGAGTTGTACTGGTATTATTATGTGTGACTCTATCATTTGTTTACAGGCAGCAGTACCTGCAGAACTTACCTCTGAATGCAGAGGACAAGATCGTGCATCATGGTAGGAAGCATTCAGGAAAAGAGAAGAGAATGAGATAGGAAACAAGCCCACATATATTTAAGCACAAGTCAGCAGAAGCAGATTACTGTGGAACTGCTTGGATGAGAATAATCTCTGTGTTGCAACATCTTAAAAAATACGCTAAACCCCCTGAATCAGCCATGAGGCTCCTGGTAAATAATGAAGAAACCCATGAGCTTTTTGTCCAGAGGCTCCCTTGGCATTGATTTGGTGTGTGATACACAGTGTTGTGAGGAGGTGTGTCTACAGTGTTTTGAGCTATTCTAGAGCTCTGTTATGTACACAAATATATGGTAATTGTGCCTTCTCAGCCATACAACCAGTTGCTCAGCACTGGTCATATGTCTGGGGGATCGCTTATCAGATCTTGCTATCATATGCACAGAAGCCATTTGATTTCATATTTATGTCTTTATATGGCTCCTGGTGACTTCCCTGTTGAGATCAAACCCCAGTCTGGGAGACTACAGCACCTGAGGCCCTATTTGAAACCTGATCTCAAGCAGTGCACACAGGTAGCAAGACTTAGAGTTGGTATTGATAAGCTGCACAGAGAAGGGAAGGAAACGTTGATTTTACAGACATGAGGCTGAGTCTTCTTTCTAGTCCTCCCCTACAAATGAAAAGCCAGTGGCAAAAAAAGGCATTTAAAAACCCTTATGATGGTAATGGTCGGTACACAGATCCGACATTGGTGTTTTGATTTTAACTGTGTGCAGTAACAAAATTACTAAGCATTAACAGTTTCAAAAGTTTATGGTGCTTGTCTCCTGTTCTGTCGAAGTCTGCAACAGCCCAGTTCCTCTTTCTCTCCCATTCCTTTCCCCCCAAGAGCATCGTGACTGTCAATTGCACAGCTCCTCTGCTCCAGCACTGGAGATGGATGTGGAATGCACCCTCTTTACTCTTCCCAGCTGAGTGATTCTTCCTCTCACCTGCCCAGCAAGGTCATAACAGCTACATGGGGGACAAATGGGATCTCTATGTCCATGGACTTCATAAAACCTCAGTAGCATCATTCTCCCCCTCGCCTCATAAAAACGTCCCTTAGCACTAATATGATTGGTGGTAGCAGAATCTTTTAGGTATTTATTTATGTCCTTCTTATTATGATTCAAATCCTGTTGTCTGTGTTATCTTTACAGATCCCACGCTCCTTCAGTGTCCTACATGGGAGTCCTGAAGAAGCAGAAAAGCACTTGAACCCAGAATCCAAGGTTTTCTCTGCTAACTACAAGGAATGATCCAAACTTACAGAGTAAGTTCCTTTGCATTTCCTGTGCTACAAGGCTCTGGGTCTCAAGTTTGTTATTATTTATTATAACAACACACACTGAATGGGAAATGTTAACTTTTTTTTTCCACTGGAAGGTGAAGAACTACAGAAAGAGGTAGGCATGAATCTAAGTACAAGGAATGCTTAAAAATAACAGTAAGAGGTTTCCATAATAGATGTGTATCACAAAAGTTCAAGATACTACTGCTCTAGGGTTTTATGAATTTCATTCACACTTGTATTTTTATACTTTTATACAACTCAAATCAAGATACACCAGAAAGTGCAAATAAATAGTGCTGTTAGAAAGGTATTAACACATCCAAGAAGCATATACTTATTTTTATTTTTTTTGATGACTTGCTTGTATGACACTGTATTTACCATATTTAGGATCAAAATACACTCCTGATCCTTTTACAAAAAACACATTCTACATTGCTCTTTACTCAGCTCTGACTAAAGAGAGGCATCAGTTGATCACTGCACTCCTGATCACAAAGAGGTGCACACAGAGATGATGGAGCACTAGGAGTTCAGCAGCTACTAGTTAGGGATAGGGGGGGGAATGCATTCTCGCTACTTGGTCAGAAATGCCGGCGTTTGAAATGGAAGCATTTTGGACCTGCACTGTCTACTCTCTTGAAGGACATGATGAGATACAAGCTGGGTTTGCCTCCCACCAATATGCACCTGGATGTGAGATCAAAGCTCACAGACTGATGTCTCCAGGAGCCGTCAGGCTGCTACACATGGCTTCCCTCCTGAACACTGACAAAGATCACGTTCCATAAAAGCTTCCCGCACCTTCTGGGGAAGCCCCTGGTCTGCAAGATGCTTATTCTTTCTGAATTAGGATTTTCAAAACCTGACCTCTAAACCTTTCTCTATCATAATGCAAGAGTTCTCATATGATTTCCATTTTAATAGGTTCAATTGTTCTACATGCTGACTAGATTATAAATGCTGTGGGTGTTTCCCTCTCCCTTGTTTTTTCTTCTTGCATCCTCATATAGGTGTGTTTTGAAGTAAATATCATCTTCTGGAGTATCTGTGCACCATCCTGGATGATATGGCTCTTGCTTATGTGACAATGCAGGTGTTAAACAGTAGGAACAATGATAATAATGTTATCAGTATTGCTAGGAAATTAAGTTTAGATGTAATTTTGCAAAACAAAGATGTCAAGAGATGACAAGAGATTGACAAGGGACAAGACATGGACAAGGAAGTAAGCCTTAAATACACCTAGAAGGAGGGCAGAGAATAGAAAAGCAGCCTGCAAGACCCTTGCTTCCCCTTCGCTTCACAGAAGCCAAACTGGTAAAGGTAGGACTCCAGTGGGAAGTCAGCTTTCATCCTTTTTTCTGGGCTGGAGGAATCTTTGTAGTTACTGATAGGGACAAAAATATGTCATACACAAACACGTTCTAGGGAGGATTCACGTTTTGGTATCCTTTCATTAATGGCTATTGCATATTTGTATGTAGGGTTAGTGGGGACTTTGATGACTGATATTTTTTCCAGATATGTCCAAGCTGTTCACTGAAAGTCATGCAGATGCAAATTTAAGAGGTCATTAGCACATCTGGAAAAGGTGCTCCCCAGCAGGCATAAATGCTACTAGAATCAGGTAATAACTTTCAGAAACTAAAGAAATGCTAGTTGCTAAATTCTATTTGTAACTTTTACTTTTCCTGATTTATTTGCATTGCAAGCATTCCCTCTTCAGTTGCTGAGTTCTTTCATTTAGACTGTACAATTTAAAAACAACTGAATATACAAAGAGAGTTCAATTTCTACCGGGGGTCTGAACTTTTTGATAACCTGTCTTCTCAGTGATTTCTGAATTGTCACAAAGAGAAAGAATTATTTTTGGGAATGCTGGGACAGTAAGAAAGTATAAATCTCTCTTTTCTAAGCAGCTGTTAGCTGTCCGGGCAAGTATGTCACATATAGACCTGATTTGTGAATACAATAAAAAACTGGATCAAGAAAGCTCAGAGCATGTACTATTTAAATATGGAAAACACATAAGTGATGTGTCAGTTCTGATTTCCAATAATTGTCAGAAAACAGATTTTTTTCCTTTACTAATTCAGCTTTGTGAAAAGCATTTTAATGTAAAAACAGCTAGGGGTGAGTCAGAAATGAGTGTCAATTGTTGTTGTGAAGGAAGAAATTCTGTGTTTTCTGAAAAAAAAATTAATCTCTTGCATGTGATTCTGATGTCTTCTATATCCCTGTGATCATCCTTTTTATAGCACTTCCCAAATTTTCATTTCTCTCATTTGCAATGTACATTTATTTGCCTTCATATAAATAATTTCTCGATAAACCAATGCTTCTTTTCTTTCTCACAGCTGTCAGAGTTAACCAGAAGATTGAGAAACGAAGACAACAATCCCCGCTCAAACACTGCTCCTGGCACCTATGGCTTTCCAAGGAAGTCACCATTATCCTTGCAGTCTCTGGGAGTGCCTCCTCTGACATCAGTATTTCAGGAGTAATTAACTTGATAGGACAGTCAAAAGCTTTCAGTGCATATTAGATCAAAATTCTCAGCTCATGCATGAAACAAGCGATGCAATGTTTTAAATCAGAATACACTAAAAGCAAAAAGAGGAACAAGTCAAACTGCTGCACAATCAGGTGTCAAACTTTTAACCCTGGTAACTAGACATGCATCCCAAATCAAAAGTGTGTTCAAAACACGTTTTAAATTCTAAGGCTGTAGGTGAACAAATAAAATCATCCAGCCCTGGCGCTTTTTGGTGCAGAACACAACCTCTTCCCCTCCCTTGCAGAGATAGGAAAACTGATGAGTTTTCCCATTTACAGACTAGTCTAGAACAACTCCAGAAGAAAAATTCCGTTCGTGGAGTGTTGGCATGCATTCAGGTCAACAACTTGTCTAAGGTATGAAAAGAAAGCATGGCACCCATCCATGCCTGTAATGTGTCTTTCACGCAACGGTTTTCGGTAGTGAGATGTGTGTGAAATGATGCAGGTGATTACTTTGCAAGTTCCTGTGGATACTAAGGACCCTGACAAACAGATTTGCATTGACCCTAAAGCTTAAGCTTTTTATTTTATATTTTAGGGGATTTTAATCGTACCCTTTGACAGTACTAAACATGCATTTGTGCTTAAACATAAAGAGATTTAATGAGCAACACATTGGGCAAGATCCTGCTGCATGAGCTGATTCCTTACATATGCTGTCACCAGCACCAATCCCATGATCAGTGTAGGGCACCTTAACCTTGTGTCTGGTTCATCCCCCAGCTCCAGCTGTGCTTACATGAGGTGACACCCGAACACTCATATTCCACAAAGGTTACAAAAAAATACAGTGTTTTTTCATTGTCCTCTAAAATTGCTTGGAATTAATGGACCTACTTTTTGTTACTAACAGAGAAATCTTCTGTCAGAGATCGTGTGGTACCATGCCCTTGAAGCCTTTAAATCTTTTCCCTGAGTTGAAATGTCTTGTTGTGATCCCATACTTCAAAGGAATATCATTTGTCTTTCAGTTAAGCTCTACTGATGAAAATTCTTCCTCCTGGCTTTAAATATGTATGCCTCATTTGAAGCCACTTCTTTTTTTTTCCTTTCCTTAATTCTATGTAATAGGTTGTCTAATCGAATTACTAGTTGTGTTTAATTTAGTCATCATAACCCAGTGTCTTGATCTCTGGGGGCAAATATGTTGATTTTTAATGAATTGGTTGATTTTCTGGCAGTTTATGAACTGTTTTTGCTGAATATATCAATTATCATCACCATGTAATCAAATCTGCCAATTATGTGACATTGTGCTAGTTCATTGAGCAAATGCAAAGAAAAGGCTGTCACCAAAACTGCTGGGTACATACTACTTCCCTGATAAGGGAAGAACAATCACTTTGTAGAATTAATCCAGAAATGTTATAGTTAATTTTAATTATCTTCTTCTCCTTCTGTCATGAAAGCTGTGTCTTGGATCCTCCTCCTTCCCTCCAGTCACAAAGCTAGATTGTGATTGCTTCTAATTATTTTATAGGATAGAAAAGGTTTTTGTAAACAACTGTGAGAGACACACTTCTGTGACAAAATGATACCAAACTAGACATAATAATATCAACAAAAAAGTCTGTCAGCTGTGACAACTTCATGACAGATTTATCTCCCACACAAAACTTTTTTTTTTCCCTGTTATGGATACTGATGAAACATGCTTTCTAAGTGGATTCCTCCCAAAAAAACAACCCCCTCACCAAAATTCAGAGTAGTGTCTACATGTTCCTCTGCCAAAGGGAACAGGTCATGAAAGATCTGACATTTTTAATACCAGCCTAGCCATCACTTTTAATGAGAAGAGATTTAAGAGAAGGAACAGTTTACACTGGCATGTTTTCTTTTCCTTAAAATTTAACAAACTCAAGTCTAAACAAAAGGCATTTGGGAACTCCAAGGGAAGACTTCAAAGTACTCAGAGTTAGACCGAGCATGCTGGTCGCTCCCAGCTGACAGATAAAGGATTTGGAGGCCATGAATACAGAAAGTGGGACTGAAGGTGTGTTCAGACCTGGTTACAAATCACACCACCATCACTGAAAATTTTTAGAAATCCTTTCAGTCAAAGAGTGTCTTATCCCTCCTCCTCAACCAGGGTTTTCTGCAGCCAGTTTGAAAGCCACATGCAATACATACAGCTCTACACGTGTATAATATGTTGCTGTACAGACAAGTGCTCTTCTCTTCCCCTTCTCTTTTATCATTTCTTGAGGTATGAGGCCCCCAATTCCATCATGCATAAAGATTGATGCCACTGTGGTAGGAGAGAAGTACACCAATATATGGACTGCAAATGAACACCGCTTGTTTTCTGGGCTTCAAAGAACTTCTCTGATGGGTTTTGAACTGACACAAATTTAGCAAGCTCATGAATGTCATTAAGATTCTGCCTAGCCCCAGTTCCACATCAGCACGGATTGGACCACCTGCCTCTGCACACACCACACCAGACATCAAATGCAGTAGAGCTAAACAAGATATTTAGGTCCTGTTACCTTCTGCTGTAGTGAAATCAGCTCTCTGCCATGCTTGTGAAGCATCCTTGTGAATAAATTTATATGTAAATATATGTGTACTTTTACATATTTTTCCTAGTGCAGAAGGCATTAGGGAAATGAAGCACTTGTTGTAGGCAAGCAAAGCTGGATTGATGGTATTTGTTTTAATCATAACAGTTGGTGTGCAATTATGGGAAAATGTAATGAGTTTAAGGGCTGTGTGAAGCTTACTCAAAGGCACGAATGAAAGGGTGCGTTTCTTGCTTGTGCTTCATCTGTTCTGCCCTAAAAAAAGTAAACTTTTCTTTTCCACCCTATCTAAGCTGCTTATCATACTGGAGAACCAGCCAGAAGGACCTGGCTGAGGCAGTACCAAGGTGGGACGTCTGGGAGCCCCACAGAGCTCTAACATCCATGGTGTTGGCTGGTGCCAAACATGGTGCTTCCAGGGCTTCTCCCAGGAAAGGAAGAGTTCTCTGCCTGCAAAATGTTGCAAACTCTCTTTATTCCTGAGGACTGCATGAACATGTTTGGATTTTTTTTCCCTTGGTAGTGCGCCCTGGATTCTTTGCAGCCTCAGGCAGCAATGTTGGAGGAAAGACAGACGGTTGAGTAGCCCAAGTCCACTTTCTTTGTCAGGAAGTCAAGTAAAAAAAGATTTCTTTAATACAGTGTTGATCTTAGTGACCTTTACTGAGCTCCTTTCCTTTCCTGAGACAGAGAATTAGTCTCCCTTCTATTCTTGGTTTGAAGTGATAAGCTTGTTCCTTTGCCATGGGAATGGACAATGGGTAAAAATCAATTCTCATTTAAGAAGCTACAGCAGTTTGCCTTTGCCTTTTCCTGCTGCCTGTATTGATTCCCTGAGCTCTCAGAGACACTATCAATCCTGCTGCAGTCCAGGTTTATTTGAAAAGGAACTTGATGATGGGTACAGTTCCGGAGAAAAGTCTCTTCTGTCTCCTCCTTGCTCTTCTGAGAGACAAACCAAGGCCATCTGTGGTGGTGTGCAGGGATTCTCTGGAGGAGAACAACATGGCCATGATTGTCAGTGCAATGACAATTGCAGTGCTTGTCACTGCAGCCCTTGTCACTGCACTGTTCTCTTGTTTATGTGGATCAGCCAAAGTAAAAGGAAATTTACTTTGGGGAAGGAACAGAAATGCAACAGCTTCTTCATGATGGCATTTTAGATGGTATTTTCTTGATGGTCCCTTGACTCTTAATTACCATGAGATAGTCAACAGGTCTGTAGCACCCAGTCCAAACAGTGCTTATGTATCTGCCCCATATATTAACAGATTTTTTATTTACATAAGGGATTGGATAGTCATTAAAACACCCCACTGGAAATGATATCTGAAATATTAAGCTCCATGGACATTATACTACTGTAAATGACTATATGGGGTGAGGAGAAAGTGGAAAGTCAGGTGCCCATGACTTCAAATATTCGTGCTCTTGTAGATCACTATATAATTGTTGCCACTCCTTTTTCCCAAACAGGAAATTCAAGCCAAAGGAGCTCTAGTGCAGCAGGTTGGTTACAACCTGGCTTTTATTGATGGTGGCAAGGTGATCTGGTGCAAAACAAGTTTCCTAACTGGACTGCATTAAGAACCATCTTTAAAACAATCTTTTTATACACGTGAAATTAGGTATCTGTTTAATTTTTCCCTACCTTTATGCAGACAACAAGTTCAGTAGAGAAAAAACTCCACAAACCACTGGGAAAGGTACATCAGATGCCATGCACCTGCAGGATTTCTTTATAGACACAGCTATAAACAGTCAGCGATTGCATACATTTCAATATTCACTTCCAGATTTAAAAACTCATACCCATTCTGTTATGTTTCTTTGCAATGAGAATTCCCTGCTGGTTTTCCATGAGCCTTATAGATAAAAACCCTAATATTGACAAGAAATATGAGACTGGTACCAAAAGCTCAATACATCCCTGCTCAGTGCTAGCAATAAGAATCATTTTCTGTGGATAATCACCTGAGAATATTTTTCTGCCCTTCCTGCAGAATTTTCTCCACACTTTCTATTTCCTCCTAGACTTTACTTGCAAGTGCTCCTGTTCTGCATGGATGGATGGATGGATGGATGCTAGGTTGTAGTGGTCACTTTCAGTTGCTACTGTCAGACTGAGCTCAATTAAACAGTTTTGGGTACATTGGATCTGACTTTTTTTCCTAGAGACCAAAAAACCAAAAGGGCTGGTGACGGTGCAAGGCAACTACAAAACCCAGACTCCTGTCACTGGATGCAGGAGAGCCCCAAGACTGTAGGAGCTGTCACTGCTTGAAAGTAAGAGTTAAGCTTTAAATCTGTTCACAACTGCATTTTAGCTTCTTATTTGAAGGTGGATGCTAGGTTTCTGTGAAATAATTATTAGTCCTTGTAGAATAAGCCCAAGTGTATAAGGTTCACTAGGCAGATATTGGTAATTAGTCCTGTTTTTTTACTGCAGTTGAAACACATTAATTATTTAATGAGTTTTGAAGTGCCTAAATGTGTTTCCTTCTCAATGAAAGATTTATGCCATGAGGCAATGAACAGTTTGTCACTGCCCAGTCAATAAGCTTTTTAGACATGGGAAAATAATGTTAATCCATAGGGGAGCATTGATGATCGGTAGCGTGTATGCGAGGAAGTCTTTCAGTTTCTCTTACTTGAAATTTGCAAAAATATATTTGAAAACTGCTGAAATGAAGAAGTTAGCAACCAGGTTCAAGGAATGTGCTAAATAACTTGGACCACATTTTGGGGGGATAGTTTTTAAAGATTTCCATTTTGCATTTGTATCTGTTGCATATGCAGGGCCATGCAGAAATAAGCTTTAAGGTTCTAGGAGGTAACAGTGATAAAGAAAGAACTCAGTGAGGCTCTATAATGAACAAATAAAGTGAGGTTTTCCGTCACCTGAAAATAAAACTTCCCTGTGTTTTCTTCTCCTTAAAATTTCTCAAACAAACTATGCATTCAAAGGTGTTTGGTTTTTAATTTTTTGGCAGCAGGAAGTTAAACTCCTCATTTGACCATCAAGGTCTGTGCAGAATACTGTGCTCTGTGTGTAGTGTTTTGAGAAGTGTTTATCTCTTCATGGTCTTTGCACTCAGGAGAATGTTTTGGTGCAGGCTTAGGGCAGGGACATGTGACAGTCCCTATTCCCACTCTCAGCCCACTGCCCTGAAAACATTGTCAGTGGGAGATGAACTGGGACAAAACTCCTTAAAAACACACTTTACCCAAGACAAGAAGAACTGTAAAATTTCCAATTTTGCAAAGCACACAGTCTAACAGTTTAATTATGTTGAGAGAATAAGCAGCAACAGCAAAATAGACCTAAGTCTTTCTTAGTCAAATAAAAATCCCTATGAGAACTGAAATACCATCACAGAATGTTGCATCCCTAATTATTACATAAGCTTATTTTGAAAGTCAACAATGTTGTAATTTTGCTTTTTGTAGAGTGGTACTTATGTTCTGGTGGAACAAATGTACTGCTTTGTTTTGGAGTAAATTCATTTTGGGCAAAGATAGGTCTAGTTAGTATAAATTAGACTTAGTTTGGAAAATGCCACTTTTATCGAATTTTACTGAACTGATGAAAGAAAATTTTCTTATTCCTTGTCTGATCAATTCTCAAATGGGGGTCAAAAAGGAAATTCCTATTCCTATAAGCTACAACTTTAAAATTAAAGGTACAAACATTGGCCTTCATGCTTGATTCCATTTTGTAAGGATCGCTTTCTAGATGCACAGTGTTTAGTTCTGACTTGAATGTCATTGAAAAGTGTGAATTATTTAAAGAATTTTGAAGAGTTTAATGGCCCTTTCTTTAAAAAAAATTAAATCCTCAAATGCATTTAGAATGCTGCCGATTTAAATCCACACAGCTGTTTGCTCACTCCCCCCAGTGGAATGGAGAAGAGAATCAGAAGGATTAAAATGCAACAAAATTACTGTGTTGAGATAGAGAGTTAAAAAGTAAAGGAAAATGCTGTGAACATGAACCAAACAAAACAAGGAATTCATTCGTTCCTTCCCATGGGCAGGCAGATCTTTCCAGATCTCCAGTAAAAAAGGGTTCCATAATGCATAACAGTTACTTCAGAAGGCAAATGCCATCACTTCATCTTCTTCATCACTTCAGCTTCACAGCTTTTATTGCTGAGCACGAGGCCGTATGGTCTGGAATATCCCTTTGGATGTTCAGTTGGAGTTCACTGTCCCAGCTGCATCACGTCCCAGCTCCTTGCTCACCAGCAGCCTGCTCGCGGGTGGAGCGGTGTGAGGAGCAGCAAAGGCCTTGGTGCTGCGTGACCACTGTCAAATAAAAAATGTGTCACTTTAACAGCCTGGTTTCATTACAGCCAGCACTGCTGCCTCACTGCTCTCCAGTGCTTTCCTGTCTTTCTGCGTTTTATTAACCTGACTGTGAACTCCAGAGGGAGGGATCGCATTTTTGTCTTTTAGTCCGGTTTAGTTTTATTGTAGTCCTTGACAAGAACCCCTGTGTGTTGCTTGGTATTATTGCAACTGATGAGGATTAAACAGGGTGACCTGTGAAAGTGACTTCTCTTTTTGCTTGCCTTGGTTTTAAGTAGTGGTTACTCAGTTACTTTTTGAAGGGGCAGCAGACATGGAAGTTCACTAATTTCTGTCCATTCTCCTATGTGTTTAGGAGCACTTTTTCCTTCAGACTGTTGCTGTGACTCTCACAGGATAGGGGAAGGAAAAACTTTTCAACAAGAATGGTGTTTAGACTGCCTTAGTCCTGAATGTGCTTCAGTCATGGCGGTCTCTTACCGTGCTCCTCTGGAATTTCCATCGCGTTAATCCCAAGGAAAGGTGAGAACATGAATACACCTAATGCTTTCCTGACTGCTTTACAATAGCATCTGAAGGTGCAAGAACTTTCTGACTGCCAGAGAAGAGGAGCCAATGTGTACTTTTTAGCACTCTTTCACCAGAAACACAGGTTGGAAAAGACCTGGTTTGCTTTTGAGAATTTCTGTATGCCACAAACAGATTGTATTTACGAATGCTTCCAATTTTCTTTTTTTAGTCTTTTTCTCCCATCTGAAGGATGGTGAACAGCTTGAAATAATGCAGGATCTCTGTGACATGAGTTGCATGACTATCTGACAGCAGAATTTTCTCAAAGTAGGACTCAACAATTTAAGTAGTTGAAATTCCCAGCTGCCTGTGCTAAAGACAAAAAGGTGGCCAATTTAATTAACCACAGCCTCAAGGAGCATAATTCATTATCAATTTTACCAATATCAATATCCGGAATGTAAAAGAGGTTGGAACACAGATGTCTAATCAGGAAAGCAACTCTGTAAATCTGATTGATTTCCTTGCTCTCTTGCTCCTTAACTGATGGCAAGAAAAAAGCCACAACCAAACCAACCAAACAAAAAAGAAACAACAACAACAACAAAAACCTCAATGGATTTGATCAGTTTAGTGGAAAAATATGCCCAGAGAAGTCATTAGAGAACACTTTCCTGAATCTTTGAAATTGCTTCTGGTTTCACATACAAATACTTCCCTTCTAAGCTGATGTTGTCATGCAACAGTTGAGGCAGTTTAGAAAATCCTGTCACCAGATACTCCATAACACCTCTGCCTATCACCTGCTGTTATCAGGAGGAAGATTTTCCAAATATCTAGCAACATTTTTGTGCTCTAAATTAAGTTAATTACTATTTACTTTGCCTTTGAAAAACAGAATTGATTAGGGAGTCACATTTTCATTCTGCAAGGAATTCCAGCCTCCAAATGCTATTGTTATTGCAAGCTAGAGAAAGAAGCCAAAATTATATTTTTTTCCTCAGTATTAAAATGTCAAATCTTGGATTAGGATGACCAAAATGTTTTCAAGTCTGTCAAACCATTTGTCTAATTATCCTTTCATACAATCATCTGCATGAAATCATTCAAAGAAAAGATATTAGTGTTATCAGAACAGTACATGAAAGCTGAAATTATGTGCTTTGTCTTTCCTGCTGAAATTGCTAGTGACACTTTTACATGCCTGTGGCTTCTTTGTTTTTCAAATAAATTGCATACTCTGTTGGAAGATTTTTCTAACTCTTTAGTAGACTGCAATCAATAGTTTGCTTGGTAATTTTTATTTTTTGCAAGGGTGGTGACCGTGGCTAACAGCTTCTTTTAAAAGAGAAGCTGTCCTGTTATGTGCAATCAAAACCTGTGTTAAAATATTACATGAAAACTAACACAAAATAGTATTTTATTAAATTTTACTGAAATTATTTCACTAACACCACCAATCTCTGAAACCCGAGTTTCAGAATAAAATAAAGACTCCTGGGAATGATACTGCTAGAGCTGAGATAGGGGATGTGCATCAGAGACCTGTACCACCACTGAAGTCATTGATGTTGCATTCTTTGCTGAGCTGCTTGAATGAAACACTGCTCGGGAGTGGAGGGGGAGCAGGGGGAACTGCAGATCTGCTTTCTTCCCCTTGAATTCTGAGCTGAAAACTCCTCGCACCTGATGAGCAAGCCTATTATTGCACATAGGGGATCATTACTAGTGGGAGATGGGCATAGCCCCAGGAATGTGTGTGGAGATCAGGCAAAACCTCTGGAAATTAAACGTACAGAAAAGTCAAAATGCTATCTAGGTCAGGGCAGCAAATTGACAAAAACAGCTTGTAGTGAGTGAAGCAATAAACCCACCCGGTTTTAGGCTGAGTTTTCCATGATAAAGCTAAGAGTTATGTGCAGCATGATTTAACAGGCTCTGATCTTACAAACTTCAACCTTGGAATGGACTCCTGCATTTCCAATCAATCCATATTGCTAAATCAAGATTGCTGCTTTTCTTTTACTGAATAGGACGCTTGATGTAGAAGCAGACAGAAATAATGCCCTGTTGCTCTGCTGCTCTTTGCTGAACCTGCACTTCCCACTCCACCTGATCTAAAGCTGATTTATTGCCACTAGAGCTGACAGCAACCTATTTGTCACTGAAATAACATCAGCATAACAGGAGAGGAACGGAGCAACAGATGTTTTATCCCAGACCAGGATCTCAAACATCTGAGGAGACTAAATGGCTTCTTCTGTTTAAATTAGAGGTTTTGCACAAAGCCCCAAGGCAAAATACAAATGCCAGCCTGACAGCTTCACAGTCCACAAACACACTGGTGCTCACTGTCCCTACTAAATCAAGCCCTCTCTACATCTCACTCAAATTTCCACAGGCTTCTGGTGAAATCTTCCTCTGAAAATGCTGCATTGTACCACAATGCACTGCTCTTGGTTCAAATGAGACACAGTACCACTGCTTTGCATTTTGACCAAAATCCTCCAAATTATGTCTTCTCCTAAAATTCAGGAAGATTTTTGGACTACATCACGCACTCTGTGAGCTGTCATGTTTTGTATTTTCTTACACCTCCTTCTTGAAACTGCTTTTGGGGCTACTGCTCTTTAATGACAGCAAAATATGTCTTATTTGCTACTGGTCCCAAACTTTCCTTTGCAACACCTGCTTCCCAGTTAGGAGGGCCAGTGACAGCAGAAATGAACACACCTCTGATTTCCAGTGGCAGAAAATATAAGATCCTTAAAGTGTCTTTAAAATGGTCTCATTTGACTGGCTTTAGTACATGAGTCTTGCTTTTTTAGCCTGAGTGATTATTTTATTCAAAATAGCCAGAATACAGTTCCTTAAAATGAGTTTTCTTTTTTCCTTGGACGGGTTTAGTTTTCCCTGTTGCACTTCAAGCCATGTGTGATCATTTAAGATACACTGAATGCATCTGTACACCCATTTTTCACACATGTAGAGGGGCTCATTTCTCCTTTCAGGGAAGTACTAAATTTTGTGTGAAATGAAATACTAAGCTCTTGTGTGTACAAAGAAAATTAATTCCTTCTGGCCTCGTGTTCCTTTCCTGCACTATATTCATTGTGATATGTAGTGAACACGTATAAAATGTCCTCTGAAGCCAGACAATTTCATCCTCTACTTAGAAATCTCCCTATTAATTTAAATGAATGGGAATCTACCTTGCTTCCAAAAAAATATTTTGCATGTTCATATGTTCTTTTCATTAAATCCTTCACAAAAGCACAGGAAAATGATAAAGTATCTCTCTTCTCTTCATATTGAGTTTATTTTGTTCTTTTACCCTAGTTGTCCTTTTGCACTCACATGGGACATTATTTTTCATTCGACCTGCCTGAATTCTGTCAACTCATGCCTTTTATCAGAATGGACAGCATCTGATGTTTCCTCAAAGACTGACCTTTGAGTCCCATCATTATGTGACATTTCTTTTAAGAGAAAGCAGTTTCTAACCTATTGTCTCAGAGGCTACATTTTAACTGGGGTATGGGTATTTGTGTTAAAAAGTTGGCTTCTTCCTCCACAAAATCAGAAATATCCTCAAACTCAATTCTAAATGTCTTTGCACATATGTATAAAGATGTATATATACATGCACACACACATATATACATATCTATGAATTAGGTCAATCTTGGGAATTTTTAGATGTTTGTAACAGGCATAACCACAAGCACACAAACATCTTTGTAAGTTTCTAAGGTAACAGAATGTGTGTGTTTCCAAACTGAAATCTGGAATACCATTAATTTACAAGAGAGAGAAAAAATTTTAGTGAAACGTGAAAAACAAATGGACCATAATGACTTATTCTTGGAGTTCGCTACTGGAAACCACCTTAAAAATAGGAAATGGATTTTGACAACGTATAATGACATCTGACTGCTGAAATGTCAGTGCTATTTGGGAATGACAACTCTTGAAAATTCTCAGTGGTTGGACAATGCACACGTTTTCTCAAACAGAATACAGCTGCCCAAGCTGTCAAAACACCACACCAAGAGCTAAATTGAAAGCAAAATTACTTATTTGAGGTATAAATATCCATTGATTATAGCAGGGTACTTGTTTGAGGTATTTCCCTCATGCACAAACTCCCATCCTTTTAATTAGATCTAACCTACAAATTCTGCTTTAAAGAGTTTAACAGCTGCTTTCTCAAGACTTTAAACTGCTTAACTTTTTTATCCTCTGGCTTAACAGCTAAAGTGTTTTCCACAGCTTTACTTTGAAAAAAGTAAATCTAATGTGCTATAATGTCACTGGCAAATGTTTATTTACTGTAGACTGTAGACGCTGCTCATTTGTCCTCTCTTTTTATGTGATTTTCCAGAAAATTCAGACTGTGAAAATCAGAGGAATAACCAGCTTTTAATCTTAAGATTTTTTTTTAAATTCCTCATTCAAATTCTGTCAGTAATGAAGCAGAAAAATGTTCTGCAATGTGTACTTCTCCCTCCAGCTTCTGTAATTCGATGCATTCCTTTCTTGCATCTTTTATATGACAATAAAGTTAATTACAGTATACACCTTATTCACATCCTTAGTCTTGAAGCTATTTAATAGGGGTTAATGACTATGGGATACATTATTTCATGTAAAAGTGCTCTGTATGCTCCCAATGGTCTCTGAGTATTGTAGCAGCAAAGGAATTCTGCTACTGCAGTGAAGAAAATGAACAGGGTTATTTATACCTTCTGATATCTGGCGCCCAATAAACTCTGCCAAGCTAAAATAACACACTGAGCCAAACTTCTCACAACTGTGTGTTTCCATCTTTCCTGAATAGCAGGATTATACAGTGACTCATTTACCTCTTCCAACGCATTCCATTAGTGTGGCCTTAAGCCACCCTCCAGTTCACCCTTCTAATTTCTACTTATTAAGTGTTTCTGGCCATTGGGAGGAGGACATTTTCTGAGTGAAGGAGACGTGGGACAGAGAGGCCCAGCAGTACACAACAACTCACACATGTTGGAGATGGCTCCATTGGGCTCAGGAGCAGCCAAAGAAGGAAGTAAGACGGTGTTTCTGCCAGCTCCTGTGGGTCTATTGCCATAGGCAGTCATCTGCTTTGCTCACCTAAACCCTGCAGCTGGCGTCCTATAGCTTAGAGACACTGGGAAATTTTGACAGTATGAATAGGCAGAGAACAGGAGAACTCTATATTCCAGCTGCTAGACCTGATGGCAAATCAGACATCTGCTTCCAGTTGATTTGCAGTATGATGCAACGTGCATCATTGCTACTTTATGAGCAGTCCTGGCTATCCAGACAAAATCTTTTGGATCAGCAGCATGTGGATCCTGAGGCTGACCCTGCTTCCCACAGGCCACTGTGCTGATTGCTTTCAGCAGAGAAGATCCCCAGGCCTGCGACCGGTTTCACAGGCAAAGTTGTCCACCATCCATCCTTCCCACAATGGACTCTGCACACAGCTCCAGATCATGCAGAAAAAAAAGGGGAGAACAAGGCGGCCTTCACTGCTTTTAACAGCCCAGTATATACGAGAGAGTTCTGAGCATTACTCTCCCAACTCTATCTGTTTTTCTGCCCTGACAGATCCCATCCTTCCTTACCTTCCTAAAAATCTTCAGCCATTTAGGGCTCCTCAAGGGTCATAGGTTCCTCTTCTTCCTCCTACAATCTGACTTTTCTAGCATTTTGATTTTTTGTCAGTGAAAGTTGAGCTATTTCCCCCTTCCTTTTTGGGTAGTATTACAGCACCCTGTTTTCACCACTGTCTGCATTTTCTATTGCAAGCCCTCCTGACTCAGTATCTACCTCCTAATATAACATCCACAGGCAGTTTTCCATGTGAGGGACACAGAGAATCTCACTCTGCTTATGTGCTACTCGGATACATTCGCTCTCTGAATGTAATTAAATCTACTGATTATCTGCTGACATTCAAATTCATGGCATCATGAAGCCCTTTTAAACAGAACCTTGGCAATATTTCAAAAGACTTTTTTTTTTTTTTTTTTTGGGAGGGGCAGGAGAATAGGGGTTGGGGAGAGGATTGTTTTCATTTTCTCTCTTGAGTTATAGCCTGCATTTCCAGTAAGCACCTACTCCTAAGCCAAAATAATAAAATCTGATAGTTGTGGATCTTTAATGAGGGGGTCTGCAGCTGGTGTTTTTTTACTGTCTCACATACTCAAATTTGACATGTCTAGAGGCAAGAGATCTCTGGGGAAGACATTGCTAGACTGCTATGTGTCTGCTCGGAAATTGGATAAACTCCCAAAATTCCTGACTCTGGTCACAGAGATACTGAAGGTGATAAGCAAGAATATTAAGATGAGCAGCAGCTACTACTTCCCTGTTTAAGAAGGGCATGGGTTGTTCCTCTCACAGTAGGTGCCAACACTGGCCTAGCAAGGGCCTGAACCCGTGTTCAACCCTGGCCATGCTTATTACGTGCAAGTGCTAGTGCTGGATTTGGAAATCAAAGAAAGCTCTTGCCCAGAGTAGTGCCTTGGATGCAGTGGGCACAGCCCAGATTGAACCCTCCACTCTAATGGATTAACATTTCTCCACATCCTGTGGACACTCTGCACCCAGGGTAGCAGTGCTCAGGTCTAACAGGTCAGGTTACATCTTCTCCTAGGCCAGACCTGAACTGTGGTGAGATATTTCCACTCCCTGCTCTTCCAGCACAGAGCACAGAGCTTGAGAGAGGGGCAATGTCTTCCTGTGCCGCTTCTTGATGCTGCTTCCCAACCAGCATGCTGCTGGGTCTCTGCAAATAAGAATCAGACCTTTTTGCTTTTAACTTTTTTAATAAAAGAAGACAGATTAACTCCTTTAGGGGAAGGAGCAGCCTGGGATCTCTTTGATCTTCTGTCTGCATTCACAGTTTGATCTGTTTTTCCAAGCAATCAAAAGACTGTTTCTGTATTTTTTAATAAGGCTGGGAAGAATTCTTCTGGTTGTCTCTAACAGCCTTCCGATCTTTTACTGACACCTTTTTACTGATGAACGGGCCTGTTGAGAGCACAGATTATTTTCTTACAAAATCACTATGAAGGGAGGCCCTAGATAAAGAGATTTACATGCATGAGGGGTTGTAAATTCATTGTATTTTTATAGGAAGTTGAAATGGTTGATTGCCACAAAATACTTCCATGGCTGTTACATGGAACTCTATTTAAGGAGCAGGTGCTGTTGTGTCTACAACGGTTATTACCAGCTCTATCTGGAGGTTTTATGGACAACTGGAAACAAATTTGAATTCCTAAGAATACCATTACAAAGAAAGATGTTTGCTTTATGTCCAAAAACATCTATGTGAAAAAAATATTTGTCTTGAAAGCAGATCAGTCCTGGCCCCTGGATGTAAGGCATGCTGAAGTTTGGGGTATTCCAAATCTCCAGCTAAACTGAGTAATGAGGCTGCATCACTTGTTCTTCTCTCACTGTCAGGAACCTGATGTAAGCAGAAACTATGCTGTCATCATTGTGTATCTGGCAAAGGATGTGTCACAAACAGGGAAGAATTAGCCCAGCAATATAAAACCCTGAAATGCCACTGCAAGTTTCTTTTCTATCACACTTTCTCTCTTTTTTGGCAAAGAACTAAACCCAAAAAGCACGGATTGTGGCATGTCAAAAATGGAACTGGGATGGGTAGTGAAGGAGATAGGTAATAAACGTAAATATCACACTTCCTACATTCACTCAAAACTTCTTCAGTGTCTTAAGAAGTTTATAGCATTAAGTCTAACCTGCTCTAATGTTAAAAATCATTAATATTTTTGCATGTTTAGGGTAGGATTTAAGTCCCCAACTATGAAGTTTCTCAAAGATACAGATCATAGAGATCAGAATCTTACTAATCATTAAATGCAGACAGGAACACAAAATTTACCACTCTCTGGATGTCTCAGCTCAACATAACAACCATTGGTCTAGATAACCATTTTAGACTTTGTGCATAAGTTACAGGAGGCTAAAATTGACTGTGGTGATTGCCACCATTAACTTGTATACACATCTGTTTTGACATCTGCTGTAATGTTCGTCTGCCAAAACAGAGGCACAACTTTGTATTTCAAGAATTAAAAATGAACCCGGACCAAACTGTACAGGTGATTAGTGGCTGGGACTGGCACACAGCTCTCCACAGGACAAACCTACTGAAGAATAAATGGATGGGTGGTACATGGCTTATTTTCACCCTCTCCTTTCACTTAATACTCTGCACAGAGTTAAGCCACCCAATAATATTGTCCTACAACTTCAGGCAGCTACAGAATCCTGGACAGGGAGCTTCAGTGGCTTGGCCTGTGAAATGAGTCACAAAAGAATGCCAAGTGTTTAACCATGAATCTCCTTGACTGTAGGTGGAGGCATCCATGATGTTGCCATTAGTGCCAATGAGATTCCGCGGGCCAATGTGGCAATTCTGCATCTCCTCTTATTCACAGATTGTGATATTACAGCAGAAATCCAGCAAGGGACATTGCAGTCATCTTACTCCGCCTTTTGCAGATGTTCATACAGCCACCACTGCCTAGGATCCATGCTCTTTCTCAGGAAGAAAAGCACATTGAATAGCACTGATGGCAAGTTTATGGGGGTAGCTTGCCATTGCAGTGATTTTGTTCTTATCCTCTAACATTCTTCCTTTCCACGGTGCAATTTTCCCTTCAGCTTATTTTGACAAGAAATCATCAGTGCAAGCACCATAGAAGATAATTTGGGGAAGAACACTTCTTGGGCACTAACCCAATAGATGATAGGATACAAGAAGCTACTGCTCTTTTATAAACAACCATAGAATCACAGAATAAGCTGAGTTGGAAGGGACCCACAAGGATCATCAATCAACTCTTGGCCCTGCACAGATTTTCAAGTGTGAAAAATCCATCCCTTACCACCATCCTTGTCTATATTTCAATCATTTTCTGGTTTTGATTACTAGTTTTCATGCCTCTGCTTTTCCTGCACTGTTTTCCTCCCTTTTCAAAGGAAAGAGAGAAGACACAGAAAAGAAAAAGGCAAGCAGTTTTGCATATTAAAATAATGCAGCCCAAACTTTTCACACAACCATTTAGGAACATTCATTTCACTGGCCTTGAGCACTGTGGTGGCCTTTCTGGATGCGTTGCTGTTATTCACTGTCTGTGCTTTGCTATCCTGACACAGATGGATCAAGCCTGTGCCTCCTTGCTTTGTGCGTCACCTTTGTGCATTTTTGAGTAAGCTGGTTGTCTAGATGGTAGTGAGGAGAAATCAAAGCCTATTTAACAGCAAGGTGCTCACTGACTTGTGCAGCTTACGCCTCCAGGGCTGTTCCTTCACTGATCAAATTGCAAATCAAGTAGGAAGAAAAATTTTCTTGTACCTTATACTGTAGGACTCTACTGTAATGAGTGCTGCTGTGAGTAAACTATCCTTCTGGCAATGTTCTGTGCCATGGACTCCAGCCCTGATGGGGTCAGGAAGCATGTGCTGAACAGAAGAGTCCCTTCTTGATGCTCAGTACAATAGAAAGGGAAGCAGTCTGAGATAATTGCATTTTCCTTTCACTGAACACCCATTTACATATTTATGTTCCCTTTCATAGCTCACATGTCCACGGCAGCTCCACACTTCTCTCCATGGTTGTCTTATCAAGAGCAGGACACCCAGGTCAACACCAAGATGGATAGAGAATTATAGGTTCAAATATGGACTCTGTACCTAATAGAATCTCAATCTTTTTCCTGGGAATAACTTCTTGAACACTGCAATTCTTTGAGGATCAGTCCCTGCCTAAATCAACTCAAAGTCCAAGTTTGGGCATGATGTTATCTTTGTTCCAAAACATGTTTGGATTTTATAGTTTCCCAATTCAGTTTTTGGTTAAAAACACCAAACCAAACCAAGAAAACCTTAGGCCTTTTTTGGCCTCTTTATGCCACGATTTCTGCATTCATGTCTGTGTAAAGAACAGCATTTGTAAGACCGCAAATAATGAACTTCTGAAGGGTTTTTTTCCCATTTGGACAGATGCCTTTAGGCAAAATCAGACCGATTTGTGCATATTTTAGCATATCAATTTGCTTTATAAAATATGCATGTCATAATTTGTGAGAAGAGTTTTTCAAAGTGCTGTAAAAAGAAAGAAACTACTTTAATGTTGAATCAGAAAGGAAACAGGCTGCAATTGGAACTTACCATAGAATTACAGTCATAGAATGTCATGAGTTGGAAGGGACTCTCAAGGATCATGAAAGTCCAATTCCTGTCCCTGCACAGGACAATCCTGAGAATTCCACCATGTGCCTGGGAGCATTGTCCAAACGCTTCTTGAACCCTGTAAGGCTTGGGGCTGTGGCCACTTCCCTGGGAAGCCTGTTCCAGTGCCCAGCCACTGGGTGAAAAACTTTTTCCCAATATTCATTCTAAACCTCTCCTGACACAACTTTGGGCCGTTCCCTCAGGTCCTGTCACTGGTCACCACAGAGAAGAGATCAGTGCCTGCGCCTCCTCATCCCCTCACAAGGAAGTTGTAGACTGCAATGAGGTCTCCCCTCAGCCTCCTCCAGGCATCTGCCACAACAATGTTATCTGAGTCAAATGCAGAGTGTAGGGAAACATAAAGAAAAGAAGATTGGAGTTGTGAAAATCAGTTTGTTTCAGCAGCACCTGTAGTAGTTAAGGCATGAGTGTTGTACTATCTACAAGACTTTAACAATGGCTCAGAGGAGGAAAGAAAAGGCTTTTTGGCCTGAGAAATGAAATTTAAAGCAAGTATCTGAATTATGAATCTCGCAAATCTGCAAGGCAGTGTCAGGAAGGGACTTTTGACTGAAACCATAGCTGAACAGTTGGGTTACTATTAAGAGAAGTCCTCAAGCAGCTACATCTATGATGGATAGGTTCTTGTGCGATTCATACATAGCTGACCTTGACAGCTGTGATATGCAGTATTTAGAGTACAAGTCTCTACATAAATGGCTTCTTTTTGTGTATATCAGCAAAATTTTTCTGCAATGGCTGTAGGTTTGTGGGTTACAGCTTGATCTACTGTAGCTCCTGAGGCTAGCTTGTATGTTGTTTTTTGTTTTGGTTTTGATTTGGTTTGTTTTTTCTTTTCCTTGCAATGGTTTGTACTATTCACCAGGAAAGTACACTGCCATATACCTATGCACAACAGCTGGGCACAATGTAGGTGATGGTAACATCTCTGTAATTTTCATACAATGGATTAAAATAATTCCATTTTTATTGAAACTTCCTATTGTTTGCTTAAATCTAGAGGTAAAAAGCATTTTAAACAATAACAGTATCAGTTAGTTTCCATTTAACCTGTCAGATCCCTTATCTGTCAATTAGGTCAACACTTCCCGCTTAGTGTTGGGTGAGGGAGTCTCTTTATCCGATTCATTGCCCTTTGGGAGGTAGATTGTCCATATGGCTCCACTTGAGCCAAATAACCAGAAGGCTTCTTTTCTGAGTCATAAAGAGCTTGTTGGCTGACTTTAGCAAGGACATAGTTTTGATAATTTTTGTTGTTAACCACAGGTAACTCCCCAGCCAGACACAAAGAAAGAAAAAAGGAGATGGGAGGCAATGAAAGATAGAGAATAGTTTGCTCTGTCAGGAGATGGAAGATTGGATTCTACCTTCTGTCACAATAAAATCTGTGAATATCATAGAATCAAAGAATGGCTTGCGCTGGAGGGGACCTTAAAGACCATATAGTTTCAACCCCCCAGCCAAGGATTTTCCATTAGATCAGATTGCTCAAAGCTCCATCAAACCTGGCCTTGAACATTACCGTGGATTGGGCATCCATAAGTTCTCTAGGCAACCTGTTCCCGTGCCTCACCACCGTCACAATAAAGAATTTCTTCCCAATATCTAATCTAAACTAGTCTCTTTCAGTTTGAAGCCATTCCCCCTTGTCCTGTCGCTACATGCTCTTGTAAAATCTCTCTTCATCTTTCTCATCAGATCCCTTCAGGTTTTGAACCTCAGGTACCTGAGCTGTGATATATTTCTGTCATCAGTGCCAAAGATTCACTGCAAATAAAGGAAGCCACAGATAAAACACTGCCACACTGAGTCTTGTTCCACTATGACAAGCCAAAACAAACTGGTCAGCGCAGAAGATTCAGGGTTTAGTCCCGATTTACGCATTCATTGCAGGCATGCTTACAGTTCCCAGGCCAGGCTGGTTTCTGGAGTTCTAGGTTAGCTTTGTGAAGTAAGTGAGCATATTTGGAAAAGGAGGCTGAGGGAACTCCCTATTGCCCTCTACAACTGCCTGAAAGGAGGTTGTGGTGAGGTGGTGGGAGTTGGCTTCTTCTCACAGGCAAACAGCGACAGGACAAGGGGAAATGGCCTCAAATTGTACCAGAGGAGGTTCAGGTTGGATATTAGAAAATTTTTTTTCACTGGAAGAGTGCTTAAGCACTTGAACACTCAAACCATACAGGGAAGTATATAGCGAAGCTCTCCAAGGATGCTCTATTCTTTGACTAGCAGATGAGGCAATTAAACACTTTTCAAAGTCCCAGATTAAGGGATCACTTACAGCAGTGATCCTTGGTGCAGTGCTCTGATACTTGCAAGTAAGTATCTTACAGTTTTTTAGCTGCAAGAACCTACTGAAATTAAAGATGATACTCCTACACACAAAACCTAACACCACCCTTAAAATTTAGCCTTATATTTTTTTAATTAATGTTTTAAATTAAGCGGTTATCTGCCTCAGTCTGTAGCCAGTAAGAAGAATCTTTCCCCCAAACATTTTTGAGGAATTCTTCCACCTATTTTTTCCTAGAAATTCAGGTGTTGGAGGATGGGTTAATTCCAGCTGTGAAGTTGCATAACTTGGATTTTAAAGTACTCTGAAAAAAACTGCAGTGAAATGAAAAGCTGAGTGCTATTTTTTTTATTTTATTTCTAAACCTCAATAACAATTTTTCAAGCACATAAAAAGAACTTCACTCACAGAATAAATATTTACCCCATTTCCTGATTCTGGATATTGATTGTTGTTCTGAAAGAAACTGAAATAATGACAAATTCAACAGCTCTAGAAACTCGTGCATCACAAGCATAATAAACCATTCCAATTTCTAAGTAATCTTTTGCCTAGCATATGAATGTGAATTGTGTTGTTTCACTCACATGAAATAACAATTCTTTGGGCTAAAAATCAGTAGCATTTTTCCTTGAGGAATGTAGACAGATTATTATTTTGCTTATTTCTATGATATTTTTAAAGGGCACAATTTATTTATACTATGTTCCTCACCTCCCAGTCTCCTAATGGTAAAAAGCTCTAATAGAAGAGAATATTTGTTACTTTTTTTTTACTCCCTTTTTTAAAAATTTTGCATGTGGAGAGGATGTTTTGCCTCACCCCTGAGAAATACTGAGAAAAACTGCCAGATATGCATCTATTATAGCAGTAAATATGTTTCACCTCACTCATGACTGACAATTTAAGACTGAAGTAAACGTTACAGATTAGCTTACAAATCTGAAACCTATATCTGTAACTAACCTGAAAAGCAGGTTGTCCTTGTTTATAATTTAGAAAAGGTTTTCACTGTGCATTTTCCACAGCACAGGCACCAGCACAGTTTTGCATTCTCGTAGGAGTGGGGAAATGGACTGTAGGGTCCTTATTAAGCCAATATAAGTGTGAGATGTGGTTTAGCTCACTGTAAATGGGTAAACAAGCCCAGCTGGTCACTGCTGAGGCCAATACTGCTTTGTAGCACCATGTTTATATGACTTCTTATTCTAGTCTACCTGTGGAGGAATTTCCAAAAGAGTTGTGTAGGACAAAAAAAATCTGTGTGGGTCCAGATGAAATATGTCTTTATATGAAGGAGGATGACCCAAACATTTACCCATGCAACTGGGAACTTCACCATGATTATTGTCATACTGAGCTGCAGCCCTCAAAATCTCCTCTTCTCTGCAGATGTGGAAGGGAACAAGTTGCATGTGCAGGTGCTTGCCTGTATCTGGATACAGGAAACTTGGCTGTAGTGCCATCTACTTGCTAGATGTTGGGAGAAATGGGTGAGGGATAGCTGCCTCACCAGTTCCTTAAAAAGGAACTAGCTGAAAGAATGAAGGTGTGTCGGGATACCAAGGGAATAAAGTGCAAAGATATCCTGCTCACCTGGTGTGGGGTCTACAGAAACCAAAAATGGGAAGGCTCAGTGAAGAAACTTGTCCATAAGCTTACACAATTCCCCACAAATTGTGCTGAAGGGAACAACAATCTGCTACCAAGTGTGAGTTAAACACGACCTCTTTGGAGCGGCAGCCAGTGTTAAAAACCTCCCAAGGGGCTACGGGTTCTAGTGGGTTTACTGAAAGAGCTGAGGCAGGAGCAGTCTGGGAGATGGTGAAACTCTTTGGGGAAATAGAGCTCGAGGATTCACGGTTGTATGTTTGTGGATTTTTTATTGCTCTGAGCTGAAAACAAACCAAAAGGACTGGATAGATCTGATTACAAATAAAATTTCAAAGAATGGAATTAAATTGAATGGAATGGAGAAGAATGGAATGGAATGGAGTGGAATAAAATTGCATAGAATTTAATGGAAGGGCATGGTATGGCATGGCGTGAAATGAAACCTCATAGAATGGCATGGAACGGAATCGTACCTCTTAGAGTGACATGGAATGAAGGAACCTCATATAGTGGCATGGAATAGAATGGAATGGAATAGGATTAAATGAAAATAAATTGAAAGGAGTGGAATGGAATGGAATTTCATAGAATGGAACTGTATGAAACGGGATGGAATGGAATGTTTTGGAATGGAATGACATGGAATGGAATGGAATGGAATGGAATGGAATGGAATGGAATGGAATGGAATGGAATTTCATAGACTGAAATGGAATGAAGCCTCTTGGAATGGCATGGAATGCAATGGAATTAAATGAAATTAAAAGGGATGGAGTGGAATGGAATAAAGGGAAATGGAATAAAACGGAATGGAATGGAATGGAATGGAATGGAATGGAATGGAATGGAATGGAATGGAATGGAATGGAATAGAATGGAACATCATAGAATGGCATGGAATGGAATGGGCTTCTTGCTCATGATCTGTGCTCTTTGCACTAATGCCTCTTGGAGGTCAGCAGTACAAAACCCAAATACTTTGTCTTCTCTGTTAATCCAGTCAGATACCCAGGGTAGCAAGAGTTTACTTTCATTCAGAAAATGTAGTATTTGACGAGGCCTAGTGAAAAATCTTTTGCATAAATTACTTCTGATTTTTTAAAGGCCTTCACATTATGTCCCTGTTAGATACTAAAGTGGTGCAACTTTCTCCTAGGCAAAAGACTTTAGATTAAAAAACAGCCTTGAGGGTATGAAGCCTGGAGGATGTTTGTATTTCCATAAGAGAAAAACATCTCAGGCTTTTAACAATAAATTAACAGTGCCTCACAGTCACTGGGCTGAAGCTGCTCACTACAGAAATAACAGCCTGTTTGGGTTAGTTGATGAGGGTTTCAAGACAAGAAGGACAGCAATAAAACCTATCTGAAACATACACATCCATTTTGCAGAAAAGTCAAAGAGTTCGGGAAGTGAATACTTTCGTAAATAAATCTGCAAAGAGTGAAGGAAGGACTCATATTCTCAAGGATAACTTTCTAGACAATTGTGGGCAAAATGTGTTAGAAGGTAAGAATAGTTCTAATTTTGTGTGAGGGGGTGAAGCAGGGGTAGTACTTCATTTTGTTTTGCTTAGAGAGCCTGCTATGCAGATAAATTGGGGATTGTATCCACTGAAACACATTTATAGGGGCAACAGCTGAAACAGCATGTTTGAGTTGTTTGGAAGCAAAATCAGGAATAGACCTTGAGAAAGATGGGTTTTACTCAGCTCCAGCTGCTTGGTAGTTAGTGTCTTGTATAAATCTCACTTTATTTACAGAAAAAAAAAGAAAAGGTCATTACTTGGCAGGCATAACTTCATCCTACATTTTTGATAGAAATCTGAAATCAGATAACACTGTGTGAAGTATTTGTCCACTCTCCAATGACTAGTGGGATACTATATCACCAGTGTAAATTGACTTGGGTTAGCTGAACCCATCTGCAGATATATAGATTTCAAAGACAGCAAATTTTCCTGTTGCCTAGTACAACTTGATAAAATGATTTTTTTTTCTTTTTTAGGAGTTGGATTAACGTGAGACTGGAGAAGCAGGTAAGAGAGCAAAACTATATCAAAGGATTGTCTTCATGCAACCTGGGGTGCTTTACAGCAAACTCAACAGATGGCAAACAGTCCCTTGCAACTGACAGCATTTTCCAGTGTCCTTTATGTAGACCTGCAAATCAACACCTGAACCCATGAATTTATAAATAATAGAAATGCTACAGTCCTCCTATACTGGCTCACTCTCTCAGGTAGTATCTTGTGCAAGCTGCCACCTTTGGCTGTCCTCCTGAGACGATACACAAGACTTCAGAAAGGAAGGCAGCAGATCCTCCAGCTAAATTTTCTTTGCCATTTGCAAAACATTTGCCCCAAAAAATTTAGAAAATTCCTCTTCTAGTTTATTTACAAAGTGTAAGGGGACATGTTTCCCTGTAAACACTTCTGCTGACAGTCTTTGCTCTCTTATTGGCATTATCAGTGATGAAGGAATTTCATGTCTTGAAATGTTTAAATGAAAAGTTAAGACAAATTAACTCTGGCCTTGTTTGTGAGAATTTTTTTGACCAGCTCCAGTTCTTGCCAAGAACATTTGGATGGTAGCAAGTAGTGTTTATATATTACAAAATCCTCAGACACAATTCATAGGCAGTATTTTTTTTTTTGCTCTGTTGGAGAAGCTTCAGACAAGATGCATGACAAACTCAATATTTTGCTGTGAGGATCCCCTCCAGACAGCCTGCAGATAACCAAGCAGCATTTACAAGAAAATGACACTGACTTCAATTTCTCTAGTAAAGAGTAAGGCAGATTTCCACTGACAGACGTGATGGACCATTTGGAAGGGCAGTCTCTAACTCAGGTCAGAACTCAGCTGGATCCTAAAGGTGACCTAAATTTTGGGCAGCTCTGTGGTAAATGTTTCTCACAACAGCGAAGCATAAAGCAAGGGCCTTTATCTGAACCTGTTTGCTGCTTGTTTGGTAAGGACAACAATGATCTTGCCTTCTGTGGCAATGAGCCTGTGTCAGTCTCCATGTCTCACGCCATGATCCTATGATATAGTTTTCACATGGTGGTAAACTTCCAAACCACTGTGACTGATGCCAGGTGCTGCTCTGACAATGTTGCTTCTCAATATATTAAATCAGTTCCAAAGCTGTGGTGGCTTTGAAAGTCATTTATGCAAAATCTGGCAGAATCCAAGTAGAATCAAGTGATTTTCATAATGTATTTTAAATGAAAGCCATAAAGAAAAAGCGTCTTTATTAAGTGCTTGAAGAATGCTCTTTCCCGATGCCAGTTCCTTTGAAAATGTATATGCTGACTGTATAGCAATACTTTTTCCTGAGAAAGTGCTGTCATCTGCTATGAGATAAATTTGTTTTTTGTGGTTGTGGAGTAGAGTAGGTCACATTATTTGTTTCAAGTAAATTGTCCAATTCATCTTTTTTTATGACTACATTATTTCTGACTGGGATCTATCACTATTAGACTGCTTCTATAGAAGTCAAATATTTTTTGGTGAATAATTTTTTCCCCACATTCTCCCTCCCCATTATCTTTCACCAGTTGTCAAAAAAATTAGCTAGCATATTGTATGAGGCTATTGTTTAGGTAACTTTCAGAAAATCATCAGTTCAAAGCAGAGCTTCTCAGAAATTCTCTGAAATAGTTTTGCTTTCTAAATCAATTATACTCCCTCAGGAATTCAGTTGTGTAGATGAAATTTTCATCTGATACCTGTCACCGGCAGAAATTGAAAAAAATAGCCTGGTGCGTGGGTATCCACCATCCCAGGTTGAGTCCCTGGGCTATAAATTTACAGATTTTACTTGAGATGCTTTTTTTTCATTTTGTTTGTTTGTTTGCTTTGCTTTGGTTTGGTTGGTTGGTTTTATTGTTAGGAGAGAAGGATTATATCATTACAGGCTGCATTTGCCCTCCAACCTGTGTTTATCAAGTCAGGAACAGCAAAAACTGCACAGATGCAGACAGGTCTGACACATTGCAGACATGTCAACCCAATAGCCTAGAGCAAACCCTGAAGCCAAGAACAAACAGCTACCAGAGGGTCTTCCTGGATGGTTGCAGTTAGCACATGGGTTCATCTGCTGAGACAGTTCCGCATCCTGAGCTATAGATTACCCAACCGAAAAAACAAATGGGTGTTAAATACCCAGCCTGTCTGCACAGCGGTGTGTTAAAGGCACCTGAGCCAGCTCTGAGCTCGACAATGCTTCTGTGCAGTGCAGTGACAAGCAGAAATGCCAGCTCCAGTTCCAGGAGGTAGCATAACAAGCATGTGTCACCAGCCAGCCAGGTCTCAGCAAGGTCTGTCACCACTGGGACTGCTTCTACTTGCAGAGCTGGTGATTTCAGCACTTGCCCCACAATCACATCACTTTGCATGACACCATTGCTTACTCACCATCCCTCTTTGTCTCTAAGGGACTGAGGGCCATAGGTGCTCCTTCTCACATTTCTTGATCGGTGTCCCATCTTTCAACAGGTCAATGTTCACTGCTCCCTCATCTCTCCCTCAATTATTCTTGTTACATGGATGACAAACCACCCTGTCTTTGCTCCTGCAGGCAGCTGTACTCTTCTGTCCACCAAGAGAACAGTTGCCTGGCTGGGAACATCTCTATCTCCCATCTCACTTAGAGATGTGTTCAACTGAATAGCTGGATGCAAGTCAGTTGGACACTGAAAAAAACCCATAAACCACATGAAATTTGCTTATACGGGACGATATTTTTAGCAGATATATGTGTTCTAATAAAAAAATAGATATCCCTTGAACAGTGGTGTTCTATATTTGCCCAACAACATTACCTTTAACCCTTCCAGAATGATACCTCTGAAAATTGGACTAGATCTATGGGCTCAAACATATCACAATATTTCTGCTTTTTCATTCAATTTCTTCATCCATGCAGTGAGTTAATCCTATTTCTGTGTTTCTCTAGTCACTGTTAACATTTAACATCCCTTTTGTACTAAATAATGTCATTAACTACTCTGTTGGAGGTGCTGCTTCTTGCCTGGGATAAACTAGTGAACAAGTATTGTCTGAAAGTGAATGGGGCATGAAAGGGCAGGGAAACAGTCTTTTCAAAAATGCCAAGAAGTTGCTATTCCCCAGGAACTGCTGCTGCCGTTTCTCTCTCTCTCGAGGACATCACTCTTATTTACTGTTTCTTTGCGAAAAGTGTTCACATCAGCTCGGATATTTTATAAGTCCACCCTCTCCTAAGCAAAGTACAACAGTTTTCAGTACTCCTTATATTCTGATTTTAATCTGTGATGTTCCCAAGTGCAGGAACATAAATTCCTATAGAAAAGGATAGCTGTCAGGAAAAAGTCCTTTAATCTAGTAGATAAAAGTCTAACAAGATCCACTGGCTGGAGGTTGAAGCTAAATAGCAGCTAATCTGAAATTAAAGGCACAGGTTGTTGCCTTTTTCTTTATTTTATCAGAACAGTTAATCATTTGAACATCTCCTGGTGGCTGTGGATGGTGAATTTGTCAGGACTTCAAACCTTTAGCAAGGCAAAGCAAGGGGGAGTGTATGGGGGGAGTGATTAAGCCAGCTTTTTTTAGCCATGTAATTCAATGCCTAAATTAAGAGATCACACTCTCTGGTCCCTCTAAAGTCTAGAGAGAAAGGGAAATTCAAGATAAAGGGCATGCAGAACAGAAGCCAAACACGTGGTCTAAACATCTCTGCTCATTGAATGCAGGTTACAAAGAACAGAACAGAAAAGAACAGAACAGGAGGGAACAGAACAGAACAGTTGAAAGGGACCTAAAATGACCATCTAGTTCAACTGCTTGACCACTGCGGGGCTGACCAAAAGCTAAATCATACTGTTAAGGGCATTGTCCAAAAGCCTCTTAAACAATAATAGGCTTGAGGCATTGACCACCTCTCAAGGCAGCCTTGCTGTATTATGGATTAGCATCAGGCAGCTCTTCTACATTTGGATGGGACAGATACTACAGTGAGGCATTCTGGTTTGATCAGGCCTTGATAAAAATATGCTCCCTCCATCCCTCAGTCATCCTACAAGAACTGTGGGAGAGTTGGGGTTGTGTGTGTGCCCCTGCCCTGATCTGAAGGGCTCTGGAATGTTACTCTGCACAGTCAAAGCTGCAGGGGGACAGATGGAGTAGGTGCTGCAGAGGACAGGACAGATGTGGGCCTGCTGCAAAGCATGTTTTCCTTGAGTGGTACCCAGGCTGTCCAACACTGCCTTCCCAGCCCAGGCTGAGTCAATGTCAGTGCTGACACCACTGAAACCTGCTGACTACAGCCAAGCTCTTAAATATTGCTGGCCTTATTTCTGCTTGCACACCAGTCTCCTTTCCAAATCTGTGACCAATAATGGAGGTCTCATTCTCCGCTTTTCTCTACGCTTCCACACAGAACCAAATTCTACTCTTGTTCCTTGTTAAACATCAAAGCTGAGACCAAGGAGGGAAAATCTGCTCAGCTGAACTGTGAGGACTCTAAAAGAGATCATATCTTCCTTTTTTTCTGCTACACAGAAATCACTCTGCTGTTTTGCATGCAGCCACTTTTCCTGCCCATCCCCACTCTCTCAGTACTATGCCGAGGCTGATGCCAGCCAAAGCTCGTCCTCTGGTGAAAAACCTTCAGCTAAGCCTTCCCCAAACATAAGATAGATGTGAGTAAAGATGTAACTGGGCACTTCTCTCTTCTTTTTTTAGGCACTAAAGGCAAGGTTGAATTTTCAAGCTGAGAGGTAAATAATACACGAAAAATACTTCCCTCAGGAGTGAGGAAAAAGTCAAGCCACAATCTAAACTTCCAATAGTTACATGTGACAGCCTAAGTGTGTGGGAGACTCTTAAGGAGTGTGAAACATCCTCGATCTCTTGCCTGAAATGAGCTGTGCTGGTGCAGAGCAGCTGAAGACGGGCAACGATGATATACACATAACAGATCTGTGTTTTGCCCTGAGCAAAGCTGTTCCTGGCTAACTAGAGGGGAGCAGGAATATAACCTCCTCCTTCTTTACATTTCAGAGATTGGAAAGGCAACGTATTAACAAAACAAAAAAAAAGATACAGACAAGGAGAGAGACAAGAGCACAGAGGAGGCCCACAGGGAAAGAAAAATATTCAAATAATGGAGTGAGGGTGATGCTGGCAAACTCCGTGGCAGTGAAACAACAGATGGACCGTAGTTTTAGTGATTCATCACACAGATGGTTCAGCAGATGGATCCTGTTGGGTTCATACAGCTTAGGTGGAAATTTCAGCTGCTGATCTTGACAGGCAGAGCAGCTTCAGCAGAGGCAGTATCCTTGCTTTGCCTTCCCTTGTGCCTGTCCTGTTCTCACACAAACTGGCAGTGCAGGGACAACGCTGAGTGCCACTATATTAGCCAGCCTTTGCACTCCTTACACGCCATGTAGGTTAAGATTTTTTCTGTCAGTTTTAGGAAGGAAAAAGTTTGCTACAAGTGGATTTACCACCTCGTTTCTGCCACCCAGTGAAGTGACAAATGCTGTTCCAGGGGAAACAAATATGTCTGCAGACTGTGATGATTTGTTTTTAACAAAAAAATTCTGTCAGTCTGGATGGCAATTTTGACAGACCATAACTTCTCCAAGGGATGGACCATCTTCCCAATTTACACCGTGGGGGTCTAGATTCCCAAACAGCCTATGAGAGCTAATGCAATAAAGAAGAATTAAAGCACAGTTATATCGCTAAGGCACAACAAAACACTTCCACTTAAATATTGTACTTGTGGATATTCGTGGGACTACTTGTGGATATGTAGGACAGAGCTTTTTGACCACTTTTACCCTAAAGTACACCTCACAAACTAATGAGAAGGACTAGCATGTAACAATATTAATTTTTTTACATATAGAGGTCGTCTTGCATGTACTCTTCTCAACAGACTATCTTGGCTCAGATTCCAGTCTCTTGATACCAAGGCTGAGTGGAGTAAGAGAATCTTTAAGTAGATAAGCGGGAGATTGTAAGTAGAGACTCTTCATGTCTGGTACAGCTAGAGAAAATGTACGCAGTTGAAGGACATCAGTGAATAAAGGAATGACAAAAGGAGGTGGGAAATAATAACACAAGTGATTTGGGTCAAGATTACTTATAGAGTAGGGCAGTAGGAGAGATCCTGTTAGGGGTCCATAAAGTGTACTCTAAGTTTTGGACTTGGATAGAAGCCTTCAGGGTTATTAAGTGAGAAATATTATCATTGATATCAAGGAGAATCTAGATTATGAGATATAAACTGAAGCAAAAATCCTATTAATGAGGTAAGACCTAGATATGCCTGGAGATATCAGCTGACCGACTTTGTCACTCTACTTTCTCCAAAGCAGCAGGAGATGGTGATATTGTAGATTTTTTTTTTCTTGGTAAATAATAGGTCTTTGTAAAATTACTTGAATGTGGATGAGACTTGGAATGTACTTTTTTTTTTTAAGCCAGAAGAGCAAGAAGGAATTAAAGAAAAGAACATTCTTTTAAAAACATTCTTGGCATTAATTAAAAGAATCATCCTTTCTGAAGGAAAAAGTATACTTTTTAGAAAAGACATCTATGTCCAGAGCTGAAGACACACATTAAGAAAAATCCCCAAACTTCATAAAACAACTAAGCAAGCAAATAATTAAAAGGACAGGTTTCAGCCTGACTTTTCACTTTCCACATCACCTCTCTTCCCACCACTTGTCCTGGAACATCCACATAGCACTATAGACCCTTAGATAAGGCTTCCAGAGTTTTCGGCTTCCACCGAATTAGAGTGCTACTCGAAGTTAAAGGCACATTTTGGCAGAGTGCATAAGAACCACTTTCTCATCTTCTTTCCTCTCCATTCCACCTTCTTCCTTGATGACAGACCTCAGAAGACGTTAAAGACTTCCAGATAAGGAATGTTGCACTGTCTCTTCCTTGTCCATTGATGAACAGGATCACTGTGTAAGGAATGTCATCTGACTCCCTGACACTTTTGTGTACCAAGTAACATAGTTTACAAAAGTGTATTAGCATTTCCTGCAAGTAGACATGCAGGCTGTGTGTGTAGTTTGAACCAGAAAAGAGAACAGCATGTCTGCTCTCAAATCAAATGGTTGTGAAAACAACCCAGAAAGTACTTGCACTCTACTCTTGAGGCCAAGACTTCCACCTTGATACTGCTTTGCATTTTGCCAAACTCAGTTTCCTTTTCCTCCCTTCTTTCTCCTGCCCTACTCTAAACATAGTAAAATGAAACTTTTGAACATGGTGTGCAATTTCAAACAGCAGCAAATCAAGAGGCACAACTGATTCCCAGTATAAATTTTTGATTTGCTTCCAAGCTTTCAACCCTCTCTCCATTGTGCTGCTTCTTTCTACTTTTCCTGCAAAAACTCTGTCCCCCCTCACCATGCTCTCTCCAAATATATATACTGCTATTTTCCAGTTCATTATTGAAATCTCTTAATTATTCAGACATTCTGACAAAGAAAACTGGAGAACACATAAGTGGCTAAGAAAATTTTTCTACTTTTTGATCTAAGATATCTTTACCATTAATAGTTAGCAATCTAGCTTTTCAAATTCCCGTGTTTTAAGAGAATTGACTGGTTATAAGGTGGGATGAAAGGGAAAATAAACACTTAATTTGGAAATGCCAAATCTAGTCAAGCTCCATAGAAACAAATGTGACATCATTCCACAGAGGGAGCTTTCCTCCATATCTGAGGTGGCTAAAAAGGAGGGCTGCTCCTACTGACCCTAATGTGTCTGTTCAGCAAGCTGGAAAACACAAAATGTCTCCTTGCTCTTAATTGGATATTTGTTTTAACAAAAGCGGGGGGATAGGACAAAGTATAAATTTTCTCACTACGAGCCAAAGTTTTTGATGAAAGAAGTTTTGACCACAATGCTATTTTGCATCTTATGCATACAACACCTTTTGAATTTTTCAATCACGCTGCACCATCCTGCTTCCTTCTCTTTGGCGTATCTCACTGCACAGTAGCAGTAGAGACAACTTCAGGCTTCACAGGAGGAAAAGTGCTCTAGTATTTAGGGTGTGAAAAAATGTTTCCCTTCTGTTCTGCCAGTAGGAAATATGCAGAAATGGTGTGCTCCTTTTTCAATTAACACTGTCATTTTCATGTTGGTAAGAAATGGCCAGCATGTCAAGCACTCAAATGATGAATTTTCAAAGGCAGAGTGACTTTCTCTCAGAAACCCTAACAGTGGCATGTCGTCACAGCATTTCAACCAGCCAGGGTCATGAACTGCTAAGATGGAGACAGAAGCTGCTGCAGTTTTGAAACAGAGCCTCAAAGACTTATATTTAAAATGCCCGCCAGCTGAAATATTTTTGTTCAAATGTAAAGCTACCGAGAAACAGAAAAAGGCACAGGGCACCACCAACCAAAACTGCTCAATTAAATCTTATTTCTGTTACAAAACCCTCTAATTTTGGAAAACTTTTGTTCTTCATGTGACAAATGGAAGAAAATGAACCTGAAAACTAGCAGAGCCCTGAGAGCGTCCCTCCCAAAACTGCAGAATAACACAGTAATTTTGGTGTATTTAAGTGCAAGGAGAACTTGTCTGGGGGTACAGGACTGCACGAATCTGGCCAGTCAGGCCTTACACATCTCCACACTCAGGGTAAGTAGTAAAACACTCAGGGCCCTACTCTGCAAATGTCTGGGGCATGGATGAGAAAAGCAGCTCTCTCTGGTCTTTTATATCAGAAAAGAGATGAAAAAGACTCTGAAAGTGGCCTCCAGATAACAAGACTTCTAGCACAAAAGCCCCTTAGAGATGCATAGCACAGCCTTTAGCTGAGCCTTTTAGTGGCTTCAGTCTCCTGATGGCTCTTACAAGTGTCACAAATTGTGACCATCTCTTTGTCCTCTAGGTCTTAGCAGTGATACTTCAGTACATTTCCTGGGGGAAGGTTCATTCCTGACTCTTTGTGATTAGCAGCTAGAGCACTTTCTTTTTTTTAAGCCCATAAATTTCCCCAAAGATGTTAACTCCAAGGCTGAACGTGCTGCATTTTTATACAAAAGGATATTGAATACCTTGCAATAATATATTGTAATTTTCCACTGAAAAGATGTTTCATTGTACTGTTCAGCACATTAAAGTTTGAGGGTTCCAGAATTAACATTTATCTGTGATATCTTAGTTTGCCTTCCCATAGCACAAGCCTTAAGACATTACCTATTAATATGATGCTGTACTATTTGTCTCCTCATGGATCTCTGTTTCACTGACTGAATAGCTAGTTCTTAATTTTTTTTCCTTTCCTTTTCGTTTCTGGTGAGGCCTGATTTAATGCATACCAATTCTTATTTACTGCAATGCTTCCAATTCCTCCCCTCGGGACAGAAGTAGTAATTCTGCAATGTATCACTACCAAATCAGACATGTGCACACAATGAATATTCATTTATCCTCCTTTACAGAACACTTTGTGAAGGGATGTATTTTTTCTGCTTGAACTTTCACCCAAACTGCATGGATGGCAATGCTGGGGATTTATTTGCTAGCTGGGGGTGCTGCCAGCCAGCCCATACTGGGAACTTTGATTTTTCAAAGTAATTACAACTAATTGTTTTGTGATGGATCTCTGAGCAACCTGGTCTTGTGAAAGGTGTCCCTGCCCACAGCAGGGGGCTTAGAACTAGATGATCTTTAAGGTCCCTTCCAAGCCAAGCCATTCTATCATTCTTTGAATTACACCCTGGTCTAAACTATGCAGATTATCAATTTGGGTCCATTTGCAGATGGGATTTCAGCAGGGCTGGCTCTGACCTAGGTTTCCTGCCAGAGCAAAAATGTCATCAGAATAGACCAGAGACACACCCTAGCAGCAAAAAATTGCAAACCTACAAGTAGATTAAACATACTGTTCACATTTGTAGTGTCTTAGGATATAGAAAGGAAACAGGATATTGGATCACACACACAGCAAAAAAGAGTAGGAGTGAGGTGTATTGACCCAGGCACAGAGCAGGGACATTAAAGCCTTTAGAGGATCCTTCTACTCTACATATTTATTCTGTGTGTTCTCTTTGTCTCCCTTTTTCCTGGAGGCAAAATGAGATGAGTAATGTTTTCTTATGCTCTCTGTTAGCTAGGCTGTATGTTTCATTATTTATAATAAAGTCTATGAAGTATACCTTACATCTAGGATGGCTTGGGATTTACTGGGTTTTTGTTTAGCTGGTTGGTTGGTTGTTTTTTTTTTTAATTTCCAGGTCTGGGTTCTCAACCATCTTTTTAAGTATCTCACATCATAACTATGTCTTTCTCCCAAGCTATCTGCAGTACCACCTGCAGCTAAGGGATGGGTTAGAAAAATGAATCCACTGTGAAAGCTGCCAGATGCACATCTGATGATCTAATTGTTTCCAGTTGAGAACAGACTCATAAATCAGGCTACAAGCATTTCAGAAACTTGTCCAAACCAAGGGCAAATTACAAGGCAGTCCCTTCCCTCCCCACTGTGAACCATATACTGGTAGTGACAATGGCTACATAAGAGGAAAGGCATGGCTGTTTCTTCTTGTTGATGATGGGTCCCTTAAATCCTACAGATATTTTGCCACTTACCTGTTGAACCATTCCAGAGTGTGATAATTCTCCAGCTCACTGTTGTGTGCTGCCTTTCCCACTGCAAGAGCTTTGGGGCAAGGCTGTGACTTTCTTTGTGTATTTTCAACTCAGGTACCTTGATGCTCTGAATTAATTTGTTTTGGATACCGTCTGTGTGATGCCACAGTGTGTGACTGTGGACATAAGCACAACCAGGCCCCATAATGGCTGTGCCTGCATCGTATGGAAACAACTCCAGAAACTGAGGTTTAATATAATTCTGGGAGTCAAATTGCCTGGGAGGACACAGTTTTGGAGATGAATTGCTTTGAATTTGTTTAATTTTAGAAGACTGCCATCTTGGCCAATACTGCCAATAACAACTTTATGGTAAATACTACAGGTTCTGGCCAGGTACATTCAAACTAATGCCTATACTAGAGGTTAATGCTCGTGTCTCCATAAAACCAGCAAGCTTATGACTGTTTGGTATGGAGATTAAAGCACCCTGGACCACTGAAGGAAACAAGTCAGGTATGTCAAGATCCCTGGACTACATCTGGTTGGTAGGAGTTGGACTTGATGATCTTTGTGGGTCCCTTCCAACTCAAGATACTGTAGTCTAGTCTAGTCTAGTCTATAAAAATGTCTGCTAGAAAAAGAGGGACTTGACCATCAAGACAGCACAAAATCATCTGCGCAGAAAGCAGCTCCTGACTTAAGAGTTTATTTAGTATGTGAATGTGTCAAATATCTATGTAAGGTACCACACTACTAAAAGCCTCCTCTAGTCGCTATATCTTTGTGACATGACATATATGTTTAGCAAAGAGCTGTAGTGTGGCCTCCACAACCATATTTGGTCCTGTAATATATTAGACCAGTCATAACAGTGCAAAAACTGAAGGCCCATACTCGATCCAGTGATTTTTAGACAAATCCCAAAGAGAGCTTCAGTAGGTGCTGGAGAGAGACAGACATCTCTTGAGGGCGATTTAGTCAACTGCAGGGCTGAACTGTCCCCCAGATGAAAATGTTAGATATTTAGCACACATTTTCTAACTCACCTTTTGATTTGGTAAGCTGAGGCAAAATCTCAGCTCTGTAAACCCTGAAGGGGTGTTATGCATGAGATGAGGAATATTCCACAACCCTGTTTCCTTCCACAAATGATCTGTTTCATCTGGAAATTGTGCCAGCCAGAATGCATATGCCGCAGATTGTTTATTTTCACAAATACAAATATACACCTTCTCCAACATTTCCTTCAGTTTTTGCTGACACTTGTTTTGATTATTTAATTAATTTTGCATTGTTTTTCTATTCTATTTTTTTTTGAAAGAACTCTTCTTCTAACATGATCAGTCCTATGAATTCTAAATTTATTATAAGAGAAAACAATGAATAAAAATCAGAGCTTAAACAAGACGGGGCCTCTCACTGGACAACTGCAAATCTCTCACCAGAAAATGCCTGACCAGAGGATATATCACAATTTCTTTATTTTACCTCTGTATTGCAATTAATCAGCTTTCTTTTCAGTCCACCTTAACAATTTTACTACACGAATTGATTTGAGATGTGAATTATATAGAAATAGCTTCTATGACTTTATTAAAATCCACATAGATTGGATGCTCTCCCTGCAGTCATTTATCCTGGTACCTGCTCAGAAAAGCAACTGTGTTCAGGTTTTTTTTGCACAATTTTGGAAGATTACATTCATTTTTCTTTCCTTTTCCTGATTTCCACCAAATATTTAACAGCCTGTGTTTAATGCCAGCACTCCTAGACTATACCTGGTCTTCTCCAGATCTGCTGGCTTTAATTCCAAGTTATTGGAATTAGTTAATAGGGACATATTTCATCAATCAGTTAGAGCATTGAGTCAACTTGAAAGGCTGCTGCAAGTAGCCATTAACCAACGGATAAAATGGTTTAACATGCCAATGCAAGTTCGTAAGTTGAACTAAACTAAACTAAAGTTCATTTCTGAGCTGTTTTGGTGCTTTTGAAATACTAATGATAGTCACTCAACTGATGCCTGCAACTTCACACCATCTGATATAGATCAGAGAATTGTGTTCTTCTTCAGATTTAGCTGTAGCACAGTCATTTCCATACCTCCAAAATGCTGATCGAAAGGAGAAACAAATATATGCTACAGCTGGCACCCTGAATTATGCTATGTGAGGTAAATACTTGCATTTGAACACAGCCACTTTGAACTCAGTGAGCTGCAGTGAGAGAGGTTGAATGTATTATGGGAAAAGAATTGTATTTTATTTGCAGAAAATAATTCTTTAAGCCTGATAAAATTTATTTTCATCCCCATGCTTTTCCTATTGCCCTCTGCCCTTAAAAATCTTCTGCTCTCAGACTACTGTCTCTGCTGAGACGAAAAATAACTTGTAGCAAATGACTTTATTTACTTGTGGCACCATGAAGCTGTTCTTGAGTTATTCTCCATTTTTAATGGCAATGAGTAGACACTGGTGACTTCAGGCATTGAACTAAATAATTTACCCATAATAGCAACTCTAAACTTAATATAATTACGTCATGTTAAAAATGCAGGGTTATAGTCTGCTGTCGTTGTACTGTAATTAAGGCTGTAAGGACTCCTCTGTGCTGCACAGAGTAAAAGCAAAATAAAAATAAATAAAAAAAACAACTACAAACTCTTCATAACACCAAGGGCATATCACTAACAGCTCTGACTTTATATCTTTTCAAAATGAGATTTTAAATGAGAACCTGCAGCAGGACTACAGACATTGCTACAGCAGCAAGGCAGCAATGGAGAAGTGCACGGCTTCAGCGGCACAGACCACCTGTTAATACAGGCAGTCCCATACACCACATGTCAAGGGACAAAATGCTTTGTGTCTTCCTCTGCAGCCCCAAGGATAAATTCCTTTTATCTGATTCATAAAAAATTATCTAAATGAATCCAATCTCACCAGTTGTTTTCCCTGCTTGGAGTCCAGCGACACACATAACAGATGACTCGGGTGAGAGAGGGAAGCTATCCATTTTAAACACCTTCCTCTTCCTCCCCAGTATTTGCAGTCCAAATGTTTAAGAAAAAAAGCACTTTACTACTTGTAGGGTAACATTAGTGGCATTACCTGGAGAGAGGCAGAAGAACTGCCTTTTGCATTAACCAAATGTTTGCCATTCCTCAGTACAGCATGACAGCAGCTTATCTTAAGTATTTTTCAAATGTAATGGTTGACTATAAATAATGTAATATGTCAAGAAAGATATAGAAGCAAAATCCTGGTACATCTCCTGCTTATTTGCTTAAAGTGTGACTACTGTGTTCGTGTTGTGTGCTTACAACACTGTTTAAAATCTGAGGCAAAGGGAACAAAAATGTCCTCTCCGATATAAACACAAGATCAAAAGACATCGACAAGGTGTACAGGGCTGCAAGGTCTCTCGGTGAAGCCAGGCTGCAGGGACTTGTGTCGTGGCACAAAGCAAGAGGAAACATTTGTGGCAGGCTATGTCCATTCACACTGATCATACTCGGGTCCCAGGGCCCATTGCTAACTGTTTATTTCTCTCTTCTATGAATAAATAAACAGATTTCACTCGGTCTGTTTCATAGTGCGCGGCCAAGACACTGGCACAGGCCAATGTGATTTCCACTGGACAATTTCCACATCTTGATGTACTCTAAAGAGTTTGTCATTCTTTTGGACAGCCTGGGCACTCTACATGGTCAGGAGAAGGCATTCATGGTGAAGCTGTGTGGCTTTTAGCACTTTGGGAGGAGACTCTTAGCACCTTGCAGGTTCAGGCTATTGGTGAGGGAAATTACACTCCTGACAGGTCACAAAACAGTGGAAAGATTTATAGAGACACAGCTGATGGGTTGTACTTGTGAAGGAAGGAGAATAATTTTTTTTATTGCTTCAAGCAAACATTTTCACTGAAATGAATTACTGTCACAAGAATTAGAGTGGTTTAGCTAAGAATTTGAGTTCTCTACTAATGATCTTTTCTCACAGTATTAAGAATAAATGTTCCATGGCCTCTGGCTCCAGGTGAGATGACTGTGACATAGGAGCTGCACAGGGCAATGTAGAGAAGGAATGTGGGTAGGCTCCACTATGAGGCTCTGTCCCTGGATGGACATGAGCTTGTACACTACCACCTTTATACCCTCCTGTAGTGGAGACGTGTTCTTCCTGCAGATCAGTTAATCCGAAAGCAAGCCACCTGTATGCACAAGAGGACTGTCCCCTGTGTGCTCTTGGATATCTATTATGGAGTAAAAAAAAGGGAGTAAAAGGAAAAAAAACCCAAACCAACAATCCCAACAGCTTTACTGCTCAGTGAAGCTGTTTGGAAGTTTTGCCGTTCACACACAACCATTTTCTCATACAGTATGGTCTTGCCAGACCTGTTTCAAATCAGCACAGGTCAAGGTTGGTAACATGATTTGATGGAGCCTAATAGGTTTGCCCTGCAATTCTTTTGTGGTGTGTGTAGGGGCTTTTTAAGGTGAAGTCAAGCAGACAGCACATTAGATTTTGAATGTCACACCTCACCATAATGTATCCAGCTACAAAATAATATCTAACTCTTAGAAGTATTATTAACATGCAGACAGCATGTTTCCTTGTATGAAATGATATATTTTCCTTCCCTCTTAAATGAAGCATAATACAGAAGGTATAATTGCATTAGATATGAAGTAAACTTGGAGCTGTGGGTCATAAATCAATAAATAACTCAGCCTCCAGCCTCATGGTTTATTGATTCACAAGCTGTTTGTCCTCCACCTCCCACTATATACTCTCCATAAGATGCAATTATTGCCAAATTATCCTTTTGTGCATGTACATAGACTTAGATGTCTCATCAGAACAAACACACATTCATTGCAAAGATAGAGGAATCCTAACAAGATGGCTTTGTTGCCTTTGTTTTAGAAGAGTATTAAATTCATTTGAGCCTCACCCAGCATATTCACTTGGTGATTACAATCACATTACTATTGTCATTGCTTTGGCTCTTTAGGATATGATAACCTGAGTAAAACGGATTGTGTTTGGCATTAGCCTTTTTCTGCCTAGGGAAGTGATACAGCTCTGAGCAAACTGCAGGCTGAAACAAAAGTATTGATGTTCCTGATGTCAACCTAGGTACAGTTTTCAGAAAAAACTATCACTAAAGGAAAGTCAGAGTGTGCCATATATGGGCACAGAGTCTTTTGAGTCATTTGGGAAGTTGATTTGTTTCCATGTTGGCTTTGAATTTCTGACCTCAAATCTCAAGAAAATCTGTGGAACTAAGGAGCTATACCAATGCAATGGAAAAGTACACATCCTTAAAACTCTCAGCCCGGCAGATTGCAAGAGAAATTGCAGTAGTGGGAGCAGCACCAGCAGCAGAAGCAGCAAGCAGCAGCAAGAGGACACATGAGGATATTTGTGGACAAAGAGAGATTTGACTGAACAGGAGGCATTCCCTGAGCAACTGAGGCCCATGGATTGGAAACAGCAGCAAGAGGCAGAGCCTGCACCGGCATAGTAGGATATTTTGCGGGGGCTAAACCCATCAGCCCAGGAGACTGCAACAGGCAAGCATTTATATTTTGCAGTGGACAAGTGCCCAACAGTGGAAAGTAGCTGTTGGCAGCATTGTGACCATCCAGGAAAAGGCAGTGTCCTCTGCTTCTCCTGGGCTTTTAGCACCCAGTAGAACCAATGCAGCCACACAGACAGAGCTGCTGTTCAAGCATGTGGCCACCCAGGTTTCTGGTTGTGGGATGTATGAAGGGATATTCCAAGAAGTGGAAAGCGATTGCGAGCAAGCCTGTGGGAAGTGTGAGCAGATTGATGAGCTGCTCTGTTTGGTGGCCGAGCTGCAGGAGGAGGTGGGCAGACTGGAGAGAATTCCAGAGTGTGCCGGAGAGAGACTAGTCAATGGAGATGTACTCTGCCATCTACGGTGCATGGAAGCCACCTCAGTGTGGTCACTATGGAGGCAGGTCTAGGATCTGCTTTGTGCCGGGAGGAAGGCAACTTTACAAGGAATCAAAAGAAGTGGAAGAAGGCTACAGCAGAGAGCAGAAAGAAAAAGCCCTCCTTACCCCCCAAGATACCCTTAGAATAGGTGCAAGGCTCTGGACAGGTTGGACAAAGCACATAATGAGGTAGAGGAGGAACCTATGCAAGCAGTCTTGCCAAGCTCACAGAGACCAACCCCTTGCAAGAAAACCTGCAACAAGCCAGCTCCAAGAAGAAACAACAGTGAGTTACGGTCATTGGTGCTTTTCTCTTATGGGAGATTGCAACTTCCCAGACAAAACTGGGAATGCAGTACTATTGCAATGAGCGGGTCTTAAAATTATAGAAGTTTGGAGGAGATATCTTCTTGTCAGAAGTATTGAGTAAGCCAACTAGGAAAGATGCCCTCCTGTACTTGCTATTTTTGAACAGAGAAGGACTCATGGGAGATTTGATGGTAGGTGGCTGCTTTGGCCACAGTGATCATGAAATTGTTCAATTTGAAATGTTCAGTGTAATGAGAAAAAAGGACAGCAAAGTGGCTGCCCTGGATTTTTGGAGAGCAAACTTTAGGCTAGTCAGGGAGCTATTAGCAGAGGACCCTGGGAATCTGCTTTTGAAGGCTTAGGAGTCCAAAAGTGCTAGTCAGTCTTCAAGAAGCAAAAGAGCAGGCAATCCAATTGTCATAAGTCAAGCAAGCATGGCAGAACACCAGCTTGACTGAACAGGAAAACTCCTCATTAAGCTCAAGAAGAAAAAGAAATTGTCTTCTCTCTGAAAGCAAGGTCTTTGCAGAAAGACTGTTGAGCTGTTGTTTGTACATGTGGGGAGAAGACACAAAAGGCCAGAGATCAAGTGGAGTTGAAACTGGCCAAAGTCACACCAGATAACAAGATGGACTTTTTAAAAGTTTATTACTAGCAAGAGGATGTCTAAAGAAAAGGTTGGACTGATACTTGTTGAACGTGGTCACCTGACAAATAGGGATAAAGAAAAAGAAGAAGCATTTGATGCTTTTTTTCCCCTCAGTCGTTATATGTACTGATAGACCTTGGGCTGCTCAGTTCCTTGAGTTGGAGGAACACGATGGTAGGGATAGTGACTTTCCTTTCGTGGACACTGAAATTGTAAGGGACCAGCTGTATCAGCTGAATGCTGACAAGCCCATGCTTCCTGTTGGGATTCCTCCCAGAATACTGAAGAAACTAGCAGATGTTAGGGCAGGACTCCTCTTGATCATCTACAAAAGATCTTGTGAGACTGGAGAGGTTCCGGCTGAATGGAAATTAGCCAACGTTATTCTACTCCATGAAAAAGAGTGTGAGTCAAGACTCAGAACTTCAGACCTGTAGGTCTAACCTTAGCACCTGGAAAAATTATGGAGAAGTTCATAGTGGGTACTACTGACAGGCATTTAAAGAACAGTGGAATCAGCAGGCACAGTCAAAGTAGGTGCACAAAGGGAAAGTCCTGTTTAAATAATTTGATATCCTCCTATGACAAGGTCACCCACCTGGTGAATGAAGGGAAGGTGGTAGATGCAGCTTTTCTGGATTTTAATGACAAGTTGATTCTGCAATTAGTTATAGTAGACTGATTTATGAACAATGTCAGGCAGAAGAAATCCTATTTTAGCTCCAAAATTTGCAGTGTCATTCCCTTTTAATTAAATGGTAATGATTCGTTTTATGACCAATATGGCACTATTTAATTGACAAATAGTACAATTTAAATTTTTTTTTTTCTCTTGGAAGAGATAAAAACCTCATTACTTATCAGAAGAAAGTCCTTATATTTCTAGCAATTACAGAAGCCTGCATTGCAATGGGTCAGAGATGCCTAAATCAGCTAAATGCATCTGATAGAAACCTTCCTGAATTGTTACAGATGCCAAAAGTTTCAACTCCCAGAGTAAACTGAGCTCTCAGCCTTAGACAGTCCATGTTTTTCTAGTATCAGGCAACAGGATAATGTTGAGAGAAGGCTGAAAGTTTGTTGCATGTCCTGTTTTGTCTAATCTTCAAATGGGTTCATGGGAAAATGTGTGCAGAACAGTGCATTAACAAATTTTCACATGTCACTGATAAACTACAGGAACAGAGCTTTTTTTGCCTAACTGGTATATGAACTTTCAGGCACTCAACCTGTATATCTGTATCCTGGAGTGAAGGTAATTCTTTCAAGAACACATCAAAACATGTATTAATGCACACGCACACAAACACACAAAATGGGTACAGATCACCAATGATAGTGTCTGTCCTACTAAAAACACTTACCTGTTCCTCATTATGAGTTTTGAGATAAGAGGGGGAAAATATAGGTTATGTATTTATGTGAGACTTTTCAGTTTATTCAATTAAGTTTATTATATCTGACAATTGAAGAAAAAGGAGTCCACTGCATTGTCCCTTCTCCCAAAGCCCAGTATATGAATTTCTGCATTCTTACAGTCTTTCCTGTGGAAAAATTCTTCTGTGTTACAGAAAAGATACTGAAACCTAAAATACGCATAAGCCTAACAACTGACACCAGACTGAGAACTCCCCCACCTCTGACTGTGTTTCATTCTGTGTTTGAGTCACATTCAGTAATGATAACAAGGACTAACGGATTGACAGATGAGATTGTGTGATAGATAACTTGCAGTTTGTCATCTTGACAATGCACAGCAGTGAAAGCAGCTGCTATTGCACTATAATGCATTTCTTGCTCTGTCTTATTTATTCTAAGCCATGCACAAACCATGAACCTTTTTACAGATATAAACATTTCTACTTATGAAACTTGTAGGACAGCCCAGAACAGTGGGCCAAGCCCAAGAAGCAGCAGGTGCTATACCTGTTGATGGATTTCTGATCTAAAGGAATGAAAGAGCAGTTGGCAGAAGAGTCTTTCTTTGTGTTTGGTTGTGTAGCAGGAGCAACCTGAGACTGAGGACAGAGCCACTTGAGATAATGTGTAAGCAGTTTGTAACAGTGACAGCATAATCAATAGCCTAAGGGTGGATTCATACAGCTGGTCACCCTGCATCTGCTCAGAGCATGGAGTGACTGATGGAGGCTTCTCTCACTGCTGTTATCCATTCACACATCTCCATTATGGCTGGACAGCATGTGTAAAAGTTATTTTATGGGAAGGTAAGAAAAAAAAAAGAGGGGAAAGTAGCTACAAAGACAGAGCTACAAAAGATGTCAGATCAAGTAAGTGTCACCTTGTGAAGTAAAGCTGTCACTCATACAGGTGGCATGCAAGGAAGCTGCCATTTATGCTGCTAAATCACAGGTATAAAAGACAGCATGCATAAGAGTCCATACACTGAGTCATGCATACATTAAGCATGGCAGAGTGAGTGGAAGAAAGGAGTGGCAAGTGTGGTACCCCACTTCTGCATGACCCAGTACAGCCATTTTTTCACATTATGAAGGACTGCTATGAAAGCATAAAATCTATACTTGAATACATCATGCTAAACATGTATTGAAGTCAATGAACTTTATTAAAAAAATTGATGATGCTTGCTACTTTCTCAGTTGATTGCTATACTCTTTAAACCTTGCTTTTGTGTTTCTTTTTTTCTTAAAGAGTAGCATTCCATGCAACCAAATTACAAGCTCTTAGACAGACCTGTGATATTGACTTATTTTATAAACCCCTTTGGACCCAAGTATTGATTGTTGTGCTTCATTCAAAGTATTGACTTTGTATATTCAATGTCATCTGTACCATAAAATAATCAAATATTTAAATAGTCATATTATTGCTAGAAGTGTGGTGTGTTCCTCCAAGCTTAAATGTGAATATTTGTCAGCGGTCAGAGACTATTTCTAAATAGAAACAGCTACAGAGATACAGAAACGCTTAGTGAGATTGATCTGTAATCAGCAAAAGTTTTGCATCTCCCCACTGTGGGGGATGGAAGCACAGGGCGTGTATGGAAAGAACGAAAAGTTAAATGAATGTGCAATTTTAATTCCGTAGTTTCATTTGAAACTGAGATAGGTTTACACCCAAGTCTCAGTCACTGGAAATTTTATATCCAGTAAGACATAATATTTTTTTAATATATTCACACTATCTAGAAAAATTGCTTTCAAATCCTCCCACTGAAAAAGATCACCACTACAAGCCCAAGGTCATTCTGTTCCAACGAAATTTATGACACTTTTTTTTTCCCCCCAAGAACAATTTTACTGCACTGGAACAGATTATGAAGAGGAGAGATGATTATTTAAACTACCGAAACCTTCAGTTCAGGAGTGGGTTCCCTTTTGTGAAGATGTTTCAATAAGTCCTGGGACTACATTCAAAAGCAGCTTTGTCAAGTTCTCAGGATCTAGCACAGTCCTCCTATGTCATCCTCTCCTGCCAAAGGAAAATACTGTTCTGCATTTACACATCTTTCACTGCAAGTACAGAGCTCCAGATGCTTTTAAACACTAAACCAAGCTCACATACACAGTTTGAAGCTTATTAGAGCCACATTGCAGCTGTGCTATGCTGATTCATGGAAAGGGAGAAGAACAGCAGGCCAAAACAAATCAGTGCCTAGGCTTTTAATTTTCTCTCTATGATGAAATGAGGTGGTTTCCCATGGAGAAGCAGTTACTGATAAAAGGTGTTCTTGTCTTGTGAGGTCAACAAGGTCAGCAGAGTTGACACCATTATTCCTTTCCTAGAGGGAAAAACCTCTTTTAGGGCTCCAGTTGGGACAGGTTGGAAGAAAAGTTCTCTGATAGGGCAGTATTCAAACTCTCTGAAATGTTTGTGCTAAGCTGGAGGAGTGCCAGACTGATCAGCTAAGCTATAGAACAAGGCCTTCACATTACAGAAATATCAGACTGTGACTCAAACTCTGTGACAGGAAGTGTCTCCAGTCTTCAGAAATCTGCCTACTGAGAGGTTAGACTGAAACACTAAAAGGATGCAACAAAAGTCCTTGAGGTGAAATGTTAGTGCATTAAATCCCAGCTATGTTGAATGCTACAGCCATCCCTGTGTAGGTTGGTACTTTGTAGAGGTCTTTCTCAGCTGAATTTATAGCCACTCTTTATATGACCATGGAGAAGAGACAAGTATGAACAAGTTCCAGGGAGATTTTGCTCACAAGACTTCCATGCTGGTGAAAGTTATCAAAAATTCAAGGCGAGGGGCAGATATGTTATCCACGGAGATTGGTTTGGCTTTTTTTACTCACTGTGTCATTTTGAGTCATTGAAAGGATTTAGACAATAATTGCAAATATGAATCACAATGCAAACTCAATTTCCTATGAAGAGAAACAGTTTTATGTGGTGTAATATTGTATGGGTAAGATAATCACCTAAGAACCAGTAAAACAATAATCTGCAAAGCTGTACAGCTAGAGAAGCATAAAGATTGAGTACCATTTTATGTGCTTTAGCAAATGATGACTCAATGTCTGGAATATATCATGTGATTAAAACAAAACACACAGAGTGCTACAGAGAATTTGTGGGTGCTGCTCAGAAAGTGCTGTTTTGTGTTACGGGGAAAGTCAATACAAGTTATTTCACTGACATAGCCTTGGGAAATTGGCAGAATTCACGGAGTTCTGCAGCTCCAAGTCATGGCAAATAAGCCTTCCCAAACCTGTCTTCCACCTGTCACCATCACTTACTCTTTTATTAACTCTTTATATACAGGAAATGAAGTAGGAGGCCAATACTCAAACCTGTGCTGTAGAACTATTGTTATTATTAACAAATACACTGTATATAAATATTATGTGGTACTTTTATATGAATAAAGACAATTCTACTGACATAATTTGAGGATAGCAAAGGAAAAAGAAAAAGACAAATCTTTAGCCTAGAGAAAAGAAGGCTACAGGGAGACCTTATAGGAGCCTTCCAGCCTTAAAGGGAACCTTACAGGAAAGATGGGGAGGGACATTTTATAAGGGAGTATAGGGATAGGGTGAGGAGTAGTGGATTTAAGCTGAAAAAAGCATAGATTAGCTATTAGGAAGAATTTTTTTACTGTGAGCATGGTGGAGTACGTTGCCCACAGAAACTGTGGATGCTCCATGCCTGGAAGGGTTCAAGGCCAGGTTGGATGAGGCTTTGAGAAACTTATTTTAGTGGAAAATATCCCATGGCAGGAGATTTGGAACTAAATGATCTTTAAGGTCCCTTCCAACCCAAACTATTCTATGGTTCTATGGTTCTGTGGCATGAGTTAAGTTGTGAAACCTGGCTCACCAAAGAGTGTTGCAGAAGATAAAAACGTATGTGGATTCAAGGAGCAATCAGATATATCCAAAGAAGCAAAACCCATAAAAGTCATTAGATGCAAAGATGCCATCTCCTCCAGGATGCACCTCAGACATTGACAAGGATGCAGGAGAGAATTTTGGGTACATATGACGTTTCACACCTTTGTCCTCTCCTTCCCTCAGCATAGGTCACTGGTCACCAGCTAGCAACAGCCAATCTGATCATCTATTATTTTGCCTCTAAATGACCTGTTACTTCAGTCAAAAAGTATGAACAAATTGTTTATTCCCTGTTTCTCCCTTAAATTGCCTTTAGTCCTGTGCTGGTGCTGGTCATGTCTTTCCCTGGTGCTGGCTTGAGGCTGGAGCCAGCTGCAGTAGAGGTGACTGGAGGCTGCAGAGCGGCACAGGGACACAGAGCACTTCTGTGCCGTGCTGTGCTAAGGCAGCACGTGAATCTTTTCCTGCTGGAGAGCCTGCCCTAAAGACTGCTCTATTTTATGGATAGTATAATGTCGTGTTTTCTTCCAGCCTGTAACCTGTATTTATGGTAGTGCCTTCGATGTCCCTGGAGTTATTTGGGGCTGCAGTGTTAAGTGCTGCCAGGGAGAGAAATCATCTTGAAGTCCTTTTGAGAAGGACGGACACTAAACCATGCAGGTCTGGGGCAGCTGGGATTTGGAAGCAGTGGCAAGCTTCCAAAGTAGAGAGGAGGACTACCTGCAGATGCACCACATATGCTCCACAGAATAGATGTTGGGAATGGGTTCATGGATCTCTGACACCCAGGGTTGGCAGTCCCAGGGTAAGACTTGTCCACAGATCATTGGTGGGAGACTTGCTTTAAATTATGGCAAATCAGGGACCTAACAAAAAGTGTCATTCAAAATCACCAGTACCATCATTTGGGCATGGCTTTCTCCAAATTCTCTCCAGTCAGATGCAGGCACAGTCAAAACAGGAGGGCCATAAAGTAATAGGGCCAACACAAATATAAGCCTCAAAAGCACACAGCCAAAGCACTGGGATAAGAGAGTGAGAGGCCTTATATCTACCTGGTAAATCTGCATCTTTCTTTCCAAGACAGTGTATCAAACTTCAGAATAAAATGATCCAGCTACCACTGACTGTTCCTACCGCAGGCCTTTAAAATAAATAAAGCTGAATACTCTGCTATCCCCTACATTCACAAGGATTGCATTCAATTAAATTTGTCCAAATAAAATACAAATGGTACTGAAGATGTAGGCAGGTGTCATGCTGAGGACATATGCAGGAATGACATGGCAGCTCTTATTTAAAAGAAGGTCTAAAAGCAGAAATGAAAGAAAGGGACTCTTCAGAGAGAAAGAGCCCATCCTCTGCGTAACAGCAGCAAGGTTATATCCAGGCTTTCCAATAGAGAAGTGTCCATTCCTGCAAAGCTGTTGCTCTTTTTCTGCAATTACTGCCTGAAATCTCTTCATCATCATGCAAAGGAGTGTGCTGTTGCTTCTGTCAACCCTACCTTGCTTCTTGTAGCATTCACTACTACCAATATCTCCCCTAAAAACAAATGCAGATATACACAATCATAGGCAATGCTTCCCAGAATTTTCCTTCTAAAGCAAACATGGGTCCCTACCAACAGCAAATATGACAGTTCCCAATTCTTCGGTAAAATACCACAGGAAATCCACGACACACCAAGGATATGAATCTACAGTCCTGAAACTGGTCTTCTTTACATGCAAGACATTTCTTCTTTGCACACCATCCTTTGTCCTATAGAAGCTAGGAAAAAGAAAGGATGGAAAATACGTCATTAAAATTTATGCAGATCTTGAAAGTTATTATAAAAATAAATCCAAACCAAACAGAAGCAGACCTCAAACTCATCTGTCAGTGTTGAACATCTCAATGTTGAGCAGATGGTGACAGCACAAGAAACTCATCACACTGTTTTATTAGTAAATTGAAAGGCATTTGGGTAGCAATCACCATAATCATCATTTTCACAAGCCCTAGAAATTGTAACGAGCTTTTAGAGAGCAGTTGATTTTACAACATAATTGAGAATGGATATCTTTAGCTTATCCACCCAAAACCTAGAATGTCACTGAGTCTTTAACAGGGAGTTTGACTACAGATAAATAGACCATTCAAACTAGAAATTCATTCAGAGAAAATTCCCCTTACATTCTTTCCAAAGGTCCCTGAAGTTGGTAATGCCTCTGGAAGAATTTCATTTAACATTGCCTACGGAAAAAAGGCACTTTTCTTTCTTTCTTTTAAAAAAAAGAAAAAAAAAATGTGTGCAGAAAGCCTGCTATCTCACCCCAAAGAATTTTTATCTGTTCACATTTTTATTTAAATCTAAATTGAGCACTTCAGAATTTTCCCCAGAAAACATCATCTTGGCCTGAAACCAGCCTGAAACCAGCAGGTGGAGCCAAATCTGCTTCCTATACAGTAAAATTAACACTTGCTCGGAGTGTTGAAGGTGTCTCCATCGTGTCCATATTTTTCAGCTGGACAAAAACCACCTGGCTTTTCCTGCAGGAGCTTCAATCATATCTCACCACTATCAGTGCCACTGTATTTAACTGTGGCAGAAGCGTAATTTCTGCAGGCTAAGTCCTTCCCAGCAACAAATATGTCAATGCCTCTGCGAGGACTCAGCTAAGAGCTCAGTGCCAGCACTGAACGCCCAAGCTGCTGATATGCAGAGGGCCCCAAATCATGCAGGCAGCCCGGCAGGATTTAAAAGCCTTGGAGAGACGAGGTTTTATGCACACTGCTGCTCTTTACCAGCACCTGGCTCTGGACCGCTGCACACACAGAGGCAAGATCCGTGGGATACAAGCAGGAGTAGCTTTTGAGGTGCAGTGCAAAAATTGCCACTTATGCCTCATTTACTATGGCCTCCCCTGCTCAGATCCCATCTCCCCCCAGGCCTTGCTGTTGCTGGTCACCTCCAGCTGAAGCAGCTGCATGTGCAGGTGCTCCCCTCATTGCCTTAAGCAGGAGCAAACATGTACAGGTCTGTTCATCTGAAGGGCAGCATGAATCATGTTCACATGCAGGGAAGCAGGGCGACTTGCCCACGCGGTCTCTTGACACTCTGTGACCAGGAACAGGGATTTCTGACCTTTATGGAAGAAAGCAAGGGTGGATTCTCTATGACAGCAGAGCAGTGGGGATCGAGATTCGGAGCTGTGCCTAGCAAACTCCAGGGCCCTTGCAGCTTTGCACAAAGAAGCAAGGAAAAGCTTGAGGGACAGAGCTACCCGAGTGCTGAGATGGTGACATCTCTGCCAGAAGTGACATCTCTCCCATATTCCCATAAGAGTTTATATTTATGGGACCAAAATGGGGTGGTGATTTCTTCAGCTCTTCCAAAAGAAAAGAAGACCTGTTAGGGAGCACGTGGGATTTTGGTCACTATTTCACCAATTCAGCCCTTGAACAATGTACAGACAGGAACAGGCAATGCAGAAAGATGTGGGTGATGGGTGATGGGTTGCCATTCCTGAGAGCACTTGGACTGAGACCACCGGCTTGTTCCATACATGCCTGTAATTAGTTCTCAAATTGTGATTGCTTCTGCTTTGGCCTCAAGTCTATCAGTGGGTCCCATTAACCCAGCTTTGACTTCCCAATCCAACTCCACTCATGTCCCTAGAGCTCACAGAAATCAGTCTAAAGTCCAGTTGTGGAGCAGAAGCATCTCACCATACAACGAGACAGGCGAGTCTCTAGTACAGGGTCACATGAGTTCCAGATTCAAAGAGAAGATAAAACTTTCAAAGGAACCTTTGAGTGAGAGTCTTGGATACTACGCAGTATTTGGGAAAGGGCAGGAAAATCTGATTTAAGGCATAAAACTATTCCCTCAGTACGGCAAAGAGTGTGAGTCCTTTAAGAATATAGGCAGGGTTTCTTAAAATAACCTGTGAAGTGGATAAAATCAGTTGTCAGGCAGTTGGACTAGAACACTCTTGTAGGTCCCTTCCAACTGTTCTGTTCTGTTCTGTTCCATTCCGTTCCGTTCCGTTCCATTCCGTTCCGTTCCATTCCATTCCATTCCATTCCATTCTAAAGTACTGCCCTTTTCTTGGCCTGGATCAAATTCAAGACCTATGTAAGCCATTGTCCTAGCTGGACAATATATCCAAACATGGCAATATGTTACTGTTAGGCACTTGGATTTCAAATTCCAACCCGAAAGAAAGATAGAACGTGGACAATAAAAATGTAGAGTGAAAATAGCAACCCAAATCTTCAGCTCCAGACCATCTGTGTAACCAGGAAGGACAAAGAGAATTAATAGGAACTGCTCTATCCATTGTAACAGGTTACATCTTGGAAAAACGTCTTAAAATATCAGGCCCCCAACAACAGCTGCATTTTTAGCAGAGTTTGGAGTGGTGATCTGTGCTGTATGTCAAGTGTATGGGTAGATTTTGAGATAAGATGCTTTTGTAAGTAGTAGTTGCTACTATTTTTATAATTTGGATAAACCATCACCACCTCACTTATTTAACTCCTTTGTGCAACCAATGTTTTTGAATTATCCCAGAAGTATAGCTTCAGTACCAGAGAGTGCCTGCCATTGTATCTGACATTATCTGAGCATGCATAAGTCAGGGCAGCGCTGAGCAGATGAAAGTCACCTGAGGTTTCACCTGAATGCCAAATAGACACAATCAGACTGCTCACAGACTAACAGGCACTCGGAATCGCTGGTGACATCCCCCTGCTTTGTTAGCAGCCAACTGCGGTTTCCGCGCTGGAGAACGATACAACCCTTTCTTCTGCAAGTTCCAGCTTCCCTGGGAGACCTGGGCTGATCAGTTCAGCTGCTTTCACTCGGTTAAATGAACCAGAAAGGAGGCTGGAATGCTCAAGAGGGTCGTGTGGCACAGCTAAGCCCAGTGCACTCTGCCTGAGCATTGCCTATACCAGAGTTCCAGCAGTTCCAGTGTTAGCTGAACCAGTGGGGATGAATTCAGTAATTTCCTTGGGCTCTGTGTGAACTGTAAGACCAAAAATAGGGACTGAAGCAGCAAGGGGATTGTAGATTCTCTGCATCTGTCAGGTGCAGGCCTGAAAAATCATTTCAACTGAGAAACAATATTATTATCTACCACAGAATTTTTGTGCTGTAGCAAATCAGGGGCGTATTACTGTTGTCTTCAAGAGCAGTCACCAGTTTCAGGGGAAGAGAATCAGGCCTAGTTAATACCTCTGTGGTTATGTTCTGACTAGAGTTAAGTAGTCTCTGTATCTCACCTGAGCTGAAACAATCCCACTTAATTCCTGAGAAGATCCTCCAACACGTAAACAACAAAGAAAATGCTAGTTGGATATGCTACTTTATTCTTCCACATGGATTAGGCCACATGTAGGAAGAAACTTTCTGGAGAGAACCAGAGAGAGAGAGTGTTTAGTCATAAGATAATTATTTGAGCATTCTGAAATTTTCAGGCATTTTTTTGGTTCCCTCTTCTATCATGTATAAGAATAATAATAAAGAACACATTTTCAAATATCTTCCCATGGCTCTACTATATGAGAAAAATTGTGCAGATATTCTCATCACCCAACAGCAAATCTAGAATTGGTGAAAAACTGAGAGGCGAGGCTGAAGAAGATGTTTATTGCCTTGGAGTTCTGATCTGTGCACTGTGCATTCTCTCCCGTGTCGGCTGAGCCTGAGGTACAAACCAAGCGCTGTTTGTTTCGGAGGGATCCTGCCTCACTTACACTGTCACTTCTGTAGATTTCAATCATGCCTACAAGTAATACAACCTTCTTCAGGAAGGTCTCACAAAATTACTTTTGTAGTAGTAGTGTACTCAGTACACTACTGGCAAATCCATGTCAGTTCTTACCCTGTTCTGTCTCTAAGAGTTAGTTCCTTGTGAAAGCATTAAGCATGTGCTGGTGTTATTTTATTTTCTTTTTCTCATTCCCCCTGACCAGCATTTGTCCTAGTCCTACTATCACTTTCCTTGATCAATAGCATGTGTAAAGGTATATCATGAATAAATTTTTCCATGAGATACAAGTGGTTATATGTTTAAGCATGCAAAATTCATGTGCACGCAGTTATTCGACCTCATGTAAGACACAGAGCTGTTAAACCCAATTCCATATCATGGCTGATGTGATTTGACAATGTTCTGGTTCATTATAAGGATCAGCCTTTCAAATTCACTTCTCCAGCTCTGCTCAAACCATGACATTCTCATTAAGTAAATGCAGAGCCTTCTTGTCTAGTTCTCATTAATGATAACAAAAATGAAGAGCATTCCCCTTAGAATTAACTCCAGAGACAGCACTGGGCATGACACTGAAACTAAGTGACCAAACTCTCATCAATATCTCCAGCACAGGTAATTAGGTGGGTTGGTGGGATAGAACAGCCATTCTTGGGCATGCTAATCCAACAGAAGCTGTTTCTGGATGAAAAGTCTGTACCACTCTTAATGTAAGAAGGCCTCAGAAAAAAAAATACATTAATAATGGCAGAAATTAATCTACCCATTAAACACCAACTCACACTGCTACCCAGCCTTTTTCACTTGGTGGTAATACAGATTTCATAATACAGAAAGACCAAAGCACAGCACTTCCTAAGGGGTTTAATTTGCCTGTAATTTTTATTCTAGTTGTACAACAGTTAGGAAATATATCCGTTCATATTTGCCATTTGCAAGAGATAACCATTTTTAATAATCTTGAAATATATCATAGGAAACAAGAACCTGAATAGACAAAATAGTTAAACTAGAAAAATAGATTAACCAAAAAAAAAAAATTTTCCCTGATAGCTAAAACCAAACGCCATACATTTCATCAGAGAATCTATTATTGACATCTAACTAATGGAGGAAACAAATATTAAATGCAGACAGTTAATAAGGAAGAAGTTATTTCAGCATAATAGATAGGTATTTATAAACCTCTAATCATAAGTTACACACTAAACAAAAACAACAAAAGAGAAAAGGATATTAATTACCATCTGGGAGAAAAGAGGTCATTGTAACTCACCCTTGAAAGTGTATATGAGAAACTGTAATAAGCAACTGCTTTTCTAGCTATCTGCATTTTTAAAAAATCTAAAAAAATAGGCATGGATGCATATTTTTGCATGCATAAAATATTTGGATGTAAATGTGGTTGTTGAAAAAACGGCAATACTCTCCGTCTTTGTTTCTCTTTATTATTATGTGCTTTGGTTTTAGAGGGTTTCCTCTGAAAAATTTCAAATGCTCTTCACTGTGTGAACTTGGGAGAGCTGGAATTTTAAAACACTGGTCAAGTGTGTGATGGCAGTGTTGCAAGACTATTGATGGGGTTTTGTGGCTGTTTGCCTCTATGTGAAGCCTTTGCTGTGAAAGCCAGTAAGTGTAATGATATTCAGCTCCTTATGCATTTCAAATACTATCAGGAAGACTGATAGTATTTTCAAATGGGGATACCAAGACACAGGAAGAGGAAAACAGTTCTCTAAGGTTTCCTGTCAGCTTGTACAGAGGTGGGCCCAAAAGGCTGGCAGGCTTCCTGAATCTCCAATTATGCCCAAACTTGGCTGCTTCCCAAATCCCCCAATCAGTTTATTTATCAAGCTGCAACTCTTCTCCAGCAGAAACAAGGCTGATACTAGCTAGGATTGGCTTTGATGAGATGCTCTGCACGAATGTAGAGCATTTTTAACCTGATGGCTTTTGTGCTGATAGGAGCAGCCATGCTCACTCCCCTGATTTAACAATGAGATCTCTATGACTTTTCAAAACCAAGGAAATCTGGCCCAAGATTTATGTTTTGGTTAGGACAAAATTAGGGCAAAAGCAATGGTAGTGCCGACCAGAGGAAAGCCCATGGTGGGATACCCGGCTTAAATGAAGCATGATAAAGTCAGGCTGCAAATCATGGAATCATAGAATGGTTTGGGTTGGAAGAGATCTTAAAGACCATCTACTTCCAACGTCCACCACCATGGGCAGGGACACTTTCCACTGGTCCAGATTGCTCAAAGTCTCGTCCAACCTGGCCTTGAGCACTTCAATGTTTGGGGCATCCACAACTTCTCTGGGAAGCCTGTTCCAGTGTCTCCCCACCCCCACAATAAAACATTTCTTCCTAATATCTAATCTAAACCTACTCCCTTTGGGCCAGTGGCCTCTCTGCTCTCCACCAGTAAAACTGCACCTGTCTCAGCAGAGTGTAGCTGGCTCTCACCTGATGCCAATCCAGCCTCTGCACCCGCCAGCCTAGAGATGTAACTCCAATTGGAAACCTATCCCTTCACTTTGAAACAATGGAAATGAACTATATTCTTCACAGAGACAACCATCCATCAATGTTTCCTTGTTCTTTGATCTTCACAGTGCTCCGGACTTACTGGAGAACTGGCATTTGACAGCAAAACCTCCGAAGATATAGAAGCTATTGACCACTATTCATTGTGAACAAGCAAGCCGAACAGCCTCCCAAGTTATTAGTTGTAATGGTGGTGATTCCAATTAGACAAAAGGTAATCTCTGTTACAAATTCCCTGCCAATTTCTGTCATTTCTGTCACTGTGGTTAATAGGCCTTAAAGAGGCCTTTTATGTCTTGAGTTGCAAGCACAGAGCTAAATACAGCAGAAGGCAAGTGCAACGCCCTGCTGCTAAGTTCAGACAAGAGGAAAACCAGAGGAATTGATCCTTCTCAACAGAGAGGGGTGATTAGCCTAATGAGGGATGCACTACTGTGAATATCAGATACAAGTAATGGCCTCCCCCCGACATGGAAAGCATGCCTCTCTGGACCCGCATTTCTCTCCACCTACTGCTATAAAAAGGTCCTAGGAGTGACACTGGGATATTTGAGCAGCAGACAACATTTAAATTATATTCCAGTCCTATTTTCACCACAAAAAAATCCCTACTATTTAACTCTGTTGCAGAATTGGCCCTTTTTGCTAGGAACTATAGGAAAAGCAGTGTGAGACTTTTTCACCCCAAAGAACATGCACCTTCAGAAAAAAGAAAAAAATCAGAAAAGACAGGCACAATAGATAAATGAGTACATAAATGTGTACAGAGAAAGGGAAACTTTGATAAAATGTGAAATGGGTCTAGTGGGTCTCATCTTTTAGATTGGTTGGAAAAGTTGTTACTACTCACAATAATTTTGCACAATACTGAGCACAAGTGGTGCTGAAGCAATCCATGCTGTAATGTTAATACCACTAATAATTAAATTAAATTAATAGCACTATTAATAAAATTTATAAAAAGAATCTCTAAAAATAAAAGACTATATAGTAATGTAGGTTGGATTGCATGCTAATTTTCATATTTTGACTACAGTACAGCCAAAGGATTCATCCAGTTCCACAAGCCACTGGCTTTTCCTGTATCTTTTTGGAAACAATTTATCTTCAGAGGCATACAAAGCAGTTTGCTGGCAGTTTTTGTGAGTATGTGGAGCTTTCTGGTGCAAATTTTCCATGAAGCACTCCAGCAGTTGACCATGGTCCTGTATGAATGTTTGAAGAGAAGGGAAGAACAGAGAAAATACAAATTTTGGTCAGCGCAGAGAGATATTTAATGAACTAGAACGTCTCTTAAAAATTTTTTTAAGCCACAAGCGCTTTTTTAAAGCTCCATGGTTTAGTGCTGGCTGCTGTAAAGACAGGTGGGAAAAGTCTTCTAAAAAATTCATGAAGTACCTTGCCTATAAGGTAATGTTTCCTTCCATCTACAGGTTACTTTTAGGTGATTTAAACTCTGTTAAGTATGATTAAACCTTCTTGTTATTTTTGTACCCTCTCTGCAATCATTGTGAATATATTAAACTCTCACAAAATATCAAATCCTAATGTTATTGCTTCCATAGTTTCTTGTTCCTCTGGTTACCTTTCTAAAGTTCAAATCATTCAATTAGCTCTAAATAGGTGTGTTTGCAATTTATTTTTTCTGGCTGTTTAAAAAGGGCAAGTTTAAGTGTCTGGTCCCTTTCTCCAAGACAGTATTTTACAAATTTTTCATGCATCTTTTCTGATTTATCTCCAACTGAAATATCTTTATTTGCATTTGCATTCCCAGTACGTTCTTACCTGTACGTTTTCCAGATACCAAGTAAACTTGGTTCATCAGTTTGAAAAGGAAGTAATGTTTGTAATTCTCTTTTTAAATACTTCAAAGACTATCCGTTACAGCAGAAGATCAGGAGAGGACACAGCTGCCATGGAAGTGTAGAATCACCAACATACTCATATTTTCTCAAGTATAATCACCACCTCAGATGTTCCACACAAAGACACGTCAAATTCACCTGCAATGCTCCAAAATGTTATGCTTGTACACAGGAAGCAGCATTATTCAGTTGTGCTGTTTTTCCTAATTTCTGAGAATATCAAATGTGGGAGATCTTGCCCTTAGTGGATTGAAAGGACAAAGGAATGAGAAAAACAGTAAGCCAAAGGGAGAGACAGTATCCCTAAATAAATGAAAGGTGCTGGAACAGACTGCAGCCCCCTGCTTCACAAGCTCACTCCTGGAGTGGCATGTGATCCACTAATTTGACATAGTCTGGGGGAAGCAAAAGGGTCTCATTCAGCACAAAATGGTAGAAGAAGAGCAGGTTAAATTGCTGACAAACTGGGGTGAAAAATTTCCCTTCTTCCTCTGACAGAATCCTGCAGACAGATTCTGTTCTTCAGAATAACCATTCGTCTGTATCTCATTCTCTGTCTGGACCAAGGCAGGAATAGGTCAATGATCCTGAAGGGATATCCAATGCATGACTGCAAAAATTACCACATTGTCATGATTTGAGGCCATGTACTGCATTTACATTTTGTAAAGTCCTGTAATTCAGCAGATTATAGCAGCCTGACTCCTAAGCTAGGTGGCTCAAGGACAAAGTCACGTCCATAATCCTTTTTTTTCTGTTTTATCCACTGTAATGATCTTCAGGGACTCTGTTCCAATAGTGCTTGAGTCTGTCTCGCTGTACACAGAAAGTATGTTTGCAGTGAAAAGAATTTAAATCTAAAATTACTTTCCATTGAGATCTGACAGAGTTGAAATCTGTTGGTATGGGAGATGTTCCAAAAGCCATTCTTTTGCAGGAACACTTGTAAGAGATTGGTATTTGAGGAAGATAAAGCTATTTTCTCATATGCGACTCAGCTTTGTTAGCATGACAGTAAAGCGAGAGGAAGCAAAATCCAAGAGAAAAACAGAGTTATGTTAATGCTCTTAAAAAAAGTCACATGCCCAATCTTACAGTTTATTACTCAGAATTAATGGGATAAATTGCTACAGATTTATTTGATGGGAGCAGACAGGATGCTAGTTTACTGTTTGAATAGTCCTATGGTAAACTGTTATTAACAGGAAAGCGCAGAAGAAAGAAATCAAAATCTCATAAACTAATTGAATAGATTTATTCAAGGAGAAGGAAAGGGCCTTGATCTCAAAAATATTTCAGAATGCAGTTCCATTCCTAAGCCTGCTGAGCATTCAACCTCAGAAAGCTGCTCTAAATACTCATGTACTGATTCTTAAACAGTACATTGAAATTTTAATGACCTTGTCAGCAAAGGACTTTCTATCTCAGATGTCATTGACATAACTACTAAACTAGGAGTGCTTGCAAAGGAGTCAGACCAAAATATACTGGTTACAAAGGAAATGCTAGTACTCCCCATTTCCCACTGTTGGTCCAGGATGAACTGGAAGCACAGCTGCTGTAAAGCTCCAAATAATCATAATTTGTAGAACTTATTACTAATTTGTAGAACTATCATAGAAACATAGAACCACTTAGTCTGGAAAAGGCCCTTAAGATCACTGAGTCCAACTGCAAACTGAACACTGCCAAGTCCACTGCAAACCATGGCTCTAAGTGCCATGTCTACATTTATTTAAATATCTCCAGGACTAATGACTCAACCACTTCCCTGAGCAGCCTGTTTTTGCATTTGACAGCCCTTTCAAAGAAGAAATGTTTTATATAATCTGATTTAAACCTCCCCTGACACAACTTGAGGCCTTTTTCCCTCATTCTATCACAGGTTACCTGGGAAAAAGAGATGGACACACACCTCACTACAACTTCAGTCTGAGTATTTGTAGAGAGCAATAAGGTCTTTCCTGTAAGTATGCAGGAAAAGAAAATAATATAAAAAAAATTTAAACTGCTGTAAAAGGTCAGGAATCAACAGATCTTGGATAGAAGAATTGGGGAAAAAAAAGCAGAAAGTTTGCCTTAAGATCAGGCAAATATTGTTTTCTGCAATTAAGGAAGTGTCCTCTCAAGCAGCTCTATTACCTCCTGCTTTTGCGCGGTTTTGCACGGCTGTAACTCAAATCAACGGAAATCAATGGAATCACAGAAACAGAAAAGTAGAGCAGCACAATGGCTGATGCTACTGGAGTTTGAGAAAACTCTTCTCAGCACTGATCAAATGCTCTGACCTTGGGGATTTGTCACGGAAAGGAAAGATTCCAGTCCCAGGGTGTGAAAGGCAGCATCACCCTTCTAAAGCTTACTGTCTCATATTGCTGTTGCATTGCTTTAAATACAACAAGGGGAAAATTCAGATAAAGTTACGAAAGCAAACCTGCTGTATAGAGCAGCCCAGTAAATGCCCTGTATTTCAGCAGTGAAATCTATATTTCCAGCCTTGGAAAGCATATCTATTGATTCCTTTGGCTCACGCACTGTGTGTCGCAGCAGGCGGTTAGTTACTATTTGGAAAGCCAGGTATGCACAACATAGTGGAATGGGTAATTTGTCCATTTTGCAAAAAATGCCCACCCCTGAATAGTCTCTCTGGCTGTGTGAGTCAACAGAGGCAGGCAGCTGGAACAACCATGCACTTGTGGCTAGAAGGCAAAGAGGAAATTTATTTCCATTACCTCCTTAACAGGGGGATCCCCAAAGCACACCTGGGCAGAGGAACAAAAGCAGAGATGCAGGCACCATTACCCTTGGTCCATGCTAGTGGATCACTGACTGTACTGTTCACACAGGCTTATCAAGAATTATTCCCAGCAGCAAGGTTGCCTGAGCAGTTTAGAATCCTTCTCACCAGTCTTCTGCTTTTTAACCCATTCCCCCCAGTGCTGTCACTGTTGCAAAGGTCCTTGGGGAGGGGTGTCTTTTTTGCACACAGACTCACTCATGTTATCACATGTTCCCCTGTCCTCATTTACTGCCTATATCAAACATATACTGCCTTTTTAACACTCCATATAACACTCCTCAGTAACTTGAAAATTATTTATAAGTGTGTACCCACAGAATGGGCAGGAAAATGCCAATTTGTAAAGACACTACAAGATTAATAGCTACTCTCTAAGAATAGAGGAGGCCTGTGTCAAAACCACCCATATAATACAAATCTCTTGTGCCTCTGCTTAGCTGAGCTACAATTTCCCTATATAAATATAACTATGAGAATGTACAGTGGTTAGAGAACTTGCTGGCTCTCTGTAAGAGGCTCACTCACCCACCAGCTCCAGAGCTGAGCTTTGATATGTATGGGCCTGTAAAAGGGCATAAAATGCTGCTGGAGTCTGGGCCAACTGGACCAACTGATCTCCTGAGGTTGTAGGTGTCTTTTGAGTGGAAGAAATTATTTACTGTGAGGGTAGTGAACAATACTAGAAGTGTCATGCCTCAAGTGCAAGGTGACTGATTTCTGACAAACAAGAACTATATGGTCCCTTCTTAGACAGGACAGGCTGTGGAACCATACTAGTGCAATCACCAGGTGACAGAGACATGCTAGAATCACAGAAATAGAAAGTGGTCACAGCCTTGAATATCCCAGGATTAATGGAAGGAAAAGTCTACAATGAAACTGAGATACATCTCGGCTAGTACAGAAAAAAAAAACCCTAGAGGAATTTAAAGATCCTTCAAATTTACCTTAAGAAAAACTGAGGCACCATGAAAATCACATCAATGAGAAAAGAACGTAGATCCTTCACACTTCATGTAGGCCTGCAAAGAAAAGGAAAAAAAAGTTATTTAATTCACTTTCTCGCAACAAAAAAGAAATTTTCTGCAATACCACACTGAATAAGCTGGTAATGTCATCCACTGAGAATAAAACCCCTCAAATCCCCAGCTGTCCCCTAAAGCCCTGTGTCCTTCCCCACTTCAACACAGCTAGAAGCAGGTCTCATATATAAGCTGCCCAGTACCCCTACACCTCATTATTCTTAAGAATCGGCTATAGGCCCATTTGTCCTGGTAATTCATTAACTTAATCCATTACTCTTGGTTTTTGATTGCTTTTGACTTTTTTCTTACCTAATTCCTTTACTCTGTAAGTGTAGGAGTTGCGGGGTTAATGTGAATGGCAAATACCAATCCTAACACGAAAGAGCTGCAATGAAAAACTGAGATGGAGCTATCCCTGCCGAACCCTCTTGAAATCAGATTTTGCCATCCCACATACAAATATGTGACTTCAGACCATGTGCTGCAGAGCTTCAAACCCCTGTGTCCAAATCTACCCCTCTTGTTTCTTCAATTGTGTTGAGTAAACTCAGCTCCTGGCTTCCCTTTTCCAGGTTTCTGTGAAGCAGCTCAGCTGCTGTCATGAATTATTTCTCACTGCCCAGAGTGCCTGGGAAAGACGACTGATTCACCACAGTGCATTGGAAGAGTAATTAGACACAACCCAATACTTGGCCCTGTGGAGCAACTGCACTGGCAAAATATCCCCCAGCAACGCTGCTAAAAGGACTGAGTAAAACAACTGAGACTGTGAGTGAACAAGAGAAAAGTGAAGGCGTGGAGAGTAACAGAGTGCTGGAAAGAGGATCAAGTATCACTCTAATCAATAGCTACACAGAGGAGGAGACTAATGGAACAGCAGGAGGAAACCAAGGCAGTTGAGTCAGCACGAAGGATTAAATGTGCTGTGCTGAACATCTCCGGTGCCTGTGCCATGGCTCATCCCCAAGGCAGAAAGGTAACAGTCAGCCTAGAGCTGACCAAGCAAGAAAAAGGACCTGACTTTTCAGTGTGACAGCGTGGGGTCAAGGCCACCTGCCTTGTGCTTCCTGGCAATTTGGAAAAATAATTCAACTGAGACAGAGAAAGGAATACCAAGCCGATAAAGTATTTTCTGCTGCCCTTTCCTTGCTGGTGTAAGGGGGTTTGTTCATTGCTTTGGGGAAAATATACCACAGAGCTGAGGGAAAACAGCTCTGTTGGCAGAGCTTTGTTGGCAGAAGTTGCTATGGTTTGTGAGATTTCTAATTCACTTTTTTTTTTTTTTTTAATGTTACTCTCAGGAGAAGTGAATACAACATTAAAAACAACATGATGAAGAGGCCTTATCTTCAATTGATGAAGTTCAGCACCTTTTGTCCACAGGTTGAAATGCACCCTCTTCAGCAAAGACGAAAGTCTTGGAGATTTTCTAATACAATAGTACAAACCCCAATGTGTTTCACAAATACAGACCACACAGCATAGTGGGCCAGCTCAACTTTTACACAACTGCCCAACCTTGTGTTACCTCAGCTCCCGACCAGGCTCCCTCAGAAGACTCCACTAAAAATGGATGCATGCCCTTAGCAGACTGTCATGTCTGCTAGTCCTGTCTACTCCTTAATTAGCCCCATCCTGGGCCCTTTTTCATATCTCTGACACACAAAAGAATTTGACAGAGAAGGAGGGAAAAGATCGGGTTCTGAGAAGCCATTTGATTGGCCTCAGTGACAATGTGCTTGCTCAGTGCCATCTTTCATGTCTCAATCTGTGAAAGTCATAAATTGAGATCTCAGTTACAGCTGATAAGGAGATGAACTACAAAATAATGTACAGCTTTATCTTTGTCTATTTATTCAAACTAAGTAAATGGGATGTCCACAAAGCAATCAAACTAAGATGTTCTGCATAGGCTGCTTGAATATTCAAGATGCTGGAAAATGTCTCTGGGTGCTTTTTTCATTTTGCCTGTCCTTTAGTAGATCTCCCATCTTGCTGAGCATTTAAGTCCTACCTTCTCCTGACAAGGAAGATATTAATTGTGCATTAAGAACTGCTCTCCTGCTGCATCCCAGTGAGATTTTTCACTTGGAGTAGATCTTTACTTCCATTGTCTCCTTTCCATGCTTCAATGAACGGGTAAGCAGTTAATGTTGACATCTGGAAGTCATCAGTGGCGTCTGAGTTAAAGCTGAAAGGAGCTATTCTTGCTGTTGGTGCTTCGATCTCTTGGCATACTCAAGCATATATAACTGCTCTGAATACCTTCAGATCATATTTTCAAGGATTTCTTTCCAATTACAGCAGCTAGAGAGACTTCATGTTAAGCAAACAAATTGAACAAAACAAAATATTTTTTATTTTTCTTTTTTTTTTAAATATTTTTTTCTTTTTCTCTTTTTCTTAACAAGTTACAAAACTTTTAATTGTATGGGATAGTTCAGTAGCATTCTTTCCTCATCTTTTTGGGAAGGTCCCAGTCAGTCTGTAGAAGTCATTTCATTCAAACCATACCAAAAATCTTGGACACAGAGTCAAGGCACAACAATGGTAAATCATATAAAAGCATTACTACTTATTTCAGAAGAGGAAACGGAATTCTTTAATCTAAAACTACTTCACAGTCTTGTAAGTGACTAAATTCTACACAGAAAGATTATTTTAATTAACTTTACTTGGTTAGAGAGAATAAGCAAGGTGGCTAAAGTAAAAATGTAAGTCCTAAGGCAAGTTTTATGTTGTATCTGTCAGCTTGTTTTCAAATCAAGAGATTACATAAACTCCTTCTCTGTGTGAGGTCTTACTTTAAAGAAAGTCAATTATAAAAATTAAATTGACTTGATATGAAGTGTTAAAATATATTGCTTTTTCCTTTTCTATATTAATCAAATTTAGAAACCATACCATGTAAAAATGTGGTAAATAGGTCTAGACTAAAAGTCTACCTTGTTTTCCATTGAGAGGCTCCTTTTTCATGCTTATAATCACAAAATGCCTCCCCTTTATCATAGGCTTCATAGAGAATCCCAAATGACATTGTAGATTCTCACTTTTTCTTTACCTATCCAGCAGGTCACAGCCCTGGAAGGAGCACTGTGGGAAGCATACTGCTGTCTCCGAAGCGTCCTATTTAAAATTTTTTAATAAACACCCTGAATTTTCAGCTGGGCTGCACACATGGTAGAACACACTAGGGGATTTGAGCAAGTTATCCTGCTTTCATCTTGCAGCCTGTGTAATGTTTGAACTGCATCACATTTTGACCATGTATTCCAAGGCCAGCCTAAGTAGGACATTTCCCCTCTTGGTTAAAATCTGAGTACAAGGTTGACACATTGCATTTCACTGTTTAAAATCTTGGGTCTGGAGATCTTAAGCTTTCTGCCCTTACCATTTGGAGGTTTGACTCTAGGAGTTCTGCTTTTATGCAGGGCCTGTTTTATAAAATTCTAAATTCTCTGATTTGAACACCACCCAGCATTTCTGGTATAAAGCAGAACACAAAACCAGTATACTGGAGAGAGTTAAAAAAAGTCATTTTATCATCTTACTTTTTATGAAAAATATCAAATAGGAGTAATACTGAATGTAGAGATCTCTTTTTCCTCTGCGGTGTCTCTTAGGCATCCATTTGAAAAGCCCTTTACAATCTTTTATAGAAGAGAGTTACAAAAAGGACCTGGCAGCCCAGGACAGAACTGCAGATAGGAAAAACTGCAGAAATGCTCGAATTTCTAAGAGTCTTCTAAAGCAAAGTTTGAGTGTTCAATTACATTACTGAAGTTGTCAGAGGCTGTGTACTGTTACTCAAAAAAGTTGGGAGTGAGAATGGCTTTTTCCTTGCTATCCATGTGTACTGGGAGTGCTGGGAGACTCCTCTTCCCAGGCTGGTGTGGATCACGATGATGGACTGAAGGAGGACCAGTGCTGAAAGTGCCTGGTAGGACCTACTTGTGCAACTTTTAGAATCATTCAGATTACGAGGGAAAATTTATTCTCCCTCATTTTAGCCACATGAAAAATTAAGGATCTCATCTAAACTGCTACTCCAACTTCTTCACACAGTCTGTGACAAGAGATAATCAGCTCTGCTGGGGCTGCTCACCTGTCTTGAGGTCTTGGAGCACTTCTTTCCCTGCTTCAAACCGCTCTTCCTCCTGCTAGCCAGAACAGCAATGAGATATCATAACATGGGTGTCAATCCATCCTCACTGCACCAAGTCAATTGTCTCCCTACAAGGTTGATCAACACCTGTAGCAGACTTCTTTGTATTAGTCTTTGTTTGTTTGTTTGCTTGCTTGTTTTCCTGTAACCTCATTAAACCTGATGTTCTACAGCAAAAAAAGCTTATGAGATCACATCACATGTGCAACTGTATCATCCATTTTTGAGCTTAATAGCCCTTAAACAATAAAATAATCATGTACACCCCTGCATTCTGTCAGTGCCTTGGCTGCTGGATATATAAAACCTCTCATGGTCTTTGGATGCTTTCAGCTTCATGACTAAGAGTTACAAATTAGCAGTAGAAGTCTATGAGACACAAGATTTTCCCTTTTATTCTTCTACTACAGGTCTGAGGTATTCTCCCACCCAAAAAACTCACTGGAAAAAAATTGATGAGACATGAATCTGGCAACAGGACATGATACTAATTCCCACAGAGAGGCTCTTTCATTTCTTTCTTTCTGCTGTGCTCAAGAGGCAACAAAAATAACAATGTACTCTCTAGTAGAAAAGATTACTTTCCCATCTAGACTTCCACTATCTGTTCCAGCAAAAAGACGAGCTACAGGATTATACCAAACCCTCACCCAGAAACTGAACTTCTGCTTGCAGGTCTCCAGAGTGTGACCTGCACTTAAAGTTGCACTTGCTGCACATCCCCAGTTGGAGATGTAATAGTCAGACATTTATGAAAAGCAAATGTGGTAATAAATATTTCAGGTAGAGGAAAGTGCAAGGGCACTCCCTCATCTCATTCTTGGCCCATAACTGGCCACAATGTCACAGACTACAATGTTAAGCTTGCCCCTAATGTTTGCATATTAGCACCATAAAAGATATCCGGATAAAGGGTTTGTAGGTTTATTCGAAACATTAATGCTGATGCCTGACAGCATTATCTGTACTGTTTATATGACTATAAAATAGCTTTATAGTGATACAATTAGTAATTCTGAGCTTAGATAGCATAAATGGTAGCACTGATTGTACCACTATAAACTCAACTTTATAGTGACATAAATGAGCAATATTTGTGTCATCATGTTTTATGACATCAGGTAATCTCAGGCCTAAGAGTATAACACAAGGTCTTGCACACTTTAGTTTCACATCTAAAATACAATGCAAAAAACCATTCTCATTCATTCTTAGAGTGTCAGCCCTATACTAATTTTCATTTACTTTAAGATGCAGGAACAATTTTTCTTCTTCATCTATAAAACAATTGCAAGCACTCCATTTCCAAAATTGTGTTCTTATAGCATTGCTGGATTATGAGTGGTCCCAGTGATGGGGCCAGTTGATGAGAGCTGATAGATGGCACAAGCTGGGGTAGACTCTCTGCTTAGACTTTTTTAATAGTCTCCCTCCTGGAGCAATTTCACTCCATGCTTTTTATCCCAAAAGGGAAGATGATGAATAAAAGACCGATCAGCTGCAAAACAAGTTTCAATTCATTTCGCAGTTTTGCCTCATTCAGTTCATAGCTGACATATAAATGACTTTGAAAGACTGCTTGCCTGCCAGTCCCAGAGTAGCACTCACTAGCAGAAGACAGAAAAAAAGACCTCTGATGTTACATTGTTTTCTCTGAAAAATGATTTGTGGCTACCAGTCACTGGAGTGGATATCTATCCTGAGTTAAGGCTTTATGCACGTTGGTTAACTATGCAGTAGAAATGTCCTCTTTTGGTTTTTTTTCTATAAATTACATTATTATTTGTAACACGTCCTTATCCACAGGATTCATGATAGCAACTCCTTCTCTGTTCTTTCCCCTTTGACTATAGTTAGCTTCACAGGAAAACACCTCAGGAATTTCACATACTTCCCTTCTTCTCCCTGATATCACTGCTTCTGGACTCTTCATTTTGGCCAACATACATAATGTCATTCAAGCTAACGTGAGGAATTCCAGTTCCTTAGTTAGTGGTGAATTTGGCCTTACAAACATGGATCTTGATGTAAAAAGACTTCATTATGTAGGCAGCACCCTGTAGCAGCTTGAACATCAATATAGTCTAAAAGTTGAACAATCCTGGGACCACAAGCCTAGGAGCAACCAGTACATCTTATTTTTTTCTTTTAGCTGCAATGCAAGTCCACCATGCATCCCTACTTTTGTCTCAAAAAATGGCACAACTGCAGTGAGCTGATGGCAAAACACACAAATGCAATCTCTAAGAAGCCCTGAGGGAATTTACTCATCCATTTATAAGCCCGGAGTTGTGATTTATTTAAACTGCTTTGATGTTTTGTGTATCCAGCACACTGCACAACGTTTAAGAGCATGCAGTGGGTTCACCCAGTCTCCTGTTTCAGCATTATGGACAAGGACATATGATTACAGTCAGGAAGGTAGGAGCAAATATGGCATCACACATTAACAAAAAAAAAAAATTTTGCTCTACTCAGAAATAAGGAATTCCACAGTGGTACCACAGGGGAAATCTGAATTCAGTCAAGAATTCCAGGACTTGCTTTTACTTATCTTCTGAAATATCCTGGTTCCTTTTGAGCTTGCCCAGAGCCATTTCATTGCAGTTTCCTGCCAGCTCTTTGGCTATTTTGTACAGCAGCATGAACCACCAGTGGACATGCCTCTGTTTTGGAAGAAGTTAAGATTTTTTGACAACACGTAGAGAAGAGCTAAGAGATGACAGCTAGCATCCTGTACTGATTCAGTGGGCATGGCAAAACCTGGAAAAGACTTTCTAAAACTGTGAGGACATTTTGTTCTCCTTATCCATCTCATCCATGGTGCACCTTCATGCAACTTTAGCATCCTGAGAACATCTTTTTGCTGTTCCCTACTGTCCCCATCTTCTCCAATACATTGCATGAAAAGAGTTGAGGATCAGAAAAGGGACTTATCTATGGTAACTACAAGGAAAAAGAGTGAGATAGCAGAGCAGCCATAGAGAGAGAAGCTGACAGAAATGATATAGCATTTTTCACTGGTCCAGTTTCTAAAAATTCCCTTCTGCTGATCATTAAAGCAGACTTTAATGTGTAGCTCCGCATGTTCATCTCTGAACAGAGGTCCTACTAATCCAGCACCTTGGACAGAAGCCATTTCAGATCCTCATGGACTGACCAACCAGGAGTGTCCTTCCTCATTCTCACACAGATTAATTCAGGCAACCAGTCCTACCCACTTTTTGCCTATACAACATTCCTCTTTGATTTTTCCCTTCATGCTTCTTGTAGGAAATAAAGAACCAGGAAGGTCACATAAGGCTGCCTGACATTACCACATATCTGTCCTGCACAGCTCTCAAAACCTGGAGCAAGTTCTTTCCGCATCTCCTTACTACAAAAATTCATGAAGTCTGAAGAAAAGGTAATTTTTTGAGATTTATTATCTTCAAGGCACTGTAGCCTGGCTTAGGGAGAAACTGCACAGCTACAATGAAAGACTGAGCAAATCCCAGCTTAAGTAGAACAAACCAAAATCAAATATCTTATCTAAATGAGGCATTGGAGACACTCATCATGTGTGTAAACAAAATGTCAATAACATTTTAGATAATCCTTTTTTTATATTTGTGAGGTTTCTTGGCATTCTTTTGTGGAAAGCAGCTTCATCTTTAACATTCAAGCATGATCAGTAGCATCTTTTCATGCATACACTATGCATTCCATGAAAAGAAAACTTACTCCAGTTGTTGTTAATATTCTCTGTCAATACATAATTCTGGAAACTCCACTTTTAGGAGTATGCTGGTCGCATATTCAATGTTTTCATGGTGGCCTCTAATTTTATTCTTCTTTTTATGAGAGCTATTAAAAGCTTTTAAACATTTTCTGGCTCCTGGAGAGTAATTAATTATCTGTGCTTTCAAACTGATCGAGGATATTAGTCTTTCTAGAACACTTAGGCAAACCATACAGGGGTAACCAGGGAAATCCAGATGGTTACTGCCACGCTAACATGCACTTAACTGACAATGGCTACCCAGGTTTCCAGAACTTCTCAGTATATTCTCATTATATCCATATAATTCCATTACTCAAATAACACTGAGAATTAATTGCTTCTAATTGAGTTTGGTGGTATTAAATCAAATTAGTGTCCACAACATAATACAAACAATGCCAACAGCATTGGCTCTGTTATAGCAACTGAATAAAATCTAAGCACAAGTGCTCAAACTTGCATCCTTCATGGATATTCAGTGAGTTAAATTCTGACCATTAAAGAAGAATGAGGTTTTATAAGAACATCCCATAGGAGTCTGATCATCTCCCATACATAACATGGGCTGAACCCTATCAAACCCAAATTTTGAAGTTTCAAGTACGGGTGAAAGAACCCGTTTGCATAATTCATGCTGCTGAAGATGTCTGATAACATCCATGACAGCAAGAACATTTGCCCTTTTTCCCTCCTCAGGGTAAAGCTTTCAAAATATGTTAAATATACGAGAAAGAGGTGCAGTGACATCCATAAAAGAGTAAAGTCTTGATATTTCAGTTCTTTTCAAGCCGCATTTTCACTGTTGCTAACAAGAGGGACCTCAGATATGGCAAGACTCTCTGGCTAAGACTGACCAGAGAAGCCCCACTGATCCGAGTGTGTAGCTTGGAAATTCTTTTTATTTCTGCTACTCTGCCATAGAATTCATGACTCTCACACATGACAGTGACCACAATTACTTTTCTTACTTAGAGTTATACTGACATAGCTGAACTGATATCTAAAAAGATTTTAACCTGGAGTGAATTTTCCTACTAAAATACAAACTTACTCTTACTTTCTGCAATATTTTCAAGCAGACACGTGCATCACTTTTCATAGCTTTACCATTTCTCCTGGGTTGACAAGAATGGGCCTCCACTCCAACATGCAATGGCACAGCTGTGGTTAATTATTTATAGAGCCCATCAGCAGCACATCCCATAATAACCCACTTGGATAGAATAAAAGCGATGCAGACACTTGTCTTTCAGGTGATAAAATAGAGAAAGCAGGCTCAAAACTGAATAGACAAATATATTTTTTGAAAGAGGGGTAAAATTTATTTTTTCTAAACTTCTATCCTGAGCTGAAGCAGTTGTCTGGAGAACTGGTGGTAAATGTCTTGTCGAGATTAGTTCCATTACCTGTGGGGAGATGTCAAATATCTACCCGTATCCCAGGGAAATTCCACTAAATCTGCCGAATGTTATTTCTGCCCTGAGGAAATCCTCCAGGCATTCCACTGAACTAAATATTGATAACCTAACCCACTACGTGCAGAAATTCTTTGTTGATATTGATCAAATGGAAAATGTATAATATTAAGGGCTTACTCGACCAAGCTCAGGACGCTTCCAGCTGTGGAAGGCAGCGCCCACAGAGCATTAACAGCGCAGACAAGTAAAAACAACAGACCCTGGGTTTAATTCTGAATTTCCAGGCCATGAAAACCACATGAAAAAAAAAGACCGGATGAGCTGTCCAGATGTCACCTAAACCATCCTTTCACCCAAGGCTCTCTCAATCATTTGTATTAATGTTGCAAAGAAACTGATAGGAAGAAATCCATACAGTAAGCACACAGGCCAGGTTGTCAAAGAGATGGCACAACCACCCCTTTTCTCCTGGGTAACAGACAGTGATGAAGGGCAACACAGGACACAAGGAAGCTTTGGGACTGATGTTTTGTGTCCCAAGTTGTCACAAACTGTCTGCTCCAGAAGAATCAATCATTAATCTTGAAAATAAATGAAAAAATGAGTAAAGAAACAAAATGGCTGGACGTCATTTTTCACAAGATTTTTTGGCTACTTAATTTTCTTTAGTTTCTTTTTTGATCTCCTATTAGGTTTATCAATTTTGCTACAGAATTGCAGCTACTGACTTTATAGAGTGATTTTGTTAGAAGTCAAGGCCACATTAGAACCTGAAATGATATTAAATACAATTGTGAGTTTTTCTATGCCTGAAATATCCCCTAAAAATCCAACAGTTTTGTGGTGCGGTGAGCCTGGAAAGATATTTACACTTGATTTCCCCTCAGTGAGTTAAGGTATGTGTGCAAAATATCAACATCTTATAATATTTATGTGTTAAATAGACAAAGATGTTTCATATTGAGCTGCTGGAAATGTCCAGAAGAATATCTTTAAATATTGATGTTTCCCAATGTAGCCCTTAGACAATCTGTTTGCAGTGACATTTCAGCTTGTTATAATTTTGCTGTAATTAAACCTCTCAATTTTTTTTCCCAGTAGATAATTTGTGCATATAGACAACTCCATTTTTCTGGTACAACTGATTAGATATTTCACTCTCTTCTTTTATGAGCAGGAAGAATTCAAAGTTACTTAGCACATTTGCAGCAATTTCTTCTTCTGCTTCTAATTATATATTGCACCTGCTTAAAATCCAGGGGAACAAATGACTAGACAAAAAAGAACATAAGAGTAATACTTCAAACTGATGTTGTCAGATAAAGCACTGTACAGAACACACTACTCATGGAGAAAGAAAATGTTCACCTCACATTCCAATCACCTGATGTGGCTAAGGACCAAATTCCCAATACGAGCACAAGTTATTTTTCCAAAACTGAGACTGGCATTTGGGTATTAATGTGTCTCTCAAAATTAGTTTGACTTCAGATTCTGGAACCTCAGGAACCGCAAAAAATTACACCATCTTAACTTTGAAAGCTGAATTAGAAGTGCTGTAATTAGGGGTGAGTTTGGAACTTTTGCTAAATCCCTCTGCAAGGATATAAGTTGTTTTAAGATATTAAAGACTCATTGTTCTAGTCTTCTTAAAGAATATACTGTATAAAATATATTAAGCATGGTATTTCAGTATGTAGTATATAGCCAAAAGCAGTGTGTCAGAACCTTCACTTTTCTGTCAAGCCAGTCACATCACTACTTATCCAAACACTGTTGGGGTGTGGGTCTGACTGCACAGACACTTTTTCTTTCTGATATTTGATTGTGTTGCCCATCTCTGGAAACAGCACACGGAGTATATAAATCAAGCTCTGCTCATCTTCTTTTATTTTCCTTTGGGTTGTAAATTATTGCACGACTGGGTTAAAGTGACTGCCCACTTGCCACTTGGTCCAAGAGCAAGAAATAATTTTTGTTCACGGAAGTTTACATCAGTGGAACACCTAACATATCTTCTTTCTGTCTCAAAATGCCATGAAAGATGGCACTGACATTGGCTTCCTTATCAGGCTTTACAGGCAGTTGCTGCACCTAAAGTGCAGTTATCTCTGAGATACAACAGGAGATATGCTACATAGAAGAGGTGGGTTGTCAGGCTTTTGTGCTAAGTCAAAAATAAATAACTACTTAAAAAGCCTTTCATGCTAAAATGCACTCATACATTTTATCCCTAAGAGAATATGGCTTTGTACTCTATCACTTTTTAGCCATTTTGAAATGCTAGGTGTGACAAGATTTAACCCTGAGAACCATCATGCCAATGATGCTATCATGAGTCATGACTGCCTGCATTTTCTTAGTTGATCTAGGCATATTTCACAGGCATTATCAACGGCTTTTGATAAATATGACATGGAAATATATTCTATCTGTACCTCCTGCATAGGAGTTAACTGTGACACAATATTTCAGAATAATGGAGTGCCCTTACAATTTTGGCAACAAACTTCTTTTATTTCCTTAAAAGTGCTCAGATTTTGAAAATCTCCACCTGACCATCAAAAAAATCACACAATCCAGAAATATCTAAAAGACATTGGACCTGAAGTCAAAACCAACAACTCCTATGAAGAAAGGCTGAGAAAGTTGGGGTTGTCCAGTGTGCAGGAGAGAAGGCTCTGGCCACCTTATTGTGGCCATTCAATACTTAAAGGGGGCTGAAAACAAATACAGACTTTTACCAGGGCCTGTAGTGACAGAACAAGGCCATGGGTTTAAACTGAGAGAGGGCAGGTTTAGATTTGCAACAACATGGAAATTCCTTGCAATGTGGTGAGACACCGGAACAGGTTGCCCAGGGAAGCTGTGGATGCTCTATCATTGGAAATGTGGGGTTTGGTGACTTTGATCATGCATGCATTATATCATACAAATTTTTCTTCATTTGCATCCCAAGGGACATGCAAATTAATATGTTAATTGGGCTTAGTGAAAGTCTTTGCTGCTTTGGGTCAGAATTTGTAGCTGACAAAAGAGGTAGTATAAACACTTTAGTCCTCCATGTACTGAGGCAACAGTAAAAGCTGAGAAATTCTGAGAAATCTCAGAATTCATGAGCTATTTCAAAGGTTTATCTTCAAAGTTTGCAAGAAAAAAAAATCTTCTTTGTATTTAAAGTATGCTTAAATATTTTCACATAAGAAGTTTAATAATTATATATTTAGCGGTTTTACATAATTTGTTATTACCAAGGCTAAAGGAGAGATTTCCAGAAAAGGTATTTTAGCAAGTATTATAGCTGAAAAAGACAAGGCAGATAAAAAAAAATACTTGCAAAAACATCAGTAAGAAGCTGTGCCATCCTGCTCAGTGGTTTACTTATTTATTCCTGGTTGTACATTAAAATAATCAGCACAGTTTAATCTCATTTGGGCACAGCATTTTACACATGGATCAATGTCCTTTTATTCATTACTATACATTTCCTCTATAATTTCTGCTATCATTTGCAGAGTGTAAACAGTGTCTAATGCTTTCTTTCTGCTCTGCTCTTGAACAATGGCTTAAGTAATCAAGTAGAAAATTAATGAGAAGCTAAAGCTTATTTATAATTACACTCAGACCAAATTGCTATTTAAAGTATGAACAGTGCATGAACTGTTATTCTACAAATCTCTTCTAATTCTTCACAGATGCTAATTAGAGTTTGTCACACCCCTACCCCAGAATTACTTGTTGTCCTGAACTAACTCTAAAATTAGCCCTTCCTTTGTGACTTATTTGCTGCTAAAAACTTTCTCTTCCATTTTTGATCCCATTGAGATCAGTGGTTTAATTCACACACTTAAAACTGTGCATGTGCTTAAGCATAACAAAGGTATCTCAACTCCACCAGTACCTACTGATTTTGGCAGGATTTTAATGGAGTACAACATCCACTATTAAGGATGTCAGTTGAGATACATGTTAAAATTTCACCAAACGTGGCCATTATATAAGTAACAGTAAGCAGGTAACAGGGAGCTGCAAGTGATGTGTGCCCAGGCTTTACATATTAGTGGGAACGCAGCTCTAATGGGCAAAAGATTCTTTTCATAGGCCAAATTTCTTTTGAAAACATATATTTAGGACTGTTGTTCATAGAGAGAAACAACTGAGTTGTTGAATTCACTTGTCCATATTCCTCTCCCACTTAGCCTCCTTGCTGCTATTTTCTCCCCACTCTTAAGAGGACTCACAGAAGATAAATTCCAGGTGCCAGCTTTGTTCCTGGATGATCTGAGGGCTGATTCATTCAAACAAAAGGCTGTGTGATGCAGTGCTGCCGTGTTACAGAAGGTATCCAATGATATGCACCATGTTCCCGGGTATGAAACAAAGACTTGCTTTGAAATGCATGTAAATGATCAGACATTTAGAGTCTGGGCTAATGGCATTCTGAATAGAATGCTATGAAAACAAGAGTGAGAGACAAAAATGCAGAACTGGAAGAGCCAGACCAGACATCAATAATTGTCAGAGTGCAAAGCTCTCTGTAGAGAGAATATCAATAATACTTCAGGCTCACACTGGTCCCCTCATAAAGAGCACTGCAAGCAGTTTATGAACACTAATTTTCACATCCCTGCTGTAAGGTAACATTATTTTGGGTAGAGCTCTTCAGGCAAGTCTCAAAATAATAACCAATGCTAGCTTCACAGTGTCTAAGGGTCCTTTTAGGGAAAATGACACAGAACAGCTCAAGGCCATAGTCAGAAACTATTTGATATCAACTCTGAGAAATATAAAAGAACTCTGTGAATTGTCTAACAGGTATTTCTTCCCCAACTGTAAAGCCGCCCGAGTCCAAAATGTGGCAAGCACATGTGGAAACAAGAAACTTGAATTACCAAACCACTGTTAAAGCTATTCCTCATACAATCCCAGTGCTGACCACCCTGCTGACCACTGCTGTCCCTCCTGAAACACTGCTCAAATTTGAGTCAGATAACAAGCTGAGGTATCCAGGTGCAAAGCATTACTTTATTTGTCTAAAGTTTTCCTCAAAGTTACCACCTTGTCCTTCTCCCAAGGGAACACCTTCTGGAGCTTAGGCTGCTAATTGGTTCTCTTCAGGTGGGTTTGACAATAGCTAGGAAGCAAAAATACTCAAAATGAAGACACCAGCATCACAGCGTGGTGAGGGTTTCAGATGGTGTCCTGAATTTCATAAGTGCCTACCTCTCTTTTTGATAAGTAACTCAGTTGTAATGCAGTTATCTCACATGTCTTTAGAGCAGATAGCATGAATACCAGCAGCATAGAAAAAGGGCAGGTGTTTTGATACCAGGTCAAGTTAATTGGTAAAAATTAACATATAAAACCCAATTAGCTTCAACTTCTATACTGGTACAGTGAGAAAGAACCTTACTTTGACTGCATTGGTAGTATTGCACTGGAGAACTCAGAAACAGCATGTGAAAATCCACGCTCAAAATTATGTCCCTTCTTAAAACAGAAATAATATTTATCCTTCCTTCATTTGTTTCTACTCTTTGCTTCATCCAATACATAGAGACTGTTCCTCTACTCTTTATGCAAGCTGTTTGTCCTTTCATTATTCGTTTACATGACAGATCATCTCCAGAAACATGTCTCCTAAACAACTTTAATCATTCTGTCTCTTTTTTGCTTTGTTAATTGTAGCTTGTATCTGGCTGTGTCTTACTGTGCATACATACTTTAAGAATTCTGTCTCTTTTGATAAATAGAAATATTGCTCAGATTTTAATATGTACACAGGGACAGATAAACACAGTCAGTGCGGTCTTGTGGTCTTCATTATCACATGTAAAGGAACATATTTTTCAAATATGTTGCATACAGTATGCCTCAAATGATCAAGTTCTCCCATAGGAGAGATCAGAGATCTACAAGCAGCAATAAACCAGTAATTTTCGTCCTGGCTGTCATGCAATTGATGTATCTTTGATAATGTGAAGCCCAAAAAACCTGAAAACTTACAATTCTGCACATAATCTTTTAGTATTCTTGAAAGATCATCCGAGTAATATGTCACCTGGATAGGCTTTGGGAAAACCATAAAAACTGTACAGAGTATTACTTTTTTTTAATTCTGGGAGAATATCACGCAGTACTTTCCCCCATCTATTATAAAAGCATCTTGTCTCCTAGGAATGGTGACAATAATTAAATCTACCTCAAGAGGTTGTCTCACCCCTTTATGTGGATAGCCTTGCGTGTTCAGGAATGCCTTTAATTACTGGAAATTTCAATCTTCCTCACATTGAGTAAAACTCTTTATGCTTATTTAGCCCAAGAGAAAAAAATGCAAAGAGAAGCCTGAAAGCAACAAAGGAACCCACTTTTGTCAGAGGTGCACTATTAGGGAGTGACTCCTTGTCCCAGAGGAGCTCAGCTCCAATGGAAACCAGTTGTGTCTGCTTTTTTTGGTTTTGAAGAAATGGGGTGAGTAGAAACTTCTCCAGGTCCCCACCAGGCTGAGTTCCCAGTGGGATCCAAATATACGATCATAGAATCATAGAATGGTCCAGGTTGGAAAGGACCTTAAAGATCATCCGGTTCCAAACACCCTGTCGTGGGCAGGGACACCTCCCACCACACCAGGTTGCTCAGGACTCCACCCAGCCTGGTCTTAAACACTTCCAGGGGTGAGGCACGCACTGTTTCTCTGGGCAGCTTGTGCCAGTGCCTTACCACCATCACAGCAAAGCATTTTTTCCTCATATTTAATTTAAACCTGCTCAGTTTGAAGCCATTCCCTCCTGTCCTGTCACTACATGCCCTTGTAAAAAGTCCCTCTCCATCTTTCCTGTAGGCTCCCCTCAGGTGCTGGAAGGCCACAATTAGGTCACCCCAAAGCCTTCTCTTTTCCAGGATTAACAAACTCGATTATTTCAGCCTTTCCTTGTGGGAGAAGGACTGTGCTGGGGACCCCAGAGCTGGACACAGCACTGCAGGTGGGGTCTCATCAGACCTCCCTCGCCCTGCTGGCCATGGTGCTTTGGATACAGCTCAGGATATGCTGCTGTCAGTCCCACTGAAATGGCTCCCTTCTCTTTCCGCTGACATGTATACCTCAAGACTGACAATTAGCTGATCAAATCAGATCAGATAATATTTGTGCAATAAATGCATGAATATATGTGCGAATATATGTAAGTATACATATGCAAACCTTTTGTGCATTATATGACTATACAGTTGGAAGCCATACTAGCTGAAGTTCAACTAGATTTTGCAAAAAGAACTTGTATGTAAAGACAGATCCAGCTCTTCAAGTCAGTGGGAGATGTTACTGGGATTACAAAGGGAGACAATCTTATGTGAAGCTCAGACTAGCAAAGAAGTTGCCTCTATTTTCTCAGTTATTTTCTATGTGCAGGTGTTCCAATTTTAATTACTTTGGCAGTGGGATAAGAAATGGCAAGGGCTCCTGGTTGGAGCTGGCATCTTCAGGGAAAGAACATTATCAAACAATGAGGACTTCTAGAGCAGATTTCACTGTAGCTGACATATGGCATTTGATGTGAAAGTTGAAGTAAATATTGTGTTGCTGACCTGGACCTCTCCTGTCATCTCACAGGCAGTGTGACAGAGAAAAAGCCAGCAGAGAAGTCTAGCAGGTTCTCAGCAAACATCCACAGCTCGAAGTCATCATGTTCAGACCAGCATCAGCTCCCTCCTTAATGGCACAGAGCGCAGAAACTCTTTGCTTTCCAGGTCACTGCAATGGCACTGGCAACCATCCTGCTGATTCCCAAGCACAAGGGAATTAAAGTGAGCACTCCCTAAGAGAGACAAAGAAGTATTGATACAAATTCCATCGACCACATCAAGTGTTACAGTCAAAAGTGTCCTATATAAGTTTCTGTACCGTTGTTAAAGAAAAAAAGTACAATATGATCTCTTGTCCTCAAGCCCTTGCACAATGTCTTGCTCTTCTCATCATTCATCCCATCTTGGAATTTCTTGGGAGCCCAAGATTGCAGCCAGCTGAAGTTTGCAAAAGCAGCTCAGCCTGGCTTTGAATTCAGATCAAGTCAATTGTGCCACTTCTGTATCACTCTGTGCTATACAGAAGATGTCTTATAAGTGTAAGGCCTTGCCTACAGTACTGTTATGATCTACACCCTGTGGTTATAAAAGTAATTCAAACTTCAGTCTGCCATGGATAATAATTCGACTTACATTTGTCTGGGTTGTTAATGACAAAGAGAGCTAATGCAAGTTTACTGCTGTATAAAAGCTGTCATGGTATTCAAATGTACTTAGGAAAAAAATTACTGTAGGCCATCTCTTACACCTTGTTGCTAAAATTTGCTCATTTTAATTGTCACCACCTTATAAATAAAGAATAAAAAAGTTTATCATGTAACTTACAAGTCACTGCTTCTTAGGAGTTTAAATTTACATTTTTTAAATTATTCATCTTGCTTACTAATGTAAGTGCCACTTTAAGTATTAATAATACTGATATAACCATGTATTATGCAAAAACCCTTTACTTCTCCACCCATGTATAAAACCAACCTGTTTTGGACCTGGAGAACTGGGACATAACAATCCTTGTGCGGATGAGCAAATAGGGGAAAAAGCTTAATAAGAAAGTCTTTTAACAGTCTGTCCTATTTAGAATGTAATTGGGCTTAATGATGCTTAAAGATCTTTTGCAGATCTCATTTCTCTATCCATAAGAGAGAGGGTGTGTGCCATGATGACATGCTCAGAGCTCGGCTGGCTAATTATGCCTTTTCAGGACTGACCATTTTAAACACCTAACTCTGGTCAGCACCTCTTGATTAAATGTCTGTCAGGGCACTGTTAGTAAACCCTGTTCAAGATATTCTGCAATAAAAGGAGGTAATTTGAATTATCTATGTGACATCTCTCCAGCGGGTACGTATCAGCCCAGAGAAAACCTCGGTGATGCTTTACAATAGCATCTGTCAAAACACTGAGAGCGAATTAGCCACGTTATGCTTAGCATGGAATCCATTCTCCTTCTAATTCATTAGGCTTCACATCTATTTTCAGGGTAAATTATTTAGAAACAAATCAGGACTTGCATGGAGTCTGATCTGATAAACACTGGCTTGTAAACAACCTGCAGACTGTTCTCTTTGACAAGGTGTTTGCTCATCAGCTGTACACACATATATATGATGTGAAATCATGCTGTGTTGGTCCTGTCTCCTGACAGGATGATTCAAGTGTTTTTCATGAGGAGTCCAAGTAGGAGTTTGAACTTGGATGACTTTTGGAGGAAAGAGAGGTATTTGATGAAGGAAAAGTATCTGAGGCATGTACAGCACAGTCAGATTATTTTGGAAGTGACTGAACAAGTGTGTAGCACGATTTTGATCATTTTTAACTATCCAGATGTCTTCAAAAGTCTGCAGATGGATTTCAAGCAGACCTGTAGACTCTGCAGAGGGTGTTTGCAGTCCTCCAGAATGTGAATGGCAGAATAAACAATCATCTGGTTGTATTTAATGGAACTATGTAACATGTATTTTACACTAGTATTTATTAAAATTGATTCAGACAATGTCAGGTTGTCTAAGTAATCCAATATTTTAAATTTTTTTTTCCATATTTTCCTGCTACTATACACAGAATATTTGTCAAAGCACTATTTTTCTTTCATAGCATGTTGCACTGTATTCGTTTCAAGAGATCTGCTAAGAGAAAAGCCATGTACACCAATAAAAATACCCAAAATAACATGGTTGTGGCTCCTTCCTAAAGTGTGACACTTCTTTTCTCACTTTATCTCCTCTCACACTTAAAAATCTCTTCAAAAGAACTGTTAGATCAAATACCTAGGAATAAATATATTTATTTAAAATATCTGCCTGATAAAACAGCCTAGAGTGTAAGCTCAATGGACAGAGGATTAGATTGTCACTATTAGTTTTTAGAATAAACTACAAAAGAGAAATCAAGGTAATTTACAAATTCATGGATTTCACAGCAAAGCTGTAACTACAAGAAAGGCATTGAAGTTGTCCTTAATATGGGGAAAGACAATAAAAACTCACACTAGCTGAAAAGAAAATTGTCTTCTCTTGAATTCTAGGGCAGTAACCTTGCCCCTTATCTCAACTTCTTTTATACTTCAAATCTTCCATCTAGTACGTGTCTCAACTCCTTGGCTACCATGTACTCCTTTCTTTCCAAAGAATTTATATTTATTCAGTCCTTAAACACCAGACTGATGAAAATCATAGGAATATCTGGTCAGACTGCAATCCTTTTGCTCATGAAACAGAGAAATCCCAGTGGAAAAGGCAGGTTGTTGAAAAACACACTCATGTTTACATTGTATTGTTGTATCAAGAAGTCAGTAACAGCAAACCATTTCCCCATGTAGCTACAGATAAACATATAAACATAGCAAAGCATGAATCCACTTTTGCCACGTTGGCTCATACTGAGTTGTACCTTGATTTGCAAAGAGCCCCACTTGTCAGATCAGGGCTATTAGCAGAATCAAATACTACTCATCATGACTAAGGATGGCAGAAATGGTCTAGAAGATTATCAAAGTTATTTAAAAATTACTTCAAATAACTTTGCAATCACTCAGAGTGTGTTATCACACTGTTTTATGATCTCCTTTCAGTTAATCCTAGACTTAATAGTCAATTATTGTGTCTTCAAAGCATTGTTTGCTATCACGCATATTTTTGTGTCTGTCTCAGCAAATTATACTAAAGCACTCTGATGTAGTCAGAAAGATCAATTCCTGTGTTATGGGTATCATAAATACATGTGGATGTATGTAATACTCTGATACCCAGATGGAGGCATTAAGCACTGAAGAGTTACAGTCATCTCAAGGAAGAAAAATATTTTATTTAGAGACCTTTTATATAAATTACGATTTTCCTCTTTATTCATTATTAATAGAAACATTTGCATGAAAACAGGATCTATATTCTTTGGAGTTAATTTGCTGCTTCTGGAGCTGCCTTCTCTTCACCTCCCTTGTACCTCTCACTTGGTGCTGTATGTTTGACTCAGGGGTTAACATAAAAATGTCTCCCATTCCTGGTGGAAGTAGATGGACTAGGGTGAAACAGCAATCCTATAATTGTTCCAATGTTGTCTGAGAAAAGTCAAAGAAGAAAGACAGAAAATAAGAGCCACATACTGCATTCTCTCAGTACACTGGTTTTTAGTTTCACATAAAACAGCAGCTAACTTCAAATGGATTTTAGTGACAGTATTCCACCTCTTGGCAATCTGATAGTGAGAAATGAACCGACACTACAATTCATGTTTCACTGTATTCAGAAGTCAGGGTTGCAAGGTTAGACTTCACATCATAGTGCAACTCCTCATTTTCCCTCACTCCCTATTAAATGCCTATTTGTGAAATAGAATTGCCAGAGGTTATGTGATTCAGAAAGCTTATGCTTCACCTGTACACAATGTGTCTTGGTCACATAACAAGAAATCATTCTCACTTGTAATTCTGACACTTGTAAATAGTGTACATATACATTTGTGTAGCAAAGTACACAAACCTAAGAATTTGTCCTTTTTTTTTTTATAGCAGAGGCCAAATCTTACATTTTATTCATCCACAAATGCAAACTGCTCCTCAGGTGTGAATGGTACTGTTCCATAAAACATATTCTCAGGCTTTAGTAGGATACAGTGTCAAGCAAGCTAAATTTGACCATGGAAAAATTAATAAGGAAATGTTCAGGGTTCTGTCTAACTTTCAAGGTATCTGGGAGAACACATTCCTACACGTGTTCCTATAAGTTCAAATATTGCAAAGGTTTCAGCCGATGGCTGGAAAAAACAATCTGAGGGGAAAAAGTTGTTTTGAGTGAAAGATTACTGAGACACATCTGTGAACTCAGCTACAATGGTACCACCAGTTTGCAGAAAAGGGTGGAGATCACTTTGTCTTCAACACAGACGAATTCATCATATGCAATGGGGACTTTCGAAGATGAGCAAAATCTTGAGCAGCTTTTCTCGTTGCTCACCTGCACAAGCTCTTCACAAACCTTTATCCTGTTGCTCTTGGGCAACTAGAAAGCAGACGGTGTGTACTGTTTTCTAGGATCACTAGACAATTTTTAAAATCCACACCCATCTTTTCTTTAGCTTGAGCATGATTTATTTTTCCCTGGTGATATACTCAATCTATTTTATCAAAGAGCAGACTGGTAAAGCACAATCTTACATAATACCTAGAAATTCTTCCTGACATGGAGAAATGTATGATCAAAAGTTGTAAAATGCCAAATGGATGATAAGCCCTATAATTTACTTGATAAAAGCTGACTCCACAGGAGATATTTTAATGAATGTAATGACAGCATGTTCCGAGGGAAAAGCTTTAAAATGCTCAGATTACCTTTAGTCTGTAAATCCTGTTCAGATATTAAAACCAAATTGATTACTATAAGATGATCATCATACTAAATCTCCACATTCAAGAAGCTTTATAAATGCCAAGAAAAAGCTGGAAAAATATATTGAAAAGCAGCTCTCTGTAATTGTGCAAACATATTGATCTTTTGTGATTTAGCAGTGCGGGTCTCATTGCAATTTAATAGTTTGCATTCTACTCCCTTAGCCTAGTTTCCTCGGATGGAGTGTTGTCCATCATCTAACTTTACTCACAGATATCTCTGGTTGCCACATCCTGCATCTCTCTCCTCAGACAGGCATTTTTTGTAGATTTTTTTGTAGACTGATCTTCCAAAAGCATACATTACACATACAAGTGTGTGTCTTGTCTACCTTCACATTCAAACCATGCCAGCAAAAGGGAGTCCCATGCTGTCCAAATATTTTTGACATATATTTTGATATGAATATTAATTAATTAAGGCAATGACTGAACTGCAATAGAAAGTAGCTTCAAACTTTTCTTGTATAGACTGGAGAATTCATCACAAAGAAGCCTTCCTTTCCAGCAAGCATAGGAGCTGAAATGTTTATTAAAACCGATGACTGAGATCAGTTTGGGGAACTGTCATAATTTGACAACTACATATGGCCCATTATTTGGGGCTCCAGAGGATCTTGCCCTCACAGGGTGAAGTCCAAGAAGATGGGAGTTTTCTGTGCAGTGCCAAATTCTCTGTGGGCAGAGGCCCAGCAGTAAGTCTACACCTCAGTACATAAGAGGTCACAACCACTTCGAGGAGGAGAGGTCCTTCAGTGGTTATGAAGAGATTTGTTTAGAATAATCTTTAATAAACCCCTTGAAAATAATTTGGTGTTTATAAAATTAAGAAAATGGAATAAAGTACAGCATGGAAATTAGTGGTTTGCATGAAAAGATTGATAGTTCTACCCCAAAGAGAAGAAATCACAAGCCATAAAACAAAATGAATGTCAGTTGGTTGATTCCTTGCTGAGTGTTCTCCAGCCTTATCAACTCTATTTCCTGTTTCAAGGAGAAATAAAACCTCTTATACAGTAGCTTTACAACATTTTTTATGCTACACCTGAAGAATATTTTTTGCAAACTATGTTTACTGCAAACTTAGTGGCTTAATTTGAAAAGCACTTGCAGTTCCACAGTTTCCACAAATCACATATTCAATTTCTGTATTTCTAGCTTACGCAGTTAATGCACTTTTCATGAACACTTTGCTTTGTTTGTAATTTAAATTTGCTACTGTTGTGGTTTAACTCCAGCCAGCAACCAAGCCCCATGCAGCCACTTGATCACTCCCCCACCAATGGGATGGGGGAGAGAATCCGAAGGGTAAGAACTGGAAAACGCACGGGTAGAGAAAAAAGACAGTTTAATAGGAAAAGCAAAACCCATGCAGACAAGCAAAATAAAACAAGGAATTAATTCACTGTTTCCATGGGCAGGCAGGTGTTCAGCCATCTCTAGGAGAGCAGGGCTCTGTCACACGTAATGGCGACTTGGGAAGAAAAACTCCAACATTCTAAATGTCCCCCCTCCACCCATCTTCTCCCCACTTCATATACTGAGCATGATGCCATATGGTCTGGAATACCCATTTGGTCAGTTTAGGTCACCTGTCCTGGCTGTGTCTCCTTCCAACCTCCCGTACATCCCCAACTTCCTCACCAGCGTGGCAGTACAAAAAGCAGAAAAGGCCTTGGCTTTGTGCAATTACAAAAACATCTCTAAAGTTTCAACCCCGTGTTCAGCACAAATCCAAAACACAGCCCCATGCCAGCCACTGTGAAGAGAATTAACTGTACCCCAGCCCAAACCAGCACAGCTACAAGTCCTGAATCTTAATGGGGGAAATTAGCACTGTGCAGGGATGATGAGTGGTGTCTGAAAGCATGAACACTTGTGCAGTGCAGTTCTGTAGCCTTGTATTGAAGTATGAGCAATTAAAAATACTTAAAATGTTTTCCTAAGATTATACTAAGATCCTGCCTGACCACCACTGATAAAGTGGTAGCATCTACATTCAAGACTGAGACAATTAATTATAGATTGGCTGTGAGTCTGTTATGCAGACCTATCACAAGACCATGACAAACATCATGCTGAATTAGCATGGATTAAACACATTGTTCAAAATCTCATAATGATTCACCAGAGATTAACTATGAAAAAGGCTTCAGTTGTACCACAGCCTTTTATAAAAAATGTCCAAATGCATTTCCCGGGTGTTAAGGTAAAAATGTGTCAAGTAAAGAGCGTGACATAAATGCACATTGCTCCATATTTCAAGCAGTCATGGTTGGAGTAAATCTATAGAGTTTAGAGAACACTTCAACTTTCTATTAGTGCGTGCATGGGACAAAACATTAATGACAAAGTACTTGTTCATATTGGGTATTTACTTGGGTAAATATGAGGATTGCTAGGAGAGTAACTGTTGAACAGAGTAATTTTGAACACCAGGTTTGTGCTTCAATGCATATTTATATGATCCTCTTTTTAAAAGTCTTCATCATAATTTTTTGCATTAAGTGCATGTTAGAATTACTTATATTTAAAGAAAGAGGAAGCTGCTAAACATACAGCTGCACATAAAATTTCCTTGTGAACAACCAAATAATGGCCTTTCACAAATTTAAATATGTCCCTGGAAAACTCCTTTAAATCTTGCTTTACAGAAAATACTTTTACAAGCTTTTTCTTCCTCTATTCTACAGGTTTTGGCTTGCTTATTTGTTTTTTAGGGTTATATGATGAAGACATAAATATTTTAAAAGAACATCCAGCCTCTTCAGAAATGCAAACTGTTCATCATCATCATCACAACAGCAATTCCTGACATAAATCAAAGATAATTATTCCAGAAAAATTTAAAAACAAGGGTGCTTGAACAGATATGCTTTTAGGGGAGGGAGAAATTTATTCAGATGATTGTTCTTATTTAACCAGAATGGTAATGCAAACAATGAGAGTCAGCAGGCTGGAAAATTTTGGAGGAACAGATTATGCTCAATGGAAGAGCACTGATTTCTTTAAATGGTTACAAATTGAGTAGAGTCAGAAGGATCTCCAGTTATGGGAGATATGTGAAGACTGTGGGGGCTGATCAGCTAGAAAGCAGCTTGGTAGAAAAGGTCCTTCGGGTACAGGTGGACATCATGTTGAACAAGAACCAACAATAAAGAAAAAAGCTGTCTGGACATGTTCCTGGGCAGCTGGATCTGGGTCACCCTTCTTGAGCAGGGGGATTGAATCAGGTAATACCAAGATTTTTTCCAGCCTCAACCAGTCTGTGATTCTGTGACCATGGGTTTTTCAGAACCAAAATGCAACTCTTTGAAAGACCTAAGCCACAAACATGCTCTGTCTTTACACTGTAGTTGTCTGCCTGACAAGAAATTGCCCTGCACACCAGAGAAGTCATGTGATGTTCTTGTGCCAGGTTCTAAGCAGGTTAAAGCAACTTTATCTCACTAGCTTGGACTAGACATAACAGCAGAAGTTCAGCAGCTGAGCATGGACAGGGGAGTGATGTGGATATACACAGGAACTGATGTGGATATACACAGGAAGTGATGTGGATATACACAGGAAGCAAACACCATATAATGGGCAGCAAAAGGCCCTTCAGCCACAGAATGGACTGCAGCTTGGTTGTCCTGTTAAGAACTGCTTGTAATTTTCCAATTTGTTGCTACACAGACATGCCAGAGATTATACATATTATTTGGTTCTAAAGCCACGCTATTTTCTGCTGTCTTTCGTGATGTAGAGGAAAAGAGGATTTTATGCTTCTTCTTCACACTTATTATCTGTAGCTGCAGACAAATACGAAAAGTAGTGATAGTAGTGATTACAGTAAAACTAGTGGTGAATGCAGAAAAAATAGAAATGTTTGGAGTACCTGGAGGAATCCTAAAGTCTTTCCAATTTGTGTGAGGGAGAACCCTTTCCCATTACAATTAGCGTGCTGATGGCAAGCAGTTGACATGATTGCTAAAGAAGGATTGAGCCTGTAGGACATCCACCTGTTACAGAAAAACAGAACATGTACTCAGCCAGCCAAAGCTGCTTTTGTAGCAGGGATTTATTGCTTGACTCCATTGCAGGAAACAATCGAATACAAGAAAGAATGGAAGCAGGGAAAAAAGTCCAGTAGTTAGAAACCAATAATTAGAACAAGTAAATTTATACCTTAATTAAAGCTGCCTGTCACCGCTGTAAACGGGCCAACAAACCATTCAGAGATGAAGCAACTAGGCAGAAGAGAAAGGGACATAATTTTGTATATATTTCTGGGTTCAGTTCCAGTTCTTTAGGGAATTAAGGCTGATTGAACATGTTCCTTTCCATGTGGGTCCTTTGAATGCTCTCCTTCTTCCTACCAGCAAGCACATAAGCAATCTCTAGTCTCTCCTGTTTCAGGATCAGAACAACTACTGATTGAAGACTGACACAAGGCTAGGACACTTACTGGTGAGTCATTTAGGTTTTGTGATAGGCCAAGTAAATATTTTCTACAGGTAAAGAGTATGTGCTCTTTTGTGCATCTGAGCTAGTGATTAGCAAAAATACTTTGGCTATATTAACACGGAAAATGTGGTTTCTCAAATAAAAGTTAAGTGTTGAGAGAAATCTCTCCATGTTTAAATTTTCCATATATAAAACAACTGTCTTTGCAATGGAACAAGGTTATAATCATTGAGGAAAATTGAGAAGTTATGAGCAAGAAAACCAGGAAAACAAACTGCTGCTTTTCCTTGAAATCAGTATAAAGGCAAAGAGAGGAAAGTACAGTTTGATTTTCTGCCATATTGTTTTCATACTTGAGCAATTCATTTTACCTGATTTTTTTTACTTAACTTATTATGCTCACTTTTATCTAAATTAGACTGCTTCTAAGGTTTAGGCACTCAAAGCAAGCCACTTGGCAAAGCTTTTTAGAAGTTCTCTGTTAACAAAATCACCATTGATGCTGGAATGAAGGTAACAGTGGTTGCAAAGCTGTTGGGTTCTCATCACTTCTGAGTATGCTGTAGTTAACTACTTTGGTCAAACACTCTGGTAATAAGTTGGATCCAGGAAATCACCATGCATCTATCAGCCTTTTCATCCAGCACCAGTTCACCAAACTAAATGTGTGTCTCTAGAGGTTTTCATTCCATTTGGGCAACTGTTTGTTAAAGACAACTGGTTAATTGTTGCAACAAACCACAAACTGGTGTATTCACTGAAGCCTGTAAAACCAGCCTAAAAATAGTTTCCAGTTCCAAAATTTAAAAGGATTCCGGAAATAAATCACGGGGTTTTTGCTTTGGAGATCAGATGAAGAATGATCTCTCTGGGCATTAAGTGATCTGAAGCAATGACAAATCAGCACTTTGTTTAACAGACTTCAAAATCAGCACTTAGGTCAGGCAGGCTGAACAGACTAGACCAGTTTTTGGGGCTGTTTTTTCTTTTTTAATTTCATTTAGGATTAAAGGCCTGTGTGAAACAATCAGCACTCTGTGTAGTAATTTTTATCAACACGAAGCAAACTTTCAAACCTACTTGAATTTGATGCTGTTTATGCTTCCTCTTGCATTGGTCTAAGGAACTATACAGAAATTAAACCAACAAAGCATGAAAGTCTGGCCAGACATTAGTAGACAAAACTCTCCTAAGAGGAAGTATTAATTTCCCTATTATGGCAGTTAAAAGCCATTTCCTGCCCTTCCCCCCAAATTTATACAAAGCTTTTTGATGTGAACAAGCTTAATATTTATAATGGAAACCTTGTATTGAAAGTATTTTGATTAAATTCCAATGTTTGTAATGATTTGTTTATTAAATCATAGAGACCGGGACTAAACACTATTGTGTCTGAGTATTTTTGGGTGGAACTGCTCTGTCATTTCATCTGTGATGTAAAGTTGATTAAATCTATGAAACAACAGTTACTGCAGAGAAGATGAAGGAACAGGAATGGAAAGAGAAAAATATCTAACCTGAGTTAGCTATAGAGGAAGCATTAATAAGGGTATTTACCAGCAGGAGACTTCTTTTAAAGGAAGTGGTGTTCAAGGAACTTTGCAGCACAAAGTATGTGTTCAATAAACAAATTGGGAAAAGTGAATAAGTAAAAAAAGAGTTAGCTGAGTTCTTCTTACATCCTATTTAATTACTCATAGATTTTAATAATAATTTAAGGAGTCATCAAGGCAACACTGTCAAAATAGAAAACCTGAACCAGACAAGCTTTTCTGCTTCTTGCTGGATTTATTTTCTCCCTGTTTTTTTTTTTTTTTTTTTTTTGGAGTATGTCATTTTTGGGGCTCCTCTCTCTCTTGAATCAAAGTAAGTCCCCTTTCCCTTTTTTTACAATGTTGTCTGACATGGGAAAATGTTGGCAGTGCTCATACTCTTTCTAGTCACACAAAGCCTTGGCTTCAGTGGGAATTTTCCTGGATTAGCCTCAATAATCTTTCCTAAAAGGGAACATCATATGAAACCAACAGTAAAAAAAAAAAAAATTGTCTTTCCATCATGCAGTGGTCTTCTTTAGCAGGTGTAGAACATAGCAGAGAGCTAAGACCAACATTGTAAAAGAAATAAACTATCCCTTAGCCGATGTGTAAGGCAGACAACTTAGCCTTCCACTGAACTCTCCATGGATAAGCTATCCCTCAAACAGCCTGGGCACATTACAAATCCCATTAATACAGGTTTCTGCCACATGGTGAAATGCCAGTGTGACACGTAGCTGGCGTGTCAATGAAGTGACACATACGTGACCTTTTCTGCTGTAAGATGCCAAAGCCTGGATTGCAGCATCAGCTGCACATTCAGCATGCCAGGCCTTTCTCTGACTTTCTTGGACACACTGCTCAAAAGTGCTGCACCGTTCTCTTGCTTTTCTCAACGATGGGTTGTTTGAAGCCAGTGTCTTTCTTGTCTTGACGGCAGGAGGCCATTTGAGATTTCTTGACTCACAAGAGAGACTTCAGCCTTTCACACAGCAATTCCTGTATGTGTGTCAAGACAAACAGAGACCCTACTGACCTGTTCATATTATCTCAGCAGTGACTTTACCAGCATCTGATGGTAATTAACCTTAATACACTGAATTAAAAATCCAATGCATTTATGGGCTTGTTCTGGAATAAACATTGAGACTCATGCATAAGAGTCAGTATTTGAGAAAATATGGGTAAGGCAGGCTGGAATTCATACCTGTGTAATCAGTCACATTACGTCAGTAAATTTACAAATATATCATGCAGCACGAACTACATTGTACCTGACTATAGATGTGCCCTTAGACCTTCCTTTTCTTTTTTTTCCCCCCTGTTTTTAAATTATTCATGAATCATCAAGCTTTGACGTGGATTTTAATATGTTTTTTTGCAAGAATCTGCATAGATTAGGTCCTTAGTCTGCTTAAGGCCTGAAGGCACAAGATAATTAAGAGTTTTCTGTAATTTGTGACAGCAAGAGTCTTTATTAAATGTGCAAAAGATACCTTGGCACACACTGAACCTGTATTATGGCATAAAATTCGCCTTTATTTCTACGCAACTCCATGGGACTGCTCCTGAATTACAACAGAACTTCTGCTTCTTTTCTGAATTGAAATAGAGGTAGACACTGGAGTTGTTTACTAGTTTGGATTCATATGTATAAAACATTTTAAATTAGTCTTTTCTGACCAAATATGAAGGAGGAAGTCACAGTTTTAAATGTAACCAAGTTCTGAACAAGAGTCGTGATCAAGCAAAGGAGAGAATTGTGTAAATAATTCCATGGAGGGGAAACCATGAAGACAGTGTGTTGTAGCTTTTGGCAGCAGGAGTCAGCTGGGAGAGCCACCATCAGCACTGTCTCTTACCGGTTAGGAGCTGTAGCACTACAGGAGAAAACCACGGTAGTGGTAGTGAAGGAAGGTTTATAGGAGACAGAGGTGAAATGACTGGAAGCCTACAGTCTTCATGCCTTCTGCTCCCTGAGAAAATTTTGATTTTTAATGCAGAATTTTAATTTTGGGGTTTCCTGTGGTAGCGGAAATAAGCTAAGAGAGTATGGAGAAGAACAGCTGAGAAGCATGATTTGAATTTTCCATTGCAGAGATGCCAAGGAAACCAACTCTGGAAACACTCTCATAGTATCACCATGTACTTTGGGTGCATATTTAAGGCTTTGTAGGGTTATGGCTGAGAGCAAGGGTCTGTCTCATCCCTTCATAAACATCCAGCTCCATCCCACTACTCTCCCATCATGACAGAGATGAGAGGCCATGCAAGAGGAAAGGAACATCTCTCCTATGAGGAAAGTCAGAGAGAGAGTTGGGGTTGTTCAGCCTGGACAAGAGGCAAGGTTTTTTTAGCTGGAATTAGCATGAAACCAGCCAATATTCCTCCATGACTTGAGGACAAATTAAATATACCCCTATTAATTAGGCGTTGTAAGAATCATTATAATTGCTTGTCTTCAAGACAGAATGTTAGTGCACATTTATATACCATCAGATAGGTACAAGACACATCCATATGTACAGTGTTTGTACTTTCTAAAGAAAATACAGTAGTCTGTAGTGTACTACCACAATGAACATAGGCTCAATGATATCATATACAATTTAAGTAGTTACCAAAGTCAAAACCAGTCTGTGAGCTCTCTTTAAGACATTCATATTGCCAAAATCTGTCCTATATCTTGTACTTTCCTTTGTTGTCTTGTTCAGGTGAAAAAACTCAGTTCATGTGAAGGGAAGAAGGAGCAGATATGACTAACTAACCCAGCCACAACATGACAGCCCAGCTTTGCCAACTTCTGCATCCTGACAGCATTAGTTTTCATACGCAGGACTGAGTCAGTTCTACATTTTCTAACAAAATGCTCTTCTGTTAGAGACTCTTGATGTAGCTAGATCAAACCACATTTCCACAGAAATGTCTCAAATTTGTTGCTCCTTTGGCAGCAAGAACAACGAGAATGTAAAAAAAAAAAGACCAATGGTTTCCTCATTTGCATCTCACAGAGATAATATGGTGGAGTGTAATATCTTACAGAGGTGCTGTAGGTAAAATGTCCTTTTTATGTTATCTATATTTTCTTCCTGGTACATCTTCCATGACTTAATCATATTAGAACATATACCAAACATCTATTCTGGGTGAATTACAAAACTCCATATGATGTTGTGGTTTGAAAAAAACCAATATTTTGGATATGTTTGGCAAAGACAGAAAATTTGATACTTCAGGCTAGAGTCTGAAGAACAAGTATTTTTATTCATTTATATTTCTAAATTTTTATTATATTGTGTCTCTGAAAAACGGCTTTGATTTATAAGGACATGCTTGTAGGCATGAGAAGGACCTGGATTTTAATCCTTTAATGTCCCAGTTCAATGATGGAACTAAGGTCAGGACTGTGATGTTCAGAGCAGGAGAAGAATTACTTCAAAGACAGGATGATATCCTGTTTTCCTTGAAATCAATAGTTATCTCAATGAAGTAGAATTTCATCAAAAATAAGAACTCAGAAAACAGAAGGCCCTGATTGGTTGCCTTTGATTCCAAAACCTGAAAACAGCCAAGACATGCAGCAAGATGTGTCTCCAGCAAGAAGTAAGCTCCCTGTCAGGCCTGCATTCTCTGAATGGTTGGGACATTGGTCCCCATGGTGCTTCCACCAGCCATGAGGAGGCAGCAGCAGGGTCCCTGCTCCATGCTGAGCCGACTTCTACTCATTATTCCCACGCAATACGGGGACATTATTCTTTCCAGACTCTGTGAAGGACAAGGAAAATGGCTTTTCTTCACAGTGTTCACTCATGCAGGGTTTGGCATCAGCCTAGCTCTTTGTATTTTATTACCGTTCAGCTGTTTTATTTATAACAGCAATAATTAGCTGAGATCATGTAATTGCAGCTGCTCAGAACTACTTCGTGCTTCTACACCATGACTTCCCACACCATGGATGCATCCCGTCTCCTGATATAAATCTTTTACTGCATTGATAAGTGCAGCTATTTCCCTTCTCTTCAGCTGCCATCTGTGAACAGGGGGCAAAGGGAGCTCACAGTAGCACAAAACCTGTCAGTTCCCTCAGAGAGCCGCTCAGAGGCCATTTCAGAGTGTCACAGGGCATAGTTTGTCATCTCAGTTGTTGTCCTGCTCCTACCTCTGCCTGTCATGATCCCCCCAGATGATTCACTCTTCCTACACAGCAAGGTGCTTGCAGCAGTGAAATAAGAATTCCCCTTAAAAATGTGTTTTCAGTGTACTTCTAAGGTAGTCCTGAGTGCTGAGAAAGGGACCTGTTATCATCTCCTATAATTAGTCCTGATAATGCAACTTTCTAATTACAGAGGAATTAAAGCAATCCTCTAAAATAAGACCATATGCACATGTCCAAGAAAGGAGGCCCAGCAGGGGTAGACTTGTATGTGGGTGTAGTTGGCACTGGGGACCCAACGCCCCTGCTGCAGGCATTTGCTGAAGTCTTACTTCAGACTGGATGTAGTCCCATCCTTTTCATGTAGCTCACTACTACATAGGTGGTTCAAAACTACTCCATGGAAAGCTATTCCACAGGAACCTGTTTTCTGGACTTTAGCAGTTCCTTCAGCAGGCCACCCTTGCAAATTCCATGCTGTCCACTTAACACACAGGGGATGGCAGCTCATTGCGGGGTCACCCATTCAATAGTGAGTCTTATCTGACCTTACTGATCATCTGGCAAGCCAAAGAAGCACAATCTACGTGATCCTGTAACTGCCATGGTTATAAATCAGTTTCCAATTTGACAAAACTGCAGGGGTGTTCAGTAATACCATCCAAGGCAGTGATTGTCAATAATATGCCAAATATGTGTAACAAATTAGAAGTTTCTAAAACCATAGCAAAGATTCATTATTATGAGGAAAATTTGTGATTCTCTTTACAGAATAATTGCTTTTCAGTATGAACAGAACTAGAGTAATACTTTCTTCATGTCACTGGAAGTGTAAAAGCGCTTGATTTGATTTCCCCTTGGTACTCTGTTGCTTCATTTGGTACTTAGCCTTGCAAACCTACTGTAATATCCAAAAGCAGAACTGGGCCTGTGTATTGTGTGATAATCAGAACACTTGTATGACCTGCTATTCCTGTGAGAGCCAAACCAATAGCCCAGAGTACAGCATTCCCACTAGAATGCAATAAAATCTAGTTAACTAAATCATTAGAGCGTATTAGCTTTAGTTAGTTATTGGAAGTGAAGAGTTTCCTGATTAAAAATGACCAGAATAAAGAGGAGGCTGAGTAAAGGCAGTGATCCAAGCCATTTTCCAGTCTGCATGAGAAAGTATCTCAAAATAGAAGTATTTATTTCAATTTTTTGAAGCAGGATGTTTAGTAATTATGAAGTTAAGGCGAAAAAGGAAAATTTCGATTTTGTTATGAAACACCTTTTGCTATCAGGCAATTTCAAGACATTTTCTTTCTCTTCTTTGAAAAGAAGGCAAATATAATAGATTTGGATAAAAGTGGATATGGAAGTTAAACAAACCTGGTGAAAAAATGGATTTTCCCAAATAAGAAACATTAGTCAGACTATGATTTTTTTACACCCTTGGAATGAAATGCAGGAACTATAATTTTTTTCATAAACCCTTTGTGAAGTTGCAATTTAGAAATTTCAGACGTTTAGTTTTAAACCACTGCATTTTGATTCAACTTTTTTATTCTTGGAAACAAAAATGACAGCATCACAGCAGGAAAATAAGTGCAAACATAAAAAAATTATTTCTGTTTTCATTCTGGAAATGTCAAAGAGGATCTTTAGTCAACTTCTAAATGCTTTCCAATCTTTCTAAAAATGAAGACTTTTTCAAAAAGCCTGACTCATTCCCATGCAACACATCATAATTTCTCAATAAGAAAAAAAGCATTTATTACATAAAGAAATTCCCAGTCAGCAGTTGAAAATGAAGCAGGCTATAAAAAATAATAAATCAGAGACTATGAGATCGTAATTTAAGTATTAGTGTAAAAAAAAGCGATAGATCAGTTGAGATCAGCTGCTTGTCAGTAAATGTTTGGTTTACAAGTGAATTAATTTTATTTTCACTGTTTGTGTTTTACAAATATTATACATACAATAACTAAAGGAACCAATAACTAAAGGAACTTCTGGCTCTCAAGGAAAGAGCTCTTAAGCCAGGTGATATAGGTTGATGGTAGGATCCAAAGCTTGTGCAACTGGCTCCAATGAGACCCTGTGCCACTGATTGTGATCCTCTGGGATCTGCTGTTCAGCCAGCTCTCAATCCACCTCACTGTCCACTCATCCAGTCCACACTTCCTGACTTTGCCTACGAGGATGTTGGCCAAGACTGTGTCAAAAGCCCTGCTGAAGTCGAGGTAGACAATATCCACTGCTCTCCCCTCATCCATCCAGTTTCTGTGTTCTGTACCTCATTAATGTGAGAAAAATTAAAATAACTGGGCACAGTTTATGCATTAATTCACACAGAATACAACATGCCCAGCCATGAGCAATTTTAGTCAAAATCAGTTCAGTGGTGCACAAGAAAACAGGCTTAAAGGAGCTTGCCAGACAGCTGGGTTTTATGATAGTGATTGAAACACATAGGGAGGAACGGAAAAGTCAGCAGGGTATTGGGAGAAGAAGCAAATTAATATGCAGCTGGGAGAAAGAAGAGTAAAGGGGGGGAAGCATCATTGCAGAAGCAAAGTACACTGAAAAAGTCACTTTCTATTGAAACACTGGAGCTTTCCTTTAAAATTCAGAAATTCATGAATTTTGAGAGCATTGCTAACTCCAGACAATATTTAGGAGTGTCTTTTTCATTATAATTCATATTACTCTGGCATAATTTTCAGAGTTCACTAGAAACAGTTAGTACCTCAATTAGTGAAATTAATAAAGAGATTCAAAACAAGAGTATGAGGATACAGATTACATTTAGTCCCTTGATAATTAAATTGTGCTGCTAATTGAAATCTCCCAAGAGGCCACAAAATTCCATGAAAACTCAATTTTCCATAACCTCATCACTGTGATCTCTGAGACGGCACCAGCCATTAGTGAGTAACAACACCCAGAACACACATATGTCCTGCAAAGTTGTACTAATCTACAAATCTAAGGTCTTCCTTTCCTCTGCACATCCTGTGCCTGTGGTGAATGCTTATAGAAGAAAGAAAATGAGAATGAGAGAAAATTACTTACGTAACGAGTCTGTAGACTAGCAGACAGGGCAATTGCTTTCCAGAAAGAAGGTTCTTGTGTTCCCTCAGATAAATTCTGTGCAACCTGTATGGATCCCCACTGATTAATACCCAAAAGCAGGGGAACTCGGCTGTTTTAGTGTACAAGTCTCTCTGGGGCTCTGTCCCTAAGTGTGTTCCATACTTTTTGCATCAAAGTCTCCCACTGGTTCATTACAACACAAGCAGAAATAATTTAAGGATAGAACTAAGATAGGTTAATTTGCAGAAAACTACTAAAAGTCTTTAAATACACCCCTCCTCCCCCTCCCACCCCGAGATTTCACAGGAAGTTCTGAGACAAAGTTCTTGAATTCTTGAAGTAAGCTATTGAAGCTTTTTTATATCTGCTTTGGGATTTACCTAATTTAAAAGTAAATAAATACACAATTAAGAAATTAAGAAATAAAATTCCTAGCAGTTACAAAGCACTTCATATTCCTCAAAGCACTCTAGATTCATTAAATACATTACCTGATTAATTGCTCCAGAAGCCAGTCTAACAGACTTCACTTCATGCTGTGCACTGAGAAACTGTTGCTTGATTTAAGGCTTGTGATTACTGCCCTTCATTTTTATTGTTTTTTCACTAAACAAACCCAATCCTTTGATGATTTGAATTTTACATGCCTTTTGGTTACACAATAATTACTTAAATGCCACTGACATTAGCCACCTTAAAGTCAGTGAAACGAGAAATATACTTTACTCTCAGATTTTTTGCAGAGTATTATTATTAAGTTAACTTGTTGCACATTTTAAAAGGATGTTTAGAGGGGTCAGCCCTCCTGGCTATCCTCTCACCTGATCAGTACTATCCAAGCAATGAAAAAGCCATCATACAGTCTGTCTTTTCTGTCTTTTAAAATGCTTAGCATACATCCATGATTATCCAACTGTTAGACTGAGCCAAAACCTCTGCAGCTGGGTCTTACAGCAATGAATGAACTGGAGGTGTTTTTTTTTTAATTTGTTTTTTCAAAGGTAAATTTGGAATTTTCAAGATGCAATTCTACAGTGTGCTAGATAATCTCGAGGACACTCCCATTCCTAAAAAATATTGGACCAGATGATCTTTCAAGGTCCTTTTTAGCCTGGACTGTTCTACAATTCTATGAAACCAGACTGACATTTAAGAGCTTTAAAAGAAACAAGGATGTTACTGACAAAATGTCAGGATGAGATTAAGGCACTTCCGCAGAGTCTTCAGCGTTTTGAACCTGAAACTAAAAGCTGCATATGAAGACTACTTCTGATTCCACCATTTACAAAGTTTCTTCTATAATGTGGTTAGATTCTGAACAGATAGATGGAAGAAGAAAACAAACCATGAAACTGTTGATGTGAGATAAAAATGTAAAGATGCAACTGAACGAAGCCGTCCTGCATTTTTACTTTTGTATTGTCTTAAGTAATTTCACAGTATGTACTCCAAAAACCAATTTGTTTTCCAGAAATGATAGAGGAGATAAGGAGCTGGCCATTCTAAGTCTTTATTCTCTAACCCCTGACAATGAAGACTGTACTTTCCAGAACAGTGGCTTACCCCACAGGATGCCTTCTTTTGCACCAAGAACCTTTCCAAAAGAGACAACATAAACCCATCCTGGGTTTTGTATAGACAGCACACTTCTGCTTGCTCTGACACAAACTCTCTGGTTTTGCAGAGTCCTTTAGATCTCTGTGTGTAAAATCATGGGATCACTCCTGGGGATCCTGGTAGACCTAAGGCATTCCCAGAGGAATTGAAAGCTGACAGCATATAAATCATCCACTATGTGGTTCAGCCACTGTGTTAAACTGATTTTTAAAAGACTAAAGGACACTGAGGGCAGATTTAAGTAACAAAAAGGGATGATATCCATTCCTGTATGAGGCACCATTACAGACAGAGAAGCACTTACACATGACCTGTGGGATAGTTATGTCAGCTACAAGTTCCCTGAGCAGGTATGAATTTCACTCTGATCAAGTATCTTATTTTTGGCATTTCATTAGTAAGTGCTTCATTTTTTCTTAATCAGGTATTCTGGAGTTTTATCCCAGTGTTTGTTAAAGGTACTGTAAACGCTTTAAAAAACATTTATTAGAATGAAAGTGCTTGCATTTTATTACCAAGACATAAAATGAAGAAAATTCTATAAAGATCAATATCTCTTACTATATAAATTACAGTTACATTGCAAGAAAGGCAAGAAAATAGCAACAGAAAAGTAAATCTGACCAGAAATTATGACTTCGGGGTTGAAAATGCTTTCTTCCAAGGCACTCAGATTCTGACATTGAGCAGTAAAACTGCTATGAAAATTTAATTAAAATTGAGTACCAAAGGATAAAATTAGAATAAAATTGATTTCAAGAGATAAACTTCTAAATTATTTCTAGTGGAAATTATGGGGCGGAGTGCCTTTAAAAAAAAAAAAAAGGCTTATTTAGAACTCGAAATTATGTACTTCTTAATTGGAATTCTTAAATCTTGAGCTTATAATAATAATTAAAAAAAAGGGTTTTAGTTTAGAAACAAATTTTAAAAAGCAGTTCTTTTCCAGGACATATTTTTTTATTTTTCATTTTAGAAAGCAATCTGACCTGTGGCTTTAAACTTTTGACTCTTTAAAAGAAGCTGTCTGGTACAGAAGATAATCTCTTTCGATACCATGAATGCTTATTTTCACTTCCCCCGTGCAAGCACCAGCAGTTAGCAAAAAGACTTACTGTTAACAAAACATCTTTTTTGCAGTCCTATAATGCGTTAATTTGGGATCCCAACTTCTACCCTAGACTAGAAGTCCCCTATCTCCAAGTTTTACACCGCGTGGTTTTCTGGACAAAGCTATCTGAACAAAGGCTGTCCTTCCATACTATTGCTACACTCATGAAAAATTTCTCAGCTCAGCTGTGGTTTAAACCTGTATGTGGGTCTATTTCTCCAGCATATCCCGGGTCAACTCGAGTTCAGCTCGGAGGTAACCGATAATGGATCCCAGTCAAGTCTAATGTATGGAGTGTGGTGCTCCGGGAGCTCTTCTGCATGTGCATTGGTCAGCCCTGACACAGGGGACCTGATCTCCATGGCAGAGACAGGGCAGACTAGCTGGGGGCAAAAGGGTGTTCAACTGAGAGAGCTTAATTTGCATTAGTCTGCATAATTTGCATGCTAGACAACTGCACTGCTCACACAGAACCAGGCAACAAAGCTGTTCTTTTACTCCCTCTCCTAACTCAGTTCAGCACAAGTGATGCAAGTTAACCAGAAAATGACTTCCTTTAAATCTGGATCTTTTGACAGAAAGAGGGTAGGCCGTGGCTACACTTGCATTTGTGCTCAGTTATCCCAGGGTAAGGGGCACCATAAATACTGGTGAAAGGGTGGCAATGAACAACTAGGGCAGGCTGTCAGGGCTGGTAGTTACTCTAACTTAATGACAGCCAGAAACAGTCACTACTGTGAGTACAATCAGTGATCACAGTTCAATCAAATTTCTTTGGACAGTGGGATACAATGGAAAAATTTAACTGTAATGGGTCAAATCAAACAGCTTTCTTGTTCTGTAACCAATTTCTCATAACAGCCAATAGGGGAGAATACAAGATCTAAGCAAGTATACAGCAGTATTTTCCCAGAAAACCCTTCCAGTCTTCAATGATTTATAGTTAAATGACTTCAGGACATAAACGTGCTGAATTTGCACCCAAGAACACCTGATGTATTTTTCCTCTGCAAAAATCATGAGCTGCTTTTAGCAACCATGTAAAATTTTAGGATCCTCAGTACAGTGGCAACTGTACCAAATTTAACTAGTTTTTGGGTGAAGAAACATCTCTTTCTGTTTGTTCTTATCACCCCCTCCTCTCCAAGTTTAACTTGTTGCAGCCGTGTTCTCATGCTGGAAGAAACAATGCACAGTCACTTTGTATTCATCTGGCACACCTGATTTTAGAGACTCCAGTCATGTCACCCAGTCACGTCTTTTCAAAGCCACAGAGTCAAAGCCTATTCATCCAGAAAACTACTGTGATGCTTCCTGATTTCTGATCACCTTCTACCATTTAATGGTGGGAAAAAAAGCAGGGGAAGGAAACCACACAGCATATTGACAATGTAAGTTGGTAATCTATAACAACATAAAGATGTTTTCCATTTTTCTTCTCTATTTCTTTCCTAGTAATTCCCAACTTTGCTTTTATTTATTTATTTTTATTTATTATTATTATTATTATTACTATTATTATTATTATTAAACTCGTTGTTGCACACACATGCTTTCCAGAGAAAGCAAGGGCATTGCATTTAGCCTTCAGTGCTGTAACTTGTCTTTGCACTGGGCTAGGAACCTGTATGTAATGTGTGTAGCTAGTTATCCAGATCAGCCAAATGGCCTTCAAACAACTTCTCAAGTCACAGTGGTAAAGTCTATCTGAACCCAAGCACTACGAGTTTAACCACAGAAAAACACAAATGAGAAAAGCTATTTCTGATTAGCCCAGGAAATTTTATATTCCTGCTAATGGTGAGCAGTAGACAAAATTAAGAGCACTGCAAGCAGCTACCTCCTAGAAGGAACAGGCTATACCATACATGGATAAATATGTGTCTCTTCAAAGAAATAAAGATACTCTTTCCTCTCCTGTGTGGGCTATGAGCACAGTGGGTGACAGACTGGAGAGTTGGCTCTCATGGCTGTTTTCTTTGGAAGGGCACAGAGTCAGAAAAGAGATGATAACAGCCATGCTTCACGTTGACAGCTGCCTGGGTAAAGGACGGACACAGACAAGGGACTGGGCAGAGAATCACCTCTCAGACAACAGAAGAAAGTCTGTGCAAGGATTTTCACATAAATATTCCTTTGCAAAAGTGTCCTCCCATGACCTCTAACTTAACACAGAATGATAGATCTGAGAGCCCCTTGCCATCCTTGAGCCACACTAAATGTGTCTATACATTTGCATCCTGGCGGGAAAAAAATAAGCCTGACCCTGGGAGACAGTAGGAAGGAACAGAAAATAAAGGTGGGATCCATCTTGCCTAATATCTGAGTGTTAGAGATTGTAATCTATGCTAGTTATCTCCCTTGCTGCTACACCCACTGGGAAGAGAGAAACACTTTTTCCCTGGTCTCGGACACTTTTCTTAGTAGTGGAAAGATGACCCAAACCAGTCCTCCACGGACAGTGCAGAAAGTCTCAATAACTACCCCAGGTTAAAGTGTTAACTATTAGAGGGTTACATTCAGATGAAATTACGTCTGCAATGGTCTTGGTTTTTTCAATGAAAATGTTCTTATTACAATGACATAATATGTTTTAGAGCACTTGCTTTATTTGCTTTGCAGATCTTTCCCAAAACATGTGTGTCACTCACAAATACAGCAGGAGTTGGGTACTTCCAATCGCACTTTCAGGGGAGTAGCAAAATGACCCCGGTCCTTATTATGCCATGTCTGGAAAGATGGAAAGCAATAACTACAGTACAATAAAGTAATTAAAATACTATTCAATTGACAGAATTTGCATTTAAATGGAAGTTTTAAAATAAAAATATGTAAGAACCTTAAGGATACAATATTCACTATACCTCATGATGGCAATCTGAAAGTACATTTCTTAATGTTTCATTATGTTTCCCCGACCCACAGGCATTTGCAAATGCCTGCAAAAATTTAGGCTCATTTTGAGACTGAAAACCTTCCTAAACTTTATGCGGTAAAGATTGTTTTAGCTTTTTGCAATTATTGTAAAAAATATTTGACTGCTAACACTGGCAGCAAAGATCCCATTAGCAGGACCCACTTACTCCATTGCTAATAAAGACTCAGGGTTGTGGAAAAGACAGAAAGGTATAATTTGGTTTTAATTGGATAAATAGATGCATCTTCTACCAGCAGTAATAAAATAAAGAAAAACATATGCATATTCACAGTTATGAACAGAGGAAATTAATAAGTAACAGCTAGTAAGTAGATGTGGATACTATGTTTCAAAGAATTAAGTTCCTCAAAATGCAAGCTAAAACCCAAACCAAAGCAAACAGAAAAACCCTCCTTAATAAATAAAACAGTTTAGTTTTAAGCATAACACACAATCTACCCTGGAAAGAATCCCCAAAAACTCTAGTTTGGATTAGGCCTGAAAGAGAATATATTAAGAAACAGCACCAGGAACACAGAGGCAGAAAACCTAAGAAAGGCATAAGCTGACATATTCTACCAAGAAAATGTTGGAAGAAAAGCCTCCCAAGGGGACAAAGGCTTCTTTCTTTTTCTAATGCATGCTACTGTGAATTAGGAACAGGAATTAAAATGGGGTGAAATCAATGTAATTAAAATATTTTGCCCAGGGTTTAGGAAGAGTATCATGGAGGAGAAAGTTGTATTCCTTTTTGACAGGAATACATGCCTGTGTCATCAATATCACTTCTACTTATACCATGTAAATAGTTTTCATCATCAGAAGCCCAGCCTTCTCTCCTTCTGGTGTATAGCTACAGCAGCGGGAAGAAGCAGGAGAAACAGGGAACTATGAGGTTAAACTCCTGAGAAAAATCGAATCAGAATGAGTTTTGTAAGCTTTGAAAACCAGATAAAGCATATGGAAAATGAGCATATGGAAATTAAGTGTTTACCCAGCTCTACACCAAACAGACAAAACAGGCAGAAAATGTGTTCAAAACCAGAGCCAGAAAAAAATCAGAAAGGCACATGAAGCCATATGAACTCTCTAGTCTGTGTTTAGGGCTGGGAGATGACTGCATAATCTAGAGATGTGACTCATGCAGTTATACTTACCCTCTTTTAGTCAGTTCTTTATCTCATCAAATAATCCATCAGAATTCAGGCTGCCTGCCCAACAGCTACATCAACAGAGATCAGTCAATCAACCCTCTCAATGGTGCTTTCTGTCAAATTGCATTATTTTCCTGGGCATCAAACCAGGTTGTGTGATGCTGTCCTCCTTTGGCAGACAACGTTGAAGATAACACCAACAGACACCAAGCTACTTTTAAGTTGGCAATATTAAGGTGTTGACAGCTGATAAGTCACAGGTAAGTGAACAGTGCTACATATACAAAAGCATGCTGGCTTTGGCTGGAGTGAGTTAATTTTCTTCACAGAGGCTGTTATGGGGCTGTGTTTTGGATTTGTGCTGAACACAGTGATGATAATATAGAGATGTTTTTGTTATTGCTGAGCAGGGCTTGCACAGAGCCAAGGCCTTTAGTGCACCTTGAACTGCCACACTGGAGAGAAAGTTGGAGACATACGGGAGGCTGGGAGGAGTCACAGCCTGGACAGCTGTCCTCAGGTGACCCAAGTGATATTCCAGACCAAATGACATCATGCTCAGTAGAAGAAGGAGGAAGGGGAAGGATGTTTGGAGTGATGGTATTTGTCTTCTCAAGTAACCATTACACATTACAGGGTCCTGCTCTCCTGGAGATGGCTGAATACCTGCCTGCCCATGGGAAGCACTGAATGACTTCCTTGTTTTGTTTTGCTTTCACTTGCAGCTTTTGCTTTCCCTATTAAACTGTTTTTTATCTCAACCCACAAGTGTTTTAGCTTTTACCCTTCTGATTCTCACCCTGATCCTGCTCCTGGGAGAATAAGCAAATGACCGTGTGGTGCTTGGTTGCTGGCTGGGGTTGAATCATGACAGAAAGACAAAGGGACTCTTTAGAATTGTCACCACCTATTAAAGATGATTAATTTAATTTTAGCCATTTTACTATATGTTGCATAAACCAGAACATAAATGGGAAAAAGGTCCCAGGATTGTTTTAGCTTAGAAGAGGAGAGCAATGTTTCCCAAATGACATTGTGTGGACCATCACAGAAATAAGAGATATCATATGCTTCAATAGAAAGTCATGGCCTACCAAGAAAAGAGAGTTGCATTCATACATTGCAAGGGCTAGAAGGAACAACTGGGATTGTGTATTCTGTCCCGTGTTCCCCTGCTGTGTCCCAGAAAATCCAAACCAGGTTTGTTGAAACTGAAAGCATTGCTAGGGAGAAACACCACAGTTCCAGATACACTACTCCAGTGTCTAGGGAGTCTCTGCCAAACAACTTCAAGATTCTGAGCAGATGGCCTGCCATCTCCTGCTTTCATGTGTGGTTCAGGAAGACATGAACATAGAACAGGAAATAGCTATGGGATCTTTATAGCAAAAGCTTATTTCTCTTCCCTGCAGCTTAGCATTCGTTGTCTTTTAGAGCTAGGCCGTATTGAAGTAGTTACAGACAAAATCACCAAAGCAAAAGAAATTAGAGAGAACCTGGACAAACAACTTACAGAAGAGTTTGAAGGCAACAGCTTAGGAAAAAACTCAGGGTGGTAAAAGACTCACAATGGCAAAAAGGCAAAAACTATCATGGTAACAAAGTAGGTGGAACTTTATGAAAAGCTAATCTTGTTTTCTTCCCTCAATGCGAAAAGCAGATGGACAATTTGTAGACATAGTCATTTATGAGCTGTGTTATGACTGATCAGTTTGCCCATCCACCCCAGATATTTTGAGTCACTCACCCCAGATATTTATAAATCTTGTCAGAATTTTGGTTTTTCCTTTAAGAAAAAAATACAAGTCCAGTGTCCGCTAGAAGAAAACATAAGTGTTATTTACAGAGAGAAATAGCTACAGCAGATGAAAAAAAAAAGATTATTTAAAGTCATGTGCTTTTCCAATCATTCTACTCATATGATCAAGATCAGGAGACAGATGATAGCACTTAATACAAAATAAGATTAATTAGAGTAAAACTATTGTTGTTTTTAATTCCTGTACACTAATGCTTAAACTCTCTAGCACTATGGGTAATAACAAGTTTTAGCAGGATCCATTTATCTTTTAGATATAATTTAGTACAGCAATTACACAGAAGTGCCAGTTAGACTTCTGGAATACAATTTTGGGAGTAGTTAAAATTTAGGATGCTACTAACACAGAGCTTCCTCCCCTTTGCCCTGTATGACATTGCATTACCTGATTTTCATTGATTTTAAACTATTTTACACCTGAAGAGGTTCTTTTTTTTGTTTTACTTAATACATGAACTCCTATTACAGAAAAGCAGCCCTCATCCCACTGAAGTAATAGATATCAAATCTTTTACAGTGATGAACTATAAATGAGAAATGACTATTTTCTGATATCTATCTCATACAGGTTTAGTGTGTACATTATGGATAGATCATGCCACAGTTTTTATTACTTTGTATGGCTTCTGTGATTGTCCAGGCTCTTTGGTGTACTATAATCAAATGAAACACACTGAGAAAGCAGATGACGTACAGCTTCTTTAAAAATCCAAATAAACTCAATGACAAGTTGTGTAGATTAAAACAGGTTGTCATCATAGTGTGCCAAGGTATTGAAAAGCCCAGCAAGTCCATCATTTAGGAAGGGTTTTGGCATCTGTGGCGGAAAAGCACTCATAAGCACCCATTTGCTTTGCATGGGCTCCAATTGGACTAAATGTGATAGAGGACAAGTGTTCCACTTTAACAATTAAATCAAAACTCAGCATCTTCACCAAAATTTGGCTAAGTGTCAAAACATTGCATTTAAGCAAGTGTGTCTCATCCAGACAAACAGGTAAACTTTGAGAACTGGGGTCAGCTATACGCCTGCTAGATGTGCTTGTAATAGGTGTCCCTCTGGCAATCACTCCCACTTGGATGATGCTATGGGCAATCTAGGGGCAGCAGTCATTTTCCCTGCTATAGCACCATTTCCTCTGCAGCTGCTGGCATTCAAAGTATCCAAAAGTCATGTGGCTGGCCTGGGACTACATGTTTACATCCATTGTGTTCTCTTCTGCACACCCTGACTTTATCAGGGATGGGTTGAAAGAGGGCAGTGGACACCTTTCCCACAGCTTTTTGAAGCACCTGGCCCTGCATGATCAGAGATTCTGGCTGTAGAATACTGCTGGAGGACTGACAGCTTGGACTCTTTCTACTCTGGTGTCTTATCTTGACTTTTAATTATTCCGTAATTCTGTAATATTGCCCAAGAAAATTTGAATACATACTCTAAATGGCCCATAGCTGAGGGAAGACCAGGGCCTGTTTGTTATTTAGGGACCTTTAAAAGATTGTTTCAATTGTTGTCTTTTTTTTTTTTCTTTTGAAAATCAGTCTAAAGCACACAATATCAGCCATGAATTAATCCACCCGTTAATTTATAGAAACTTTGCTAAAAGATATTTACAGATAGTGATCAGTCAACTCACAGTGAAATGGCACGAGGATTAGAGCACGCTCCCTTGCCTTGCATTCACCATGCATCAGCTAAGATGCTGACGTGTATGCAATCAACTTTGTCTTGGGAATACTGAGCAACGTAAGACTTACTGTAGCTCAGGGCTGTTTCCAGAGGTAGTAGAATGAACCATAGATGCTGCAAATTCACTGAATTCCTTGCGTGGTAGCTTCCTGGATATAAACCCCCTAAATTAAGACAAATCTGTTTCAGGATTTTACAAGGGTACCCTCAAAATTATGACCTGGAAACCTCAGTTTTAATTTCAATTAAATAGAGGGTAAAATATTGATTCCTCCTTCCTCAGGAATTAATATTTGTGCTGTTCAAGGTACTGAATCTCTTACGTGAGTTTAAAATGCCAGGCAAATCAGAGAAACCATTAATAACGTGAATATAAAAGCAATCTAATGGATTCATTATAATCTACATACACACATAAAAATAGATTATAATCTACCACTTCTCATACTGAAGCACATATTTTGGTTTATAGCACCTCATTAATTTTAGTTGTAAACCTAGGAAATAATCTCTTTTTCTCCCTGCTAGTATACATAATATGAAATTGTGACCAATACATTTGTCATTTTGTTTCATGTCGTTAACGTTCCCTTCAAATACAAACCTGCACAGAGTTTATGAGGCATTGAACAAGTTTTTAAAGCCCAGTAGAAAATGAGGGATTCCTTAAAAAAAAAAAAAAGATGGAGAGAAAGGATTATCAAAGAAGGATCATAAGCTGTTCATCCCTACAACTCAGGTTGAAACAGGTCTGTCATTCTCTTATATCTCATAATACATCCATGAATTTACAACTAAATTGCATTTTTAAATTACAGTTGCAATTAGGCTAATGGCTTGCATTTTCTATGTCTTCTAAATATTTCGAGACTTACAAACAACAATAAAGGAGAACAGAGAAGGAAAAGCAAAACAATTATCATCTCTATCTTATCTTCTGTCCTTATTATGTTAATGTACTGAAGGAATTGAATCATAGCAGATCTAGAGCGTATCAGCACTGACAACCGCACAATTTGTTTTTAATAAGAGCAAATACTACAAGATGAACTTTGCTGCTTTGTTTGACAGAATTCCTATGTTTGGAGAAACAGAATTTGGAGTAATTTGATTTTCAACTATGAGCTATGATATGTAGTTCTAGCTTTACAGTCCAGCATAGTACTGTAGCACTATAGTATTGTATTTTATATAGTATTACAGTGTGCTGCTTTTCCATGCCTTGGTTTCCCACTTCCAGTCAACAACATTTGATTCTAGTCAATTTGATCCTGTGCTCTTCATAAGCTTCAGACTTTTGACCACCCGCTCTAAGCTGCATGAGTACCCCAGCTAAGACTTTTAAAAGTGTTTCTCTAAAATTATTCAATCTATCAATAAAACATTGAGAGAAAAGACTTATTTTGGATTTTTTCATCATCCTGGACTTATTAAACAGAAAGATGTTAAATTTCAGTGGATTATTTAACCTGACATCCTGCATAACAGTCTAAAGAACTTAAGCCAAACTATCCTTCATTTATTTTCATATTTTTTTTTGACTGAACTGAGGCAGTTCATTAACAGTGAACCTTGAGCCATCCAGACAGACTGTGGGGAGTCTTTGGCCAGCAAATGCTGCACTCAATAGTGTTTAACAAGCACTATCATCTAAGAAATATATTATACAGAGTATTACCCTCTAAACCTTATAATATGTAAAAGGATTCAGGAACAGATAAAGCCCCACAGGTCATAAAGACTTGCATTTTGCAGGAATTAAGGATGCATAAATATTATGTGCTAGGAGGAAAGTAATACATCCTACAAAAAATACAGCCCAAAGGAAAGAAAATAAACCCCTGCCATAGGGTCTGACCAAAAAGTCTTTTTATCTACCTCATTTTTAGTATTACATATTTGAGTGTGCAAGCCACAGAAGTGTACTGTAGTTCCTTTTTCTGATGCAACCTTATTACTATCTATAAGTGTCTGCTTCTACATGATTACCTGAAGTTTGGGCAAAAAAATGGCACAGAAGACCACTGAGAACAGCAGAGAAAACAACAGATTTTTTCCCTTGCTAGTGCCTGTTAAAAAGCACCTCCTCCTTAAAACAAACACCATCTTATTTCCATATATACTGAATATATTAACCTAGTAAGGCACCTGCTTAATTTGTCTCTTCTTTTGAGACTCAACCCCACATTCCTGTATCTCTTTTCAGAATGACCATTCATCTAAACCCAAGTGGTTACTTGGGACTAAAGTGTGGCAAGAAAGAAGGATGGACTTTTAAAAGTGCTTGGAAATACCCATAAGTCAAATTGTTAATACCTTTCAGTCCACGTTTTGTATCCTGGCAAATTTTGCCCAAAATGCATTTTTGAGAGGTGTTTAGAAAACTACGGAGACAAGAGAGTTTGCATGATTTATGTCTGAAAAATAGCTTTGTTTCTTTTGTGACTCCAGAATACTAAGCACTGGCTCTGAATATGCAGGAGGCAACTGCTGCTCCTATGCGTGCATATCCCTATTTAATGTACTTTGTATAAGGTTGTGGAGACTGCAGTCCAGATTGCAACTCCTTTGGAAAAAGTGAGCCCTAATTTTTTGCGCTTGTTGTTTAGAGTTTGGAGATAATTTCGTAGGAGTGCAATACAGTCAAAGGAAGCACTCATCAGGCAAAGGAAATGCCCAACCAATTGCATTTTACCTCCTGTCCAGACTCAGGCTGGCAAGAGAACAAGTAGAGATGAGTTGGGAGCCTCCAACAGTACGCATCAAACACTTCCACTAGCCCAGACATCAGCTACTGCTGCATGAATCCCTGCTGGTGGCATCCAGCACCTGATGGATCCTGTAATGCCTGCAAACTCCAGGAGTGTGTGCAGCTCTCATTGCCATCACCAGATTACGATGCACTCTGTTGCAGTGGTATTCACCTTTGCAGATATAAGACCAAAAAGGATGCACAGAAATACTGTCCAGCCAAAGCATAAATGCACAGATATAGAGGGGTGGATTTTTTTGTTTCATAGTGGAAAAGAACGCAAATGAAAAATATTGACAAACATGTAGAAAAAAAAAGCCAAAATAAAAATTTTCATTACAGAAAAAATTTTAGGCAACAGTCAGCCTGGCTAGCCAGTTTACCGCCTGCATGATATAGAAGAGGATTGAGGGACAGCCGAGTACTGTGTGTTTGTGTTCCCTGTACTCCAGGCTGCTCAGGAAGGCATGGCATCAGCTAGGAGCTTACAGTTATTGATACAAAGTGAGATGGGTGTATTGACTCCTTAGATTGTCTACAAAAATGGAAATTTATCAGAGGGCATTTTTTAAACACACTACATCCCATGAATTATTTAACAGCTGCCTAACCCTGCTAAGTGCTGCAACTCTGGCAACAGTCAGTGCAAGCAGAAAACTTTACTTGGCACTTGACAGAGCTATTGCAATCCCATAAATTAATTAGGTGCTATCTAGTGGCCTGGCATTTCATTGCTGCTCTCCACAGAGGCTTCACATTCAGGACAAGCTCACAACTAACTTTAAACTGTGCTGCCACAGAGTTGCATTGAGAAATGGTCCAGTCCCACCTTTGTAGTATTTGGTTTGGTTTTTTATGGCCTTTATGGCCTACATCAACATTTGTTGATGTTTCTGTGTTCCTTAATTAGCACAAACAGGTAGATGGGTACAACATTTTCAAGAAAGAAGTGAAAAAGGCAATGTCACAAAAAACTGGACTCATTTCTCCGAGGTACTTAGTCCTCAGATGCCATGGCCATATAGCCAAGCTGGAAGCAGCCAGAGCATTGCTGGAAGTGCTCAGCAGCTTGTGAGGTGAAGACCTGCAATCTGCTGCAAAAGTAAAAGCACATTCTATGTTTTTTAAATAGTTTAATAATAAAAAATGGAAACAACACATAACCAAGTGAGGTATATTTATACATACAGAACAAGACACTTCTCAAAATGCCACAGGTCAGCTGCCTGGATACAGCTGTGATATTGACTAGATGCTGAAACCCTCTTTTATCGTATCTGCTATTTGATAACCAAGAAGAGAAGTAGAAGGGGCAAAGGACCTTACCCTTTGCTTTTATTCCACAATAAATCCCACTTTCTTTTAGAACCAGCACAGCAGGTGTGTCTCTCAGTTCGAACACATCACCCTGTCTCCTTCTCAAAAAGTATCTTTATACCCTGTAAATGGCACCACCCAAGGCTATTTTCCACAATGGGTGTGAACACCTCCTATAGTCAAATCCAGGCCACTTGCTGCAAGTACAGTGGTACAATTCTCCCATATCCTGTGCTGAGCTGCTCTGTGTTCACACAAGCAGAGATTTTTCACTGGTCTCCAAGTACAAGCAACTCACATTTTATGCTGTAACAGTGCAGCCCCCAGTCCACTTTGGGAAACAACAGCTGTCAGTTTAAATGGTTCGGTTTGGTTAGACCAAGGCAAAATAGAAGCTGTCATTGATCAATTCTTCACCTTCCCTGGTTTTTCAGTGATTGGATATTAAGCTCTCAGGGTGTTATTAGAACCCACATTTCTTTCAAATCTTTAGACAGTTGATTTGGGGGTTGTGATTTTTGAAAAGAGACTGAGTCCAGCTTTTTCTAAAGCAAAGAGACGAAAAATTTTTCCCGTGTTCTTGAAACATCAATAAGATGGAGCAATAGAAAAACTGTGTTTGGCTAAAAATATTCAGAAAACATACAGAAAATAGACATAGCAGGAAAAGAGGAAAGTCTGAAAAAGCTGTTCACTTGTGCTTGCTACCCATTTAAGGAAAGGCACATGTGGAAAATCAGCCTCTTCTTCCTCCTCTTCCACAAGGAAAGAGCTATCCTTCCTGAAACTCCCATGTGATTATTAAGTGGAAATGGATCCTAACCTTGTGAAGTGTTGAATACATCAGACAGGAAACAAAAAGACACTTTAAAGAAGCTAAAAGACAGAAGCACCTCACCACATGTCCATGATGCCCTCCAGCAATGTGGATCTGCACCACCCAGTATGAACTGGCACTGGCCACACTCTAAAAGATTTTGTTTTGTAAGGATCTAACAGAAAGGAAATATTTCACTATGATCCAGTGACCATGAGAGACTGTTCAAAGATACTTCTACATTAAATTGCTGTAATTCAATGCCTTCTTTGGGTTAACAATCTGTGAGGGTCTTCTATATTTTCTCCTGTGGGTGCTTGTTCTGACCACTAGGAAAAGGTGCAGGCCTACAAATTCAAGTAGAGCAGAGGTCCTTGAAAATCACATAGGAATTTTCAGCTAACTAAAATTTATTCCTAAACAATTGGTCAAGCTTTCAGGCACTTGTCTAAAAGTCCCTAGCTCCACCTTTAAGTTCTCCACTGAAAGCAGCTTGATTTGTGACATTTAAGATTTTGGCTGGCTTAATGTGAAAAAAGAGATGGTTTAGGGCTTTTGTATATTCAGATGTCTGGCTTCAAGTTCAAGGCAGTGCTTTCAGAAGGATTTCCTTGCTCTTCTTATGAACATATCGAGTATGGAAAAGCTCTTTGGGCTCATCAGTTTGTGGGTGCTTTGGAGATATCTGGGGGTCTGTTTTCTTGTAGGTTTGTTACTTTAGTATAACTTGAACAGAACCTTGTTATGCTCACTTATGAGCTGGAAATTAATCCTTTCTACTGTTTAGCGCACTGAAGTTATTTTTTCCAAGACTATAAGAGATTCAATTTTCATGGCTGTTTTAGTTGTCATGCCCAAAGGCACACTATTGTTCATGTGTGTCAGTACCTTACACACTCCCTGTGAAGATCTTCTATGGCTAAAAATCTTGGAAATACTTTCTGCTCTCTTTTACAACAAATATAAATCTTTCTTCTATTCAAATGGATTCTGAATAAAATGAAAGTAAGCTCTTAAATAAGATCTCTAAATGTGACCTCCATTTTCTTTTTGCCTTTACAGCCTTCTGCTCGCTATGTAGTTTGTGATGTACATTTCAGGCTTTTAATGTTTCTTACTAGCAAAAAAGTTATCCCAGCTCCCCACTCTTCTCCAGTTACTGTTACCTTCTCTTCCATCTTTGAAGGTTCACCAATGCTATTAAGCATCAAGGCTAACTATGTATTTAATATGCAGATATAGTATCGTTAAATATTTCAATTCCTCAAATTGTTTCTGTGGCACTGTTTGAGATCCAGGGATTTTGAAAAAACAGTCACGGGGGAGCATAAATCCTTGAGTTTGAAAACTTGTTCTACTGAGTCAATGCATGCATTTCCTCTGGTAGTCTTCAAATAGAGATGCACTAGTCTGAAGTGTTTCTAGTTGCGTTATCACTCCACACCAGATTCCTTAGGAGGAAACGTGTTTGGCTTCTCTGACCTATATTAGTTTACATCTAAAGAGGATCTTGCCTATTGAAATCCAGCACAATATTTCTCATTGCCTTCCTATAACCTATCGAAAGGTGCTAAATGGAGAGTGAATTCATCTCCTCAATTTTTTTATTTGTTTTATGGGACAAGGAGGAGACAGCTCACTTCTTTGTTTCCTTGATAGAAAGCACAACTCTTTCCAGTGGTTTGGCACCCTTTCCTGATACATGTGAGTGGCTGCAAGAAACACCCATTTTCCCACCATTTTACTCTCCTTTCTCTCAGCTCCTCTGTGTAGCACTTTGAGGTGATAATATACCTCCATAAAATGACCCTCACCTCAAAGTTTCTACAGTATTACCAACCACGTGCTCTACTATCAGTCGCTTTCATGGTTCAGTCACAAGAATTTGCAATTTGATCCCTGCAATGTACAGTACCTGAGCTGCCTCACTGCTCTTCCCATACCTTAGAACAAAATCCAAACCCAAATGAAGAGGTTGCACAAAAAAGACTCAGTCCAGTGGAAGGAGACACAGGACACAAACGTTCTTTTGTACAAATACAGTTGAGAAGTTGCATGTGAGAGCCACGTGCTTAAGACTATGATTAAGAAGGGCTAGAAGATAGTGAGAGAGTGAACATTCAGAGAGCAGCAGGTTAAAAGTTCAGCTCTTAAATAAAAATTGAAGTTTGCAAATAGATAAAAAAGTTTTGGTGGTTTAGATATTTCCAGCACTTACCTAAAATCTTTGAGACCCATGAGACCCATGGGATCTTTTGAAGTTCAATCTCATTGTCGACACAGGCTGTAATCCTTGAGTGAAGGATCTACAAATAACTAACCTTCTCAAACTGTCAGGACTTGTAGCAGAATTTGCTGAGGCAGGACTGTAAGATAAATACTTCTTTGCCAGTCAGCACTGCAATATGTTTAGAAAAATCATTGTGTTTTTCCAGATGCAGCACAGTGACCACATGAAAATTGCGGATTCTTCAAATTTCCTTCAAACATTCCAACTTTATACTTGCAAATGTACCCTAATATTCAAAATAGAGACAAAGTAGTGATGATGACATTGTTCATCTACTCAGACTGTCTATTTCTGCACTCAGACAACTACAAATATTTTCTTACAATGACCTAAAGGAACATGTCATTCTTTCTTATACACAGAGAACCAAGGCTTCCACCAAAAGATGTCTGGTTGAAAAACAAATAAATCCCTGAATTCAAAATATATCTGTAAAAAGTGCTTTCCTTCCCATTTTCAGGAAGACAGAGCCAGATCCTCAACTGGCATAAATACATGTAGAACACAGATACAGAGACTTCCATGTCAATTGGGCTATTTTGCTCTTAAGCAGCAAAGAATCTTTTCAGGAGCAAATTTAAGTTCACAGACCACAGAATTTGAATCTCATACAATTGGCCTCAGTGCACCAATCCAGCCTGTACAGGTCTCCCTGTGAAGCCTACCCTCAGGCAGATCAACATTGACTGGAAAGCGAATTTTTCTTATTGTTGGAGCTCAACATACAGTGGGTGACATATTTGTATTTTATGTATATGAAAGAAATAAAATTATGCTTTTCCATGTGTATCCATACACAGGTACTTATCTATCAATCTCTAACTATGCCCTTCTGAAGTAGAGCGAGTATGTAAAGGTGAAGGATGATTTGTATCAAATAGCCCAGAGCATTACATAACATGTGTTGTATGATCACTGTATCACAGACACCATCTTATCTTCCAGCCTGTGTTTGCTGACTTTATCTGTTGCCATTTTGAGCTTTTCTTACAGCAATTATTTCTCTTTATAGAGTTCATCTGTAATGCATAAAATTCCTTCATCTTCCTAAGAAATTTATAATGTTGTACTAGCAACCTCTGTTAATCGTTTATCCTCTTTGCCTTTGACTTTTCCAGTATGTGTTAGTATTAAATACATAATAAATACGTACTGAGTATCTATCCTAGCATTATTAAATGGAATTCAGAAACATGTCAAAAAGAGTTTTGGAAAAATAAAATCTCACCTTTATGAGATTATGACTAGAGGTCACTAGCGACCAGCTGCCAGCTGGATTTAACCCCACTCACCACCACTCTCTGGGCCCAGCATCCAGCCACTTTTTTAACCCAGCAAACAGCACACCCATCCAAGCCACGAGCAGCTGTTTTCTCCAGGAGAAGGCAGTGGGAGACAGTGTCAGAGCAGTGTCTAAAGTCCAGGTAGACACATCCACAGCCTTTCCCTCATCCCCTAAGCAGCTTACCTTGTCATAGAAGCAGATTAGGTTGGTCAAGCAGTACCTGCCTTGCACAAACCCGTGTTGGCAGGTGATCCCCTGGTTGTCCTGTATGTCCTGTATGTGGCAGCATCCAAGATGATCCATAACCTTTCCCAGCACCAACATCAGGCTGACAGGCCTGTAGTTCCTGGATCCTCCTTCTGGCCCTTCTTGTATGTGGGTGTCACATTTACTAACCTCTAGTCCCCTGGGACCTCCCCAGTTAGCCAAGACTGCTGATAAATCAGTGGCTTCCTGAATATTACAAGGAATATCATGCTGAACACTTAGGGCTATGTGAGACTAATGTGTTTTATTTTTACATGTCCTGAGATAGAATGCCTGTTTTTACTATACAGCTTTGTGTTTGCCTGTTTATTCAACAGTTGCCTTCAAAAATTTTTCCACCCTCCAGCCACATATGTAAATTCCACTAGAAATTATCTTCACATTAAAGCTATTATTATATTGTACCATATTTTACTATTTCATAGAAGGTATAATCAAGTTTCCTATCCCAGAGCATATCACAGATTGCACAAGAATCAAAACCCCAGTGTCTATGTAGTGTCAAAATATGTCTTACCATGAAAAAGACAGGCTGTATTCTGACAAAAGATAATTCAGCACAAACAGTGACAGATGGATGGTATATTTGAACTGGTGCAAATTACATAATTTCCTTTATAAGTTAGAAATCCATTTCCATTTGGGAAATTTTTGGTGGAGAAAAAACACAAGTTGAGCTCTTAGCTTAATAGCAGTAGAGGGCAGGGATCTCCTACCCACGTAAACAGGGCAATAATTAACCCAGTGGAATTGTTTCCATAGGAAAGGAAAACTAGCAGCCAAAAATGGAGGGTAGAAGCCTTTTCCAACAATCATAAAAATGCTCACATTTAAGAAATGTCATCATCCCAGCTTGCTCCCTTGTGGAGCAACTCTACTGACTTGTACAGGGACAGGAGAGAAATCAAGAAGCTTTCAACACTCAAGAGCTTCTGGGAAATGCAAGCCAACACGGTCCTGCCTATCAAAATAAGTTGCTGTAATAGCATGTAATTAGGGGAGAACAAATGCACATACATCCACATCCTACTTTAGAAGACATTGCTCGAGTGTTTTGTGCTAAGCACTAAATACATTTTTTCCACGTGGCACAAAGAGGTAGCTGCAAGGGATAAAGGAGAGGGTGGAGTGAGTGAAGGGAAGCCTTCTGGACAGTGTAAGTGAGGGCTCAGGTGCTGCTCCCCCTCAACCTCAGCAACTGGACCAGGGGAAAAAAAAACCCCTTCCTATGCAAATATGCGGAGCGGAACGAGTTAACCTCTGAGCTGGAGACCAGCCTCAGTACAAAGGTTCAGCAGAAACTGATGTATGCACCACTCATAATTTCTAACACCAAGCTGTGGACAGCTGTTTGAAGGTATTTTTTTGATAAACACAAAATCTTCAGAAACAGCACAAAAAACCACAGAAACAACAGGGATTCATAGGGGGATAAGAACCACTGAAACATCATCATGCCAGATGGGTTGCTGTTTCAATATTCCCGCTGATATTATTTTAAGATAAACACCTATATGAATAACTGAGTCATATGTTTGCATTAGGAGACCAAAGGAATATTTTTAGAATGTGATCTCTCTTTTAGGTTAACAGAAAACATATTTTATTATCTCAACATCTTAATCTTAAATAATTCTTTGGAAAAATACATCAGGTTTCCATAGATCTTACTCAATTGTATTTTGGTTTCTGGGGGTTTTTTTCAATTAAAACTCCTCAACCTAGAAAGATAAAAAGAACTCTTAAAATGAAAGGTAAATAAAGAATGCAACAAACTCTGCACAGGGTCAAACTGAGACGAGATCATGAGACAAGGAAAGAACAACATTCCCTTTCCTCATACAAATACATCCAAAACCAACTGCTTTGAAGTCAAAGTGAAGTGGAGGTTGTTATATTACACTGCTGAGTAGAAAACAGTACTTTTGTCAGGTGTACCCTGACAAGAAACTGCATCATACCATTATTTATTCTGGCTGTATTTCAGTCCTTGAACACACTTTCATTGTGCTGCCAATCAGTAGGTATGTCAAGCGTGGAGAAAGAAAACCTGTACCAATCATTAACAGTAATTAACAAATCTAACAGTCCCTGGATTGTGGGCCATCTGGTCTGGCAAAACTTGTCATGCAGACAGCATGGAACAGGGTCAAGAAATAGTGTGGATTTAATGCATTTCATCTTCTGAAAGTGGCTTCAATTGACTACAACAGAACGTTGTACTGATATCTTTTAAATAATAATGATAACAGTGAAATAAAAATAATTTTTTCACAACACTATTTGCTTCTGTGAGGGACAACAACCCTTTACCTTGTTTTGTAGATAGTCTGTGACCTATCTCTGTTCACATGAGCATGGCAAAGAGTCAAGGTAAGTGGGGAGTGACACACTGAAGGCTCCTCTGTGTTGTGTTAAATAATTTGTAGTGATTTGTACTTGCTTTTTCTCACTCCTGCTGACTTCTCCCTGTAAGTACCTCAGAAGTATCCTCCAGACATAAAAAGATAAACAAATTAAAATAACTTGATTTCTGAAAACTTTTGGTATTTAGGGAAGTATTTAAAAGATCTTTGTTTAGAAATCTCCACGTTCTGCACATTGGAATCTCCATAGCTTCCAACATTCTTTCTTTAACCTGAGTTCAGGAGCTAGACCATCATCAGGTCTTTCCTTCTTCTTCTATCAGTTTAAAAATAAAATCAATGTCCTCTAAGGAAAGCCAGGCATTGTCTTGCTCTTGTTGCATGAACACATGCTGTTAAGCTTAAATTTTTTTTATTCTGATACTTAAACTGGTGCAACAAGGGAACTTACTGTTCACCTATTCACTGCTAAGGCTCACCAAAGTTATATGTTCCTGCGACTTTCTTTGACTGAATATTTCATTGTTGCTGATACAGGATTTATACTTTTGAAAATTACAGGTTTATATAACTATAATTAATAGGAAATTCATAGTGTGCTCATTGTACCAAACTCCAACTTTAAAGATGAGATTTTTCACAGAAGCAAGAAAGATAATATACATACAGTTTGTGAAAAGGAATGGAATTATTTTGTACCAGTTTAATTGGCTGGTAGAGTTGAAATAGTTATGTATTTTCTTAAGATCTAAATTTGTTATAAGTACTTTTTTTCACTGGAGCACATTCTTGCCTATTTAATTGACAAATCTTACACTTTTTAAAATGGTGAGCTAATAAAACGCACTTCATATATTAGACATCTGGAATTCTATTTAATCAGAACAGAAGGGCATCCTTACATTGCTAGCTTGAACAGATGGATTATATTGCTCAAATAAAAAAAAAGAGATAAGAATAAAGAGGAATTTTTTCAGACTTGTTCATTTCACAGTTCTCCTGAGTTTGTTGGTGGAGGGCTCTAAGTGAGGGTAAACCTTTTCATTCACCACGAGCTTAATTTTTTTTTCTTTTAACTGGTATATTTAATGGAAATCTTGTCTCCCTTGTTTCTTCACTCCTTCTCCCCACAGTATACACTAGGATCTTTTCTCACATGGAATTACTGTAGAGATTACAATTTTCCTCCTTGGCAAGTGGAGGTGCATGACGCAAAAGGAACTCAAAACATTATTAATTGCATTTGACCTTTCATTTCCCTCAGTACCTTAAGACAAATTTTTCTGATCATGGTTTGAAGGCATACTCTTAAAAATATGGGCCTAGAAATTATATGCAAACATCTACAGGATTCAGGTACTAAATTTTTTTAGAAGATCCATTCTTTATGCTTCACGTCATGCAAACCGCCAATCCTGAAGTACCTAATTTGTGTTCTTTAATGGCATTTACACCAAAATTTGTATCAAAGACAGATTGAACAAATGTCTTTACTTCTTGAATATTCACTATAAACTATAGTCTGAAATCAAACAAAGCAGAGAAGTTGATTATTTTCATTTTTCTCTGTTGCATTTGCATTTGAGTTCACAGTTTTATTTATTACATCCCTCAGTGAGCAATGTCTTGCTCTATCGCAATGGCAGTGGTTTTCATGTCAAAATGAAAAGTAAACTCTGAGACTGGGAACATCAACCAGGAGGAGTTCTAAGATTCTGGAATGCGGTTTAACCTCAACTAGGGGTTAAACTTCTGTTTTCTAATAGTCATGCTAACTGACCTTGCCTTTGTTATTACTAAGCAGTGCTTGCACAGTGTCAAGGCCTTTTCTGCCTCTTTTTTAGCCCCACCACTGAAGAGGCTGAGAGTGCACAAGAAGCTGCGAGACGACAGAGCCGGAACAGCTGACCCCCAAATGATCCAAGGGATATCCCATACCGTAGGACATCATGCTTAGTACATAAAGCTGGGGGAGGAAGGAGGAAGGAGGGATGTTTGCGGTGATGGTGCTTGTCTTCCCAAGTCACCATTACCTGTGATAGAGACCTGCTTTCTTGGAGATGACCTAACACCTGCCTGCCAGTGGGAAGCAGTGAATGAATTCCCTGTTTTGCTTCGCTTGCATGCGTAACTTTTGCTTTCCCTATTAATCTGTCTTTATCTCAGCCCACGAGTTTTCTCACTTTTACCTTTCTGATTCTCTCCCTCATCCCACTGGTGGGTGAGTGAGCATGCAGGGGCATGTTGCTTAGTTGCCAGATTTAAACCATGAAAACAATGGATGCCTTTTAGATGAAACTTATTTGATACTTAATCTTTGTGGATCTCCTATCTTCAGGACAATCATATGCAATGTTTTTTTGGTCAAAGAATATAAATCTTCTTTAAGCTATGAGTATTGCAGTTCATTAATGCTGGGTTTCAGTGCTAATTAAATCTCCAATATAATTTTCAAGGAGTGATGTAAAAGACGCAAAGGTCATGGAACATTTGGCTACCATTCCTACTGTCTACAGTCCTTTGACTACATGTTTAAGGAAGACTTCATATTTCAGTTGATGGAAGAACAGCTTCTGTCTATTCCCTCTCCAAATCTTTCTCAGCTCTCTCAATTAGTTCAATTTACCTCCTGGCAGCATTGCAAGTGAAAAAAAATCCTGACAAATGAGATCAAACAGCAAGGCCAGAGTTTGAAAGCAATGCATTGATGTGATATTTGAGAATTTAATTGCTAGAATTTCATAGAATGTCTCAAGTTAGAAGGGACTCATGAGGATCACCAAGTCCAACTCCCTGCTCCTCAAAGGATTTCCTGAAACTAAACTATATGACTAAGAGAGTCATCCAGATCCAGTGTTGGGCAATGTGTTATTGACCTTCCTTAATTCAATTTCCTGAAGCCTATATAAAACAGTACATTGCAGCTCTGGGGAGAATATTCTTCAGGAACCTACATTTTTTTCCCCCATCCCATCAACATGCTTTATCAAAAGGAACTGCATCCCATCAAAACTCACGGATTATGGATGTTGGGTTTGCCCAAGTGTTCTCTAACCCAATCGTCCTTCCACAAGGGAAAGTCTTCCTTCCTCCAGACCTTCTCCCTGGTCTCCTGGGTCAAGGATTCCTGAGGGCTGGTCTTGGCAAGACTGAAGCAAAGAAGGCATCAAGTATCTCAGCCTTATCTGCAACCTCTGCTGGAGGGTTCCTGTTCCATTGAGTAGCAAGCACACATTTTCCCTTTTGTAACTGATGTATTTGGAGAAACTCTCCTTGTAATCCTTGACATCCTTGACAAGATTTAATTCCAAATTGGCCTTGAACTTCCTCATTACCTATCTTCACACTCTGACCGCATTCTTAATTTTATCCCAGGTGACTTGCCCCCGCTTCCACCTCATGTGTATGTCCTGCTTATGTCTGACTTTTAACAGGAGTTCTTTGGTCATTCATGCAGGTCTCTTGCCCCCTTTGCCCAGTTTCCTGCACATTGGGATGCACCATTCTCGTGCCTGAAGGAAGTGATCCTTGGGTATTAATCAACTTTCTCAGACCCCTCTTCCCCGCAAGGCCAGTTCCCATGTGATTCTTCCAAGAAGATCCCCAAAGACGGCAAAGTCAGTTCTCCTGAAGTCCCTGGTTGTTATCTTACTCATTGCTCTGCTTTATCTTTGCACAATACTGAACTGCACAATGTCATGGTCGCTGTAGGCAGCTCTGTTTGCCCTCTGATTTCTGCACTCCTGGTCACCAGTGCTCACTGGGCTGCTTTTTAGAGGGAGACACTAAACCTTTGAAAGACAGGAACAATCCACCTATGTTACCTGTAATGTGCACAGATATGCCATTTAATGGTCAGGCATTTAATGATCACCCCCTGTTTGACAGAAAATCCTTTGGCTTTAGTGACTTTTTCAAGTGCTGTACTCCTGAGGACTGCAAAGGCTATTAATTCTGGAAGAAGCAGGAGGTCTGTTTTTCCTGATTCTTGTAGCCACCTATGTTAGTCTGAATTGTTATTTTATTTAAAAAAAAAAAAAAGAAAAGAAAAAGAAACAAAAATTCATTACAATCTCTTTGTGGCTTAGTGGCAAAAAATGTACACATTGCAGAATGATGTGCTGCACCCATTGAGCTAGGTATTCAAACAAAAGAATGTGAAAACACCACCCTTAAAAGTTAATTTCCTCCTAAACCAATGTGTTCCACTTCCAGGAGGTTGGGGTTTTTTTCCTGTTGTATTTTTGGTTTTGTCTTTTTTTTTTTAAATTTATCTTAAATGGATAGTCCTACATCTGTAATATTTTTCAGTCAAAGATTTGCAGGTGGCAGAGAGAAAAAGCTTTTCATATTTTCTCAAACACCTATTAAGACATTTTTAGTCTCTTAGACATTTCTATATTCACAGAATCATGCATTAGATTATGTTTTAAAAATGCAGAATTATTCTTGGCAGAATGATTTCTCAGAAAATTTTGCAGCATAGAATACGCATACAATACTATTTTTTGAACTCTTTATCTGGGAGGACACATTCTTGAATTTTTTTTCCTTGATGTCTGTGAGGTTCCCAATAGCACAACTCTTCTATCCCAGGTAAAATAATTAAAATCTTCTGAAATGGCAAGTTGAAGAAAAACAGCCACCGCTTTGTACTCCGTACAGTATTGCAAAATGACTGGTATGTACTTTGCCCAGATGACACAGGTTTGGGGCTTTTCTCCCCAAAAAACTTTTTGAAATGTGAGAAAACTGGAGAAAACATAGAAATGCGCTATTTCAGGAATTTATCTGAACTTAATTGAAAAGCTTGGGTGTTCATTTCCATACATGCAACATGACTTCCAGGCTCAACAAGTTAAAAACAGTAGTGAAGAGACTTCTTAATAGAGACTTCAACATCTTTGATGACATTCATAGCTACACAACCTGGTCTAGCCAATGCCCAATTAGCAGTTTAAGGTATCATACTTTTATATACTCTTTATTTCCTTGCATGTTTTCTAACCATTCTTTCTTCCTCGTCTAATCATGCAAATTACACCAGCTTAGATTGCTTTCAAGCCAGGCTTGCTGAGTCAAATTCAGAGGTAGATATGTGTGTATTGTTAGTGAAACAATAAAATGCTGTGAGTTTCCATCAGAGTTTAATGTGGGACAAGTGTCAATAAGATTACATTATTCCTATTATATTTCCATATAGTAAACTCTGTAGTTTGTATCTTCATCTATCTTAATTTTTATTCTTGATGAAAAGCCTTCTGCCAGTTCTTGTGGCACCCCTTCACTTCCTTTGGAATATCTCTTCTCTTCCAAGTATTCCAACCCTTTATACTATTGATGTCCTTCCTATATTAAAGCTTATATATGAGGTCCCATATTTCACATAATTTCTTTGAGGTGAATATAACTCTTCTTATGGATTTAAAGCAGTTTTGGATTTGTTTCTTAAATTATTTTTCCTCTGTTACAGTGGAAGTTTCCTTAGAATCAATTATTCCAGCTACAAGCATCTTGAAAGTATATTCTACTTGTAAGTGTTCAATTCCTCTAGTGAGACAAACCTCAACAGATTAGATGACATACAGTCTTTGCAAACAGAAAGCAAGAAGCCAATTAAGAAGTAAGACTCTACTGCTTTTTTTTTGCTTGCATTTATAAGTGAAATATCCATCTTTTTAACCATGTCATGGGGGAACTGAACAGTCCTTGCTGCAAAAAGAAATAAGCCCTCACATTAGTGAGATCAAATTTTTAAAGATCTCATTATTCCTGCAACAAACTACTTTCTCCCTTACATCTATGAGATTCTGATTTACAGAGGGCCTGTTATGAGATATTTTATTTTAGTGCCTATCCTGGCTCCTGTGTCTAGTGCAGGAAAGATGTACATTTCTTAGTGTTAACATTTTTTCTTAACATCAGTGCTTCCTTGCAGTTTAACTACCTTTTCTGGGAGACAGCTGCAAAGAGACGTTTTCCTGCAGATTTCCCTGACTGCTTGCTCTGCTTTTCCTGTACTTAAGGGAAAACACCTGTTGATGGTTGACACTCATTATGTCTCTCTTTCTGTAGGATTTACTCGTAGCATCAACGTAGGTTGTGTCAACATGTGTCTTTTGCTATTTGTTGTGTCTCTACCCAGTAGATCTCTCTGATTATCATCTGTCTGCCTTTGACAACTCTTTTGAACCTGTGGTAGAAAATGGCAGGACTTTAATGATCACATTGCTCCCTATTCGTCCAGGACTTCACAACTGTTTGATTTCTTGAACTAGCAGAAGCAGCCTGGCAACAATCCCTTCAATTCTCCAGCATGCCTAGAGCCGTGGATCTACCAAAGTGCGTCACAGAAGCCTGGTTGAGAAGCTCTAAACACCCGTTGTCCATGCATAAGGGAAAAGAACTCTGACACTCTGGGAAAGGATGTATGATCCTGGCAGGCCCAGCAATTTGCCAAAGTGATTTTCAGGATGACCGAATTCTGGGTCCTCATGCAAGTTCATAGGGGTATTCTAAGCATTCCCCCAAAAAGCAGGAATAGGTTTGTGGGTTATTCTTCATCAGGGATGATTTTGCCTGCAGGATTTTGTGCTTATTTTTGATGAAAAAAAGGAGAGCAAGGAAGGACTTGAATATATAAATGAAAACAAATTATAAGAAAATTAAAGACAGCTTTATCATACTTAGAGAAAGCATGAACTCCAAGACATTAATTTTGTTGACAAGTTGGTTACAACATAAATCCTGAAGTGAGTGTTCCTTTTTCCGCCTTTCATTTTAAACCTATAATTTTCAATATAGCTTTAGAAAGCCCTGAAAGTGTAACATATAGAGAAACAGAAGATAAGAAAAAACAGACACATTATTCTAAGTATACACTATGCAGATGTTAACTAAAGACTGTACTGACTGACTTAAAGCTGAACATGACTGACTACACCAGGAATTTCACAAGGGTGCAACCTATATCCAAAATAAGATTAGCAAATAGTAGTCAGTTTTAGGATTTGGCTAACTAAAGTACTAACTAAAGACTTTTGAACCAGACTTTTGAAAACTTCCTCTCCCATAACGTTTGTTCTTGCTCCCTCCAGTGTGTGAGGCTCTCAGCCCATTCAGTGCAATGAGCTTCCTGTAACACATAACTAACTTCCTGCTTAGTTTTAAGCCCTGAATGACTCTTAGCATCCTCCTCTCTTTGAACTTTTAACCTAGAAGAATTATTTCAGTTCAAGGGATTAAACACAAGTCCAAGAATTTAACTGACACATTCATTCCTGTGTCTAAAGCATTAGTTGAAGATTAAAGACATTTAATGTGCTCAACACTCCGTATTTCAAATGTCCAGTGTGTTATTTTGATTAATTCATTATTCCCAGAGAATTGACTAAGAAAAAAAGTTTCTAGGTGCAAAGTCTCATCAGCACGTCTAAATTTCTTTTAGGGCAAGAATTTCAAACTCCCTTTATTTTCTGTGACTTTTGTATGTGTTCACATGTTAAAAGCATCACTGAAAGCATTCACAAAGCTAAATACACATATGCTTGTTAGTAGGATCAAAAAGCCTTAATTACCAGCTATATCTGATGCATTTTAATTTTGTTTTGCATTGTGCTGCTGTCTTGCTTTCATTATGTTTTCTATCATATCTTTGTGTCATATCTTCTGCTTGTTGCAAGAGCATCACTTAATTTAATTTGTCATTTGTAGTCACTTTACAGCAAACAATGCCTGTTTTGAAGAGTTCTCTCTACTGAGGCGTATTTTAACCACTTGATATACCAGTCTTTTATCTTTTACATCTCCTTTATTTATCATTGCATTGCTTCCCCTGTTATTTGCAATATGTCACGTTTTAAGCCTGTTCAGATGACAATTTTAAATTTAATAAGAGATCCGTCTTCCTACCAAATGTGGTGTAGGAAGCACATTGGCAGTAAAATTTGGTGATTTACTGAGAAAGTTTTAGGTCACTGACGGTGACCTAAATCAGGTTAAGGTCTGTATTGAATACATAGTAAAGCACAAGACAAAAGCACAAGGTGAAATCTTCCTTTTATTATTTTGGAGTTTCCTTGTTATTTGTTATAAATGCTAATTAAATGTCAAACCCAGAATGGCCTTCAACGGTAGAACACCCACAGCTCTCATATATTTTCAAATGTGATTAAAGCTTTTCGTCTAATTTTTTTTTAACAGAGTAAGTTGTACTTTTCTGTAACACATCTAGAAAAAATAATTCACTTCGCCTCACTCTAGGCTGTTCTTGGTTAATATTTAGGTCCCTTTCAACCAAAAGCATTCTATGATTTCTGCAGCATATGCTATATAATGTTAGTTTCAATCAAGCTCGCTTGTTGCCAGAGTGATACCTTAACACAGGATTCCAGACCTGAGATCAACCTCTGAGTATACACTGACCACCTGTTCACATGAACATGTCCCACTGCAGAATATGCACTCCCATCACTGTATATTTAAACAGGGAGCTGCTTACTTTAAGTTACACTGAAAATGTGACAACTCTGTCTGATATCTCAGTGTGAACAGAGTTCCTTTGAAAAACGCTCATCACTGTGTGCATTGAAGCTGGACAAGGTGCAAAAGAAAGAAACATCAGAAGAAAAAGACTGGGCTCTGGACATATAAATATGTTTATAAATTCAGTTGTATTTCTTCTTTTTCTTTGGCAGAGAGAAAGCACCTCATGCTATTTTTTTTACCTTTTCAGAGACTTCGCTATCAAACACTTGGTACCAGTTACTGCCAAATACAAAACTCATGCTGGCTTTTGTGACCCATCTAAAATGTATTCTTGAACACAGGTGATTTTTTTTGGTTGGTTCACTGGGTAGAAATGAAAAGTGAGATCTAACAGTTTGTAGAATGCAGAAAGTCACATTTGAAGAAAGGTTATCTTTGTGATGGGATAGTTAAATTGACTGGATTTAAAATGAACTAACAAAGAATAACAGAAATTGTTCAATATTTGTGACAGATAGGTGTTTTTCTTATGACTGTAAGGCATAAAGATATATGACTTACCTGCAATGTCTTCTCTTTTATGTGTCTGTGCTAATTACCCAGAAAAATGTGGTTGCTTCAAACTGAAAACCATCTTATGAGTATCTAAAATAACTCTCAAAAGGCCTGGCACACAGACATACAAAGAGAAGCAAAGAGAAATACCTTTCTCTCTGTTTAAAGACGCATCTTCAAAGTACTAACTGAAGGACAGAAATGTGGCCAACTATTATCTCTCAAGTTACAAGACACGCAATGAACAGTAGCAACCAGATGTGTTCGTACCCTTTACTTCGGAGTGCTGTGAAGTAGTGCAGCTGTGCTTCTCCTCCCCTCTCTGCAGAGCACATTGAGTTGAATTAATTTGTGTTTGCTGTGGACATGCACATAGACAGGTTCTTCGACAGTTCCTCCTGCTCGAAGAGCAATTTGCTAAGGCATGAAAATTTCCTCGTGTGTCTGAGCCAGCAACAAGCTAAGTGAGGAAGAATTGCTTCAGCATGCCACCTTATTAAGGGCTCATAATTAGCAGGCCACTTGGACAGCCTCTTGCCAGGGACAGCATGATTACCGCCACTTACAAAAGGAAGGCCCCAACAAATGATGTTGTTAATGCATTTCTTATCTAACACATGCAAGATTAATAAATAATTACAGTGAGATCAACTAAAATCTGCTTAGAAAGGAACCAGAGCCTATTTAATTGGCAAGAGTTTAAGGCACTACAAAAGCGGATGCTTTCCAGTCTTTTCATGCAGCAGTCAAAAGGATGCCTCATGGTTTAACAGTACTACATTGTGGGATCATGTACATCCATGTGGTTCCACTCAAGCGTGTTGACATCCTTTTTAAGAGTCTTCCCACCTATCTTTTCTCATATCGAGCAATAATAATACCTCTTTCAGCCTCTTCTAGCTGTTTCAGTAAGAAAATTATTTTTAAAAGTGCCCAAATTAAATGGAAGCAGAGAGTCACTGAACAAACAAACCATTAAATTGCACGGAAATATGCTGCCTTCAAAGGCAAAATCTAATTAAGGTTTAAACTGCAATGCTAATTGCACAGTACTGAGATTCACCATGCATTATGGGTTTATTATCAGTTTTCTAACGAGTAATTTCAGAGAGGCAAATGCAGCTTCTGGGAACCATGTTAAGTCCATGGAAAAGGACTGAATTACTAGCTGGAAAATATTTACTTTATAGTCGGTTTAGGGCAGAATATCTGAAGATATCTTAGTAAGAGTTTGGGAACATAGAGCACCAAATAAACCACAATGTAGCAGCAAGATTATCTTCAGAACTATTTACATTGCTTTTCAAATTTAATCATCTCAGCATAGTTTGGAGAGGACTGAACCTGCTGTTAACATTGCTGCAAATAATCAGATTCTAAGAAATAATATTGACAAAGTGAAATAATGAAACCAAATAATTTTTCATGGAATTTAAGGAAACAAAGAAACCTTATTCTGTGTCATCACCACTCTATCCTCAGAAAAGGCAGTATTTCAAACCAGATTTTTTTCTCGGTTACTTTTCCCACCTGAAAACTTTTAAAGAGGAGAAACATTCCTTCCCCCGTGCACTTTTGCTCTATTTTTGGCTCTCAGCTAATTTGTAATAACATGGAAACCTCCAGCTGAGGCCTGATACTTCAGAATCTGATTATCTTTTTCTTTTATAGAGACTTAGGTTAACTAAGGCTCAGCTCCTTAAGGGCATTATGCCCTTACTTCTGAAGTCAGCACCAAAATATTTCTGAGGATTTACGTCCTAAGAATGTATGTTACATCCAGTAATGAGATTTCGGTGCCCAGATAAAATTGGCACTTTCAATTTTCCTTCCCTTGCTTTGAGCCTTCAGTCCTATACACAAGGTTTTTTTATAAACACTCTCAGATGAGTGCAGGTGACATTACTGGACTCTTTGTAACAGTATTTCAGAATCCCTAATTTAATACCATTTGCATGAGGACGAATGACTTCTGGCTAGACATAGGTGAAAAATGGATGTAGTGTATTAATTCAAAATTAAGCATATACATGAAAACTAGACTATACTTTATTTACAAGGTTTCTACTAAATACTTTCACCACATTGTGACAGTTTTCAGGGGAGGAATTTTGTTTGCACTGTGGACAGGGGAAGGGTTATTCTTCGGCTTGACCTGTAGATCTTTGTCTACAGGTGAGTTCTACTGTTATTGCAGAAATAGATATGTGATTTTCAAACTTCCATTTTCCACTGAAGAAACAAGGTTGGTTTTGATAGCTAATTAAATCCCGTGGAAAACAAGGAATGCTGGAGGAAACTACACACAGATGGAAAATTTCTCAAACCCAGAAGGAATCACGCAAGTAGCTCAATAGAATAACCCATAGACTGACATTCTTCGTTCACAAAAAAATCAAATAATTTCATGAATGATTTTTGAAGAGAAAATAGAACTAAATTCACAGCTAATACTTCTTGCATTAAATTATTTAACTAGATCTACTTTTTTTTTTTTTTCGAAAACAACATGGCTTTTTATAGCCCTCCTCCATAAGAGTAGAATTTTTCACCACGAAAAAGTACACTTGAAGAGTGTAGCATCTCTTATCTCTGTGAATGACCCATTTAAAAATGTATATTAATGCAGTCATTTTTATAGCCTGTTTCTTGCATCCTGATTAAAGCAGAATGCAATCAATACAAGTGGATTAACAGCTCAATATATAAAATGATAAGGATTTAAGTATCACAGTCACTAATTATGCATGTATTTGAAACTTTCTATCAGAAGGATATCAACTGCTCATCATCTGCTAGTCCAGCTCCATGGTTTTCATGGAATCATAGAATAGTTTGTGTTGAAGATCATCTAGTTTCATGTGCAGAACCTTCCACTGGACCAGGTTGCTCAGAGCCCCATCCAGCCTGGCCTGTTTGTCTCACCTCCAGGACATTTCGGATTAAACACAGAAAAAGCTGCACTGCACAGCAAGAACCAGGAGGCTGGAAAAGCCTGGCATCCATCACTATTGAAGAACAGAAGATGAGGCAAAGTAGGGAAGGGAGATATACAACAATGAATTAAAAATATCTGTCCCTCACAAAGCTTCATAGATTTCAAATTATCCTGTCTGCATAGCAGAGGCTGGAGCAGATGACCCTGAAATACATTGCATCTAGCCCATAATATCAGACTAAACTGTAGTAACACTGTCAAAATCATATTAAATTTAAGGTTGTGAAAGGGACATCTGAATCTCCTTCAGCTTAGTCCTGCCTGTGCCAATCCAACCACACAGCTCTGGTAGGGAGTCAATAGTCTTGCATTCAAAAAGTTTTTTTTTTTCTTACTCACCTGTCTCATATTCTGCAGCTTTCACATCACACTAGGTGTAAGGACTATGCACGTATTTTCTCAATGTTCTATAAAGCATTATGATCGTCATTAAATTAATTAATATTAAGTCATCATACAGCCAGCACTCTCACACAGAGAGTGCCAGATGTGAGAGTAACTGCAGCTACACTCAGAAGATGGCAGCTGACAGAGGGGACTAACTAACAAGCTCTTTGAAAAATGCCTATTTTAACTTGAACTACAAAACCAAAATTCACAGTTCATGCAAAAGCAGCAAACACTTCCTTTCACACACAAACAAAACTTTCTAGATTATTGTAGGGAGCAAAGTGGGTGCAAACGTCCCCCAGACCTTACTAAAAGAAAAGATTTTTTAAAATAGACATCAACTCAAATACTTCTATTTCAGGCTAATTTAGTCTAAGAACTTGCACAACTAGTAAAAATGATGCAAACAGCTACTTATGCTTCTGAACAAACTACTATTATCAATTCTCCAGGGGACTGACCTTTCTGAGAAAGATTTCAAATAATGCATAAATGAATCTCTAGTTAATCCTTTCTCTAGACAGAATATGACTGGAGTGGGAGTTATTTGGAGGTTTTTGGCTTTCACAACATACAGGAGAGCAACAAAATACGAACTCTCTCATCACACCAAGATACTCCTGTAAACAAATGCTTATTTTTTCCTGAATATACTTGCTTCTAAAAATCCTCAGAGCAAAACTATTAAAATAATCAAGTAACAGTGTTTGTTTTTTTAAATAACTCTTTAATGCCGCAGGAAGAATTATCAATTTTAAACCAGGATCTCAAGATAATAAAACCTTACTTGTTTTCATATCTGTGCTGGTCTTTACATGCCTAGATAAAGATGCAAATAAAAAAAAAATGCATGTCTTGTATCCACTATATTGCACACAGTGTTTCTCTTTGTTCCAGTTTTTACTGTTTTCCAGTCCCAGCTTGTGACAAATCACAAATTTTATTCCTAGATACCTATTGGGCTTTCTTCAACAATAATTTATCATCCTTCTGTTGCCTTTAGGCATGTCCTCTATTCTTAGGCAATTATTATCCACATGCTCAGGAAGATGCTACGTGTTCCTTCTGTTACTTGTGCATCCATGCTAAAAACAAAACCTTTTTCTGTTAGTCTGCTGTTAGTTTACAGAAAAGTTATTTTTGCCTTATAGATCTGGTAAAATAATCAATACTCTGTAAAATGGGTAAAATCTTGCTCTTTCATTAGAATTCTGACTGTTTATTATTTAGTGTGTTTGTCTATTTTAAGTTTCTTTTTTTTATGAGAGAGATATATGGAATGCAAAATTCTGAGTATGAGGTATAGCGGTCATTGTTTTAGAGAGAACATTGATTTATCAGTATTTCATTTGAACTTTAGTTCAGAAGCTTCATCACTCAAGGACCACAAGAGACTGCTATTTTTCTGAAATGCTTGCACACACATTTAATTGGGAATATTTTTTCAAAAACCTAACACATCCACCCCTTTATTTATATTTAGATTTATATTTAAATTTATATTGGATGCTGCCAATTCTTTCAAATTTCCATGAAATTTTCTATGAATGTTTAATTTTGAAACAATATGCTCAGAAATACCACATTTTCATTGCTAAAATAAGAAAAACTTTTCAGCTGTAAGCATTTTGTTTAGAAATTTAAATGAATGCATAGTAAGATGATAAAAAGTTACCATGATTGCTAGGGGTAATTTTTTCTTTCAGCTGTTTTGTTTTCTCCCCTTCGACTGTTCAAGTAACAGAAGCCTACGAGATTTCAGCCTTCTATCCTGATTTGTGGTGTGATTTTATTTTTAATCCCAAATCTTTACAAAGAGTTGAAAAAACTTCCCTTGCCAGGATATAACCTTGCAGATTATGACAGTCCCACCTAAGGGCAAGAAGATAGAAAGAGGTGATGGGCTGCCAAGAGAATAACAGGACCTCAGTGGGAAAGATCCAGGGAGACAAGCAAACTCTCCTCTTTGGGATGGCTCCTGAAGAATAAATGGTCACCAAATTCCTAAATAAACTTTTACACAGACTGCATAGTGGGGAGGAGTTGCTAATTTTGTGTGTTGGTACACCAGTGATTCCAGCCACAGCTAAAGGGACAGTGGAAAAGCAATGAAAGCAAGTCCTTAGTAGCAGGCAGTAGAAAATGAGGCAATGACCTCATTACTAAGTGCTTCACAAAGGCCTAATTAAAGTCCTTACAATTTTTCTTTGCTTTTTGTCCCATCCCACCGGGAACATTTTGTAAATCCTGCCTTGTCAGCTTAACACATGTGGACAAAAATGAATCAAATGCTCGAGTAAACTGGGTTTTATGGCGTTAGCAAGATTATGACAGGATTTGTTGCTTGAAGAAAGTGGATCATTCCCTTTCCTTTGTGGATGATTTGCATTACAAATGTCTCTCCTTATATTACAAAAGCCCAACTGAAATCCCAAGCCAAGCAACTGACTTCCAGCCTCTCTGGAAGCACAAGGAGTCTTTCCTGAGGTATATTTTTATGGTTTTGTTTCTAAATTCATTTAAGTGAGCCAAATAAGCATCACACTGAAACCAAATAGATTTTCTATATTATTGTCTCAGGTTTAGAGTTAACTGATGCCTTTGACATGCCCTATGGTGACACTTTACTGAGTGAAAATTAGCACTAAGGACCAGCCCAAGGTGTATGAGTGGAGCTTATCCTCAGCTATTACCAAAGCCATCTTCCCTCCATTTAATTTTTTTGCCCTTTCATACCATCATAAAGAGAGTTTTGTATCCTTTTTCAGCTGCATTTGTCATTTACTGGTCATTTATCTTTTCTGTGTCAGCCTCTCCTGGCCCCTTGGTAAATTGGGAGTATTCAAAGTGGGACACTCAAAGTTAGGACTCATAAATGGTGTTCCTATTAAACGTAAACTATTGGGGGAAAATATATCTTTAATGTCATTTGTGTTTGTAGGAAGGATTTTTGTGAGCAAAATACACAAAAGTATTACAATAGCCTTGACTTCAATTTTGCAACATGCAGGAATCCCCTTTTTCTCTCTTTTGTTGTCTACTCACTCTTCTTTACTGGTAGGGGAGAAGGGGGAAGAAACAAAAAGGAGAAACAATTCCCAATGAAAGAGAAGTATGTGTGAGCAAAAATCCCCAAAGTTTTAGTCAGCTGTAGTTTTAGAACCTTTCTCAAAACACAGCAAAAAAATTATCTGGTTACTGACAAATTCTGTGTTCCTAAGCAACTGGGGTGCTCCTGGGTGGGAATTCAGCTGTAGGTTGAATGAATTCAACTAGCTGATGGCCTGCTATGTGTAAGCACATTATACCATTATACACCCTCTTTGACTGACTTTCATGTGATCTTTAGGCTTTTTTGTTCCGTTTTTTTTTTAATTCTTAGAACTCTGCACACTCTTTTTTCCTAAAGGCATATAACAGACTATGGGCTCGGGTTTTCTTTGTTTGGAAAAAACAAGATATTAAACCAGCTGTTTAAAATTGACCACAAAGCAAGGAAATGTGAGGAACTGTCTGAAGGATTTGATTTTTCTTAGTCCAGGCAAAGACAATGCACTTTCTTGTGAGGGGAAGAGGAGGGGCGGACACGGATCTCTTCATTGTGGTGACCAGTGACCTGAGGGAATGGTGAAGTTGTGTCAGCGGAGGTTTAGGTTGGATATTAGGAAAAGGTTCTTCACCCAGAGGGTGGCTGGGCACCGGAACAGGCTCCCCAGGGAAGTGGTCACAGGACAAAACCTGACAGAGTTCAAGAAGTGTTTGGACAATGCTTTCAAACATATGGTGTGATCTTTTGGGACGATCCTGTGCAGAGTCAGGAGTTGGGCTCAATGAACCTAGTGGGTCCCTTCCAGCTCAGGGTATTCTGTGGTTCTATGATTTTAAATTAGTTAAATTAAGTCTTTATTGCAGAATTCTCTTTCTACATTCTACACATCACTTTGTTGTATTGGACCTTTCTGAAGGTACATATTATTCTCCTATGTCTGCAAAATACAGCAAAGCCAAAGTTTGTCTCTGCTCAGTGAATGTTTTCCATTTTATTTCTTGTATTCAACACTCAGAACAAGCCATTCAGGGGAGCTAAAAGTGTAGCAGTGTCCTTAGGAATGGTATTTTCATATATACAAGTAACACTGGCCTACCACCGTTCCTATTGACTTCAGAACTAAATCAAGACCAAATCACTTTTTAAGTACTGCTAACTTGTTGTTTTCAATAGTGTAATTCATGAACATTTCATTCATCCTCCTTGAAATTGCATCTGTGCCTTGCTTTGTTGACCTGTTATTTTTGGCTACCCCCCCAGTTACTTTCAAATCACGCACTTTAGATACAGCAACATTTTGTTTCTGCTTCAGTCATCCTGTCTCCTTATATCCATTTGTAATTAATATTTGTTTCCCTAACTCTTACATCGTAGAAAATACACAGAAACAAAATTATCATCAAATGCACGGAACGCCTCCTCTCTGAGGAAAATTTGAACAGACAAAACAGAGCATTTTGGAAAGCAATTGAAAAGGTGCATGACAGAGGTACCTAAAATTATAAGCATATGAGATATGTGAATTGGGAATAAATATTCATTGTGTTTTGCTGCACAAGAGCTATGGGAAGCAAATGAGATTTTCAGGGAATACTGTTTCATACAGCATATAGCTACAGCAGGAGACTCCCTATGACTGGAGTGTCTGGACAGGAAGCTGTTGAGACTTGATAGAATTAAAAAAAAAAAAAAAGAAAAGAAAAATAAAGGTTATTGAGGGCTAATAAAAATAACAAGCTGTGTAAAAAAACTCCTACAAATTTCCTAAGCCACAGACTGTGGGAAGATGGAGGATATAAAGGGAGAAGCCTAACCTTATTCTGTGTTCCTAATCATTTGGCCACTGACAGAGGCAGATAATGAGATAGCCCGAGTCCCTGTAGCCATTCTTTTTGTGGATGTTCTAGTCTTTATTAGCAATTTTGTATGAAACCTCACAAATGCAACAGTGCACTTCTGATTCTATTTTCTTCTCTGTTCTACCTACACGTCCATCTAAGGTATGGGATGGTTAAAAAAGCATTGGCAAAACTTTAGGTTTTCTGACTCTATCCTTAAAGTTGTCCTGTGAGGAAAGCCAACTTTGTTTGATTGTTCTGAATCTGTTTTTCACCAGGGTTGGTGTAAAAAACACCAATTTGAGGACAGTTGAGAACAGGTCAGACATTGCAGAGCACATGATTGGATGTGGTTAGGAAGTGAATTCAACAAGAAGCAGAAATGTAAGTGGGACTTCAGTTTATAGCATATAAAAAGAAAAAAATATTAAAATATGAAATTATTAATTTTTATATAAATTTCTTTTATATTTCCATTCGCCAATTCAATTTTTAGGTGAAAAATAGGAAAGTTTTTTTCCCCCTAGATGGTTTGATTAAAGGTGCTAGTTTGGGGAGCTCTAAACTCTCTTTCTGACTTTGCCACAGATTGACTATGGTCTTGCTAAGTCTGTTACTCTTTTTGGGTGACAATTCTTCAGCCTCAGGGTAAAAGCACTTCCTTGATCTGTCCTTTTTCTGCCAGTAAATCGCTCAAAGTACCTACTGCCCTCCACAACAGTAAACATAGCCCAGGGATCTTCAGGATTTGATTTTTTTCCTTGGTTAGCTTAGACTTAAACTCATATTCAAATATTAAATAGAATCCATGAACTATACTATGTTGTGAAAATAAATGTTAACATTACGGTCCAAATTAAGTAATTTGGAATGATAAAGTGGCTCACTTTATGAAAATGACTTACTCTTCTCTTAGAAAACCAACTGCTTGATAATAGTAAGATGAAATGGGAGTATCTGAGCAATTTGTTTGAAATTTGTGTAATCAAAACTTCATTTCTGTGAAACATCTTGATTTTGATGAAACTGCACTTTTGGATGGAGAATCATGCCATTAATTATCCTCTAGAGGATCCAGACATTGCACCTCATCCTTCTCTAATCTAGACAAGACAAAAATTTCTGCAACCTTCCCTATTTTTTTCTGGCCTTCTGCTGACTCAAAGAGTTGTAAATGGTCTTAATCATGCTTTGGGACTCCCGATGTCCAGGAAAATTTCCATATGTCTCTGCAAAAAAAACTACACAGAGTCCAATGAAATTGCACAAGGGCACCATTTGAAAGTCTTTACTCCTCAAAAGTATTACAAGTCACACATGGAGAAAGATTTTCTCTCTGCTCCACTGCTTCTTGTGAACCTTGATGATAATGGAGAAAATATAGAACTTTCCTTTTACCCCAAGAAATGGCCATAGGTTTACATGATTGAGCTCACTGTGAGAGGTCTGCTGACAGAAATCAGCTAAATTCACATTTCCGACACACAATTTAGGCAGGCCTCCTGCTGACCTCTGCTCATTCTAATGTCTGGATGATCCCAGAGAAGAATGATGAAGATAATGCAAAACACAAACACTATACCAGAGAATGGAAAAAAGACAATTAATATATTTACTTCTCTGTTATTATGCTGTCAAACACAAGGACCCCAAACAAATCTAATAATAATAATGCAAAAATTAAACATAAAAATCCTGGAGAAGTCTGATTCAAAAAGTAACAGAAAAATGCAATAATAATTTATACAGTCCACTTAGTCTCAGGAGACGTGGCTATGATTGTTTAGTTCTTTCTTACAAAATATAAACATTGGAAGACAGAGGTAGCCAGTGAGCCAGGGAGAGATCTGGGGACAAAACCCTCATCTAGTACTTCATCAACTGAAAGACCCTGCTCCTGAACAACATCACTAATGTTGGGAATGCATTGAATAATTAACCTTTCTATTAACAATTAAAGATATCTATGGAAAAAACTTGAGAAGCCTTGGCTTTGCTGAAGGCTGAAGAGCAAACTGAAGAGGTTTATGAGGTCCTTCAAATGCAGTGTTTATCTGACCTAGTGCAGACCTATACAATACATACACCTGGTACTGCACTATCTGCCTTCCTAGTCAATAGAGAGGAATATTTTTCAATTCCTCTGTTCCCAGAAAGACATCCAAAATAGGCCAGCTGGACTGCTTTTTTAAAGTGTTTGTTTCAGGAAATGTTAAGCATGACTTGAAAACTGTCTAAGAGACAGACATCTGCTCTGTAGCTATTTGAGATTATTTGACAAATCTTGCAGAAAGTGATGACAAATAGAGGTTTCTAAAGGCCTGTTTGTGGGTATTACTGAAGTCAATTAAGAAAATAAAAACAAACTGAAATCTGTTAGGCTTTTCACAGGAACAAATAACTTTCATACAGCACCCTGAAATATCATATATTCCAATATTTCTTTGCTATAATAAAGTAACTTCGGGATATCCTTTAAAAAATATTATGATGTCAAGTTGTTTTAGGGTCTAGTCCTGTAACATCCAAGTAGGCACAATTTCTTTGGGTGGGGGCGTGAGATTTACTTTGCTGGGATTGCAGGCCAGATTGCTCTCTCTGGCTGCCTGGAACAGAGTGATTCATTTCGAGGGACCCGAACTGCTTTGATGGACGGAGTGACTTTGGGTTTAAACCTGGCCTGTTCTAACAGGTTCGCATCTTTTCTGTGCTGGGGGCCCCAGCCCTGGGTGCAGTACTCCGGGTGGGCTCTCATGAGAATGGAGTAGGGCGGAAGAAACCTCTCCCTTTACCTGCTGGCCTTTTCTTTTGGTGCAGCCCAGGATACAACTGGCTTTCTGGGCTGCAAGTGCACATTGCCAGCTCATACCCAAATTTCCATCCACGAGAATCCCCAAGCCCTTCTCCACAGAGCTGCTCTCAACGAGTTCTTCTCTCAGTCTGTTCTCATGTCTGGGATTTGGAAACACACACAAGTGTTTAGTGCTATGTAGTCTTTTGCAGTTGAGTAGTGCCTTGGTAAGAGCAACATATTTTTGTTGTGGTTGTTGTGGAAGTACTTTTCCATGCTGGTCTTCAAACAGCTGGAGGCAGAATTCTGGTATCTGCAGAATTCTAATGGCAGCTTGTGCTCTTATCTCCTCCCACACATGTTATCAAAATAGACAAACACACAAAAATTTCTGTAGACAGAAGGGCTCCCAATTATTAGAAATTTCACTACGCTGTCCAGAAAACAGCTCTGTTTGCAGACTATCCAAATGGTTTCATGATAATTTGGCAGATCTCTAATTCAGAAGAGAGGAAAAAATGCTGTAAAAATTTCTGGCAGAAACTTCCGAAGTTATATATCTTAAGAACACAGCTGACTTACATTTACTCATTACTTGCTCCTTATGGTGGGTTGTTACTGTGATTCAGTAATTCAGTCCCAGATGCAAGTTAAGATGCAGAGAAGTGCTCTATATTTATGAAGCTGATGAGACATGCAAAAGTGAAACATTTTAATAGGAAGTGAGGCTATTCCTTAGACTTGAATACTCAGAAGTTTAAATTTCATCATCTCCCTTTGCAGCAACTGTCTACTGCCACCATTTTGGCTGGAGACACCTTGTTTATTCAACTTCTGAAATAATGCAAATAAAAGGAACAAAGGAAAGGGTAAAAAAAAAAAAACAAACAGAAAAAGATTTAAATTATTTTTTCAAACAGACTACCTAACCGAATGTGACAAAGAAACGACAGTGTAATCAGATAGTTCATTTGTCCCTCAATCCACAAAATCAATTAATCACTGCTTTACATCTGACCTGTTCTTTGCTGTGCAAGGGCTTTGTGGTTGAAAGGAGGTGCAGAATTAACAAGTCCTCCGTGCTGAGGTTTCTGATGGGAAATAGGTCCCAGAATCCAAACCGTGTATATGCCAAATATATATCCTTGTTACTTAAAATGCCGAAAAGCTTCCTCCCTCAGAGACAAAGGATACTTTTTGGCAGAGGGTGCTGCGTGTGCTTATGTGCTTCTGGGAGAGAAACTGTTGTAGCCATGAGATTGTCCTAACAGGTGCCAAAATCCCTGTAGGCTTTGCCATCCTATGTAATACCTGACTGCAGGTAATCTCCTTTGGCACAGCAGTAGGCCCTTGCTTACAGACAATGATGCCAGTTGCATTGTCTTGCAAATCTCAGGACAAAGGTGATAGAAACCTTTCAAGCTGCCTTGCTCCCCAGAGAGCCCTGCTCAGGAATCTCAGAAACAGACCAGTATCCTGATTCAGGAGACATTAACATATGGGAAAATTAATCAGTTTATGGCTACTGACAGGGCATCACACAAAATTCATTTAATGCATTTGCTGGAGCAATATGAGCATCTCTTAAATGTATTACTAGAGCTCTCTTAGATGGCTATAAACTCAAAAAAATCCCCACTTTTGGAAGGAAGCAAATATGCTAGGAAAACACATTGCCATGAATTAAGGCTTCAAACACAAGGAACAGCTCACAGTGCTGTGCAAAATTAACATTCTTTTCTTTAATTTTTTTTTGTCACTTCAGGAATACTTCGCATTTGTGCTCTAGTTATAAAAGCAGTACTTTGGCTACTGACATGTTAATCGACTTTAAAGCAAAAATTAAACATAATTAGAAGGTCCACAGTCTTAGACCATGGAAATTCAGGCTATTCCTTTTGTGCAAAGCTTCATCCTAAATGGGTATTTATTTCAATAAGGTATCTTCTGTCAATTAGCATCATGAACTCCATCTGCCAAATTGAGAGTGAGCTGTCTCTGTGCATTTCCCATACTCTGAACAAAAGACTCCAAGTAACTATTAAGATGATGCATTTTTAGTAGCATAAAACCCTGAAATGCTAATCCGTGACAGAAGGAATTAGCATTTCATACACAATAACTTAAAAAGCAAGAAAAGTGTTGGCTTATGTATTTACTGAATACATGCAGACAGGGTCTTGATTCCCATCCATTAAAGTTTTCATCAGACTAGTTAAAATTTTTAAATGTATTAGTGTCATAGTTTAAGTTGTTTGCTTTCTTTTTTCCTAAAATGATATGGACTTTGAATAACCAAAATGAAAGAACTTATAGAAGATTCTGGCTCTTGCTTTTAAAGAAGTGTCCATTGTCCAAAGGATTCTTTGAACTCTGTAAGTCTTGGTGCTGTGACCACTTCCCAAGGGAGCCTGTTCCAGTGCCCAACCACCATTTGGGCAAAGGATCTTTTTCTAATATCCAACCTAAACTCCTCCAACAGAGATTCATGCTGTTCCCTTGGGTCTTGTCGAGGATTACCAGAGAGAAGAGCACTGAGTAAGAGTAATGAGTGTCTCTATGCCCTAGAAAGGGACCTGGCCAGACACACAGGTGAGGAGCTGAGGAAGGGGTGGGTTCAAGCACTCTGCCACCTGGGCTGGTGAGTCTATATGACAGAGGCAGGAATAAGCCCTTCCCCTGCCCTACTTCTTTTTGCTGGTGGGAAACAATGTTTTTCAACAAAGTAGTCCCATGGTTTTATCCTATAAATATTTACTCAGAAATTCACCCATCAAGACAGCCTGTTTGTGTGTTTCAACTTCAGCACACGGTGAAAATGTTTAAGGGTGTGTATTTGCTATGGTTCCTAGATTACCAAGTTATATAATCCCTATTGCCACATATATATCTACCTATAAAGTGGCTTAATTTTAGCCATAGTTCCACTGAAAAGGATAAAAACATGCAGAAAAAAATAAAACCGTTTAAATCCCATTCTATTTCTATCTGCTATGGTATACACATGATAAAACTCTCACACAGTTTGGGGATGGCAGTCATAAATCAACATCAAATTCTCTGGAAAATCCTGCCCTTCTCAATTTCCAATGCTTCCTGCAAAAACTCAGCATAACTGTGAGAATTCAGAAAAAAAAGTTCAATTTCTAAATGTGGAATCACCATCCAATATAGGGTTATTTCACAAAATGTTATCATGGGAAAACATACTTTGAGTAAAACAGTGCAAAAATTTGGCCAGGTCCCATTACTCGTAGATCTTAATAACAGCTCTCAAAATACGAGTTTATATGTACAAAAACTTAATGAACCATACAGTGATCACTTACAGAGACTGGAACTGCAGTTGGCAAAACGGAGAGAGGGGAAAATATGGTTGTTGCTCAGCCAGAACCAATGAGGAGTTAACACAGAGCAACTGCAGAGACAAAGCAGAATTTCCCCTGGCGGGCCAGCTATTTGTTCAGAATAAAGGTTACTGCCATTCATTTGAAGAAAATGGGCACTGTATGTAACCCAGCTGTCAGGCAAGATACAGCTGGATGGTGCTTTTGTGGAGAATGGTGAAAGACAAGAAATTTATGAATAGAGAGGTCTGTTTCATACATACCAGGTGACCTCCTGAAATATCTTATTTTCCCGGGATAGTATCAAGTTTCTGTTAAAAAGACCCTGGTATTTTGGCCTTAGAAACCCTGCCATGCAGACAATCACAAATATTTGCTACCTTTTGATTGAAAATGTGCTAGACTGCAGTGCCACGCGCTTTCTCTGGACATTTTATTACCCTGACCGAAAAAAATATATTCTAACATGTCTGTGGGGGCATGGTTGATGGAGTACTTCATAGAGACTGATTTATTGGGCACATCTTATTTGGGAACCTGATTTGTTCTTGCTCTTGGTGCTTTCCTGGGGCAACACACCTGTAATCTGATTCTTATATTGTGGAAACATGTTATGGTGCATGAAAACACAACTATCTGGTCCTAAATATGCAGGTTCTTGAGTAAAAAAAAAAAGAAAAAGAAAAAAAAAGAAAAAAAATACAGCTTCTTTTTTCCCATTAACTTTACATAAAAAGAAAGAACAATTTTAGAAGATGAAAATTCAACTGAGTTTAATGATGCAATGACTCTGGGGTCAGATCACAGCAAATTATCTGCCAAGAGAGTTAGCATTTCACTTGCAGGCTTTCTGCTCTGTATTTTGAACAAAAAGCCCAGGACAGACTGCTTTTTTCACCTTTGCACAGAAGTGGTTTTTTGCAAGTCCTCATTTTTTGGAAAATCCTCATTTTTTGGAAAGCTTTCATGTTTTTGAAGTTATTGTGGCTGAGTAATTTCACTGGTGGAAAAGGCCAAAATAAAGAAGTCCAGGTAATTTTGTTTCAGGTCCCTTATGCATCTCTAATTACATAATTTTTATTGTGTGTTCTCTTACACCATGATAACTATATGAAGAAATACCATGGGAATAATTCCATGAAAATCTAACATTGCAAAGTGGTTTTTTATGACCACAATTTCGCACTGACAAGTCTGCCAACTTGGTTGTATGCTTTTTAATATAAGTAATATAATGAATTTTGTCTCAACCATATTTCCGGTAATCAAAGCATCTAAGCTTAGGGCAGATACCCAGTAAGGGAAATTTCAGACAACAGAGTTAAAGATTTTCCAGGTTTAAGTGAGTGAAAACTGGGCCTCAAAAAGAAAAATGTCAGGCAAGTTTAACAAAGGATGCTTCCGTAAGTAATGTCTAACAGGAAGCTTTCTAACTCTATCTATTTGCAAACAAATTAACAGGAGTTTGAATTGACACCTGGCTAAATATTTCTGTTATGTCATACCAAAGTGCAGTGGCACAGATGACAAAACAGAATTTCTTGGAAAACTAGAAAATCTCGGGGTAAGAATGACATTCTTACCATCCTGAGAATTACTCATCATCATTTAGTGTCAAAACAAAACAAAACAACAAAACAACAACAACCAACAACAACAAACAACAACAAAACCCCCAAACCAGGAAAGGATGTGTTAAAAGCCCAGGTTTTCTGTTACACCGCAGAGTGGGGCTTGAATCTCAAAAACTTTCTTTTATTCTACGCAATAGGAACAATGACAACACATGCTGGTGTTGCTGCTCCCTCTGAAAAAGAAGATGGAACAGGGTTCTTTGTTGGTAAATGAGCAGAGCCTATTTAAATATTTGGATTAGCAGTAAATAGAAGTGCTTTCTTTCACCTGCTTGTCCCTGAGGCTGTGCAAGGAAAATTATAAAAACTCTTCACTGCTTGTTTCAAAAGTGAGGCAACATCATTGTGCTGTGCTTACCCTCATCTTCCCTAGAGATCCCAGAGGGACTGGAAGTAGCAGTACTGATCTGAATCCAGGACAAGAAACCCCTCAAAATTACTTTCAAAAATCACAATGGCCAATGACCATAAAACCACCATGTTGTCAAAGAACTTTGCTTCCTATCCTTTAACGGTCTTGCAGTCTGCAAATGAACCTTTCCTCCAATCCCAGGGCAATTTTGTTCCTTTAATGAGTTTTGGCATGGAAACTCGTCAAAGGCTCTTAAAAAACCCCAGTGTATTTTGTCCACGTGCTTACTAATGTCCTCATTGCAACTACTGCTGTATACTATAAATAAAAGTCCCATGAAATAAAAAGGAATGCCAGGACTTCTAAATCTGCTCAGGAGCTGAGGTTTTTCAGTTATATCAGGAGATACAGACATGACAGTCCTGAGACAAAGCAGCATGCTGCAAAACTGCTTCTACTTTCAGATCATTGCCAGTTGTGAAATTTACACTCTTCCAGTGTAAATGACATGACTTTCTCCATGACATGAGAATCAAAGGACAAAATTTTTTAGAATTACTATGAATTTAATTAAGCTTTTAGAACAAAAGGAGGAGTGTGCTGGGACAGTCATTTTAGTCCTCCCTTTATTCTTCAGTCACATGTTTAATCTACAGGGTCATGATCTGGGATGAACGTGTTAAAATCCATATCTGCTAGAAATTTTAAAGTTTCACAAGCTCCTACTCTATCTATTTTATGCCACTTGTTAGGACCTGCTTGCATTTATCTTGACAAACTACATGCTCTTTTCCAACTTCTTTAAAATGAAGTTCAGTGCAGAAGTTATCTTACCTGCATCTTCTTTGTCCTAGTTTTCTTTTTATTTACATTTTCTATGTTTAAAAATTTCCTTTGTTAGTCCTATTTCACTGCAGTGTTGCAATACACTGCTTTTTTTTCTGTGCTTTCATTTTCTTTGGTTATTCATTTACACAAGACTTCCTACCCCCACCCAAAAAAAAGAATAAATGTTATTCTTTGTGATTTCAGTGGTTAGAGATTTCAACATATCAATTACTGTCTTTTATTTATCTTTAAGAACAATGGAATAATAAGAAGAGCAGTAGTGTTACATGAAAAAGCCAAAGCCAAAAGATTCGAAAACAAAGTTAACTCTGGTTTCTAGCAGAGGAATAGTGAGGCAAAATCACCCACATCTAGCATTTTTGGAGAGATCTCAAAGATATAATTACTAATTCTCCCTGAAAGTCATAATTAACTGAATGATGGATTTAACAACACATCTGTGAAAATCCTGCCATCTCTCCTCAATCTTTGTCACGACTACTGCACTGCTACTGAGCCATGCACACTCCAAACATATGTCAGGAGTACCTTTATATCATTATGGTGGGCTTTTCAGTGATAAGATATCTGGAACCATCCCTTAAAACATAAAACTGTCAAACATTATTGAAATATCATAGTAAGCTTGAGTGCAATGTTTAAACAGAGAATGAACCAAAGACAGTGACCAGAACCTTGGGTATTTGCTTAACAGTACCAGCGTCAGAACAAAAATAAATCTGTCTGTAGGAGTTTTGATGTGACATTAAACATGACCTTTTAAGTAACTGATTGAAATGGGATTCTTTAAAAAAAGAAAGACATATACAAAATGTCGAGGTAAGTACTGCATTCATTAATGTTAGCCTCATTGAGTTTAAAAAACCTTTTTTTTTAAATAAATGCGCTGCATCTAATGCAATAGTCAGAAATTAATGCTAACCCATCAGTATTACATGGGCTACTTGGCAGCCAATATTCAAATAAATAATTTTGAAGGTATGCCAATGCAAAATCAAGTAATAGACTGAATATTTTAGGTGGAGGTGGAAGTGAATGAAATCATGATCAGCCAGGAGTTTCCTGGGGAAAAAGCAAGAGGAACTAAAGATATGTCTGGTCTCCTACTTTCCCATCTAGCACCCAGCATTCCTACACCACGAATCCTTGTTTCGCCAGCACCATACCTATCAGATCATCACTCTGTACAACCCTGCTGAGCAGGGTTTATTAAAGCATCCCACTCAGAACCAGGGTTTTGAAGATAGCTCTATCCCCCTAGTCAAAGATTACATTTTCAAAGAGCACCTCTGAGATTTAGAGAACTGAATTTTATCACTTGCAAACTGCACCCCAGAGTCTGAAACTTCACATGCTGTACAATAAAAATGCTTGAAATCACACTGAAGGTCTCAGGTCTCAGTTCTCCTTTAAAATACTCCAAGTGCAGTCCATTTCAGTCCACTGAACTTGACAGTAAGGTGTTTGAGGTTTGCTTTCCAAAGTCAGAAAATTGTACTAATAAGACCTATTATATGGGTAAGGAAAAATTAAGAGGGTTGGAAAGATGTGTCCATGATTTAAAATGCAATGTAAAAAGTAATTCAGATTGTACCGTTTCAGTCTCAGTATTGATTGCTGGAAAAAAAAACAACCTTATTTAGCAGACTGAGAGAATAAAGAGAAAATAATACTTCCTATCATTTCATACCCTGAGATTTTACCTTATTTTAATTCAGGAGAATCAACTCTAACCCACCCCTAAAAGTTTCATTTAAAAATGGGAATTACTAATTTTCTGAAGTCATGTAACCTTGTTCCAAATACATCAGTGAAAGATGACATTATATGACCAGATGATTACTTTGTTTAGTTGTAAAACCAGGAACAGAGGACAAGAGGTCTTTGAGGTTATCAAGCTGAAAAAATTGCTTAGAATAAGACTTGAAAGGAAGGACTTGTTCAGTGACTGGTTTATGATCACAGCTTGTACTTCAACAAGTATGTCATGCATTAAGTTCTAAGATGTTCTAGACAACTCTGACAAAGCCAGTTAATACAAATGACAATCATATTTGAACATTTCATCTAACCTATCTGATGTTCCAGAACAGAAATATTTCTAAATATTTCTTATTTTGTTACAGAGAATGAACAACTATGACATGTTTTTTAACTGTTCTGAAATAGGGATTTAAGATGGCAATGGAAAAAAGCTTTTCAAAGGGCTTTTGGGACTGCAGTCTAAAAGGTGGTAGCCTATTGACTGACTGAGGTAGATCCTTATTGAAAATAAGTCAACTTTTGATCTGTGCAATCACTATTTCACCTTTGTAAATCAAAGAACAAACTGTGGTGGAAGGCTCCAAAACATATTCACTTTAAAATACCATGCAGCAGTCACTGCTGCAGTCCCATGGCAGTGCTTCAGCAGCTCCATGCAATTAAATCAGATCCAGAAAATCCCTTGACCAAAAAAAGAGACAGAATAAGACAGACAGTGATGCTGCCTACATCACAGCATGTAAATAACCCTCTCTAATTTCTTACAAACGTGGAAACAACCAGGTAATGTGCATTTTCACACAGATATCATGAATGCTTTGGGTGCTCTAAAATACAAGCTGATTCCATAAGCAAGACACAGACCAGTTTCCATTCCATTTACAAGGAAATCTCTTTCCACAATATGTAATGGACAATATAATGGAGCGGTTTGGGTGTGCCAGAGGAAAGGATTCAGTATGCTGAAATTTTCACATATGACAAGAAAAATTAAGCTTCTCTAAGTACAGCTGCTAGAAAGCTTTTGTTAGAAAGCAAAAGGAAATCTGCTCTGTGATCTGTCAGAAAAGAAGAGCCTAGGAGAAACAGCTGTTTTCACTGAGTATGGTCTATCTAAAACAAGCTGTTATATCTGGAGTACGTGTGACAACTTCCTCTACCCCAGCTACTGAAGCATGAGCAAAATATGTGAATCAGAGACATAAAACTGCTCAAACCCTCAAGCATAGGCTTAGGTAAAGCACCAACATACACACATAGCACATATATTGCTTATAGACTTCTCCAAAGTTTGAAGTTCTCTAAAGAGCTGTGTATGCAACAGGTAACAGACCCTATTTCCATTCACGCTGAAGAAAAGGTATTACAGATTCATGGTGATGGCCTGTTTTGGGGTTTTTTTTGAGGGTGGGAGGAGAATTTCCAGAAATCTGGAAACAGCCTCCAAGTCTCTGGGATGGTCTGATCATGGTCTGATTGCAGTTTTTATGAAATGGTCTTCTTTTATTGTCTTAATTTACTCTCATATTAATTTTTAAAATGAAGCTAAAGTAACAGGAAAAAGGGACTAAATGAGCAGCAGGGTTCAGGTAACATAATTCTGGAAGAACAAATGAGCTTGGTAGAAGAGCAAATGGAAAAGTGAAAACCTTTCCATGAGCTGGAAAGGTTTTCACTCAGTTTGGAACAAGATATTCTCCATATTTTTCTCCAAATGACCCCAGAAAGTACACTTTTGTAAAAAGTATGTTTTTGTTGTTTATAAATGTAAAGATACTGTGGGTCTCTTTAGACCAGGCCTTTCAAAAGATAACAAAAAAGTTTTTAAACTAAATCAGACGGTTCAAAAATGCACTTGATCCTGAAATGACTGACATTTCTGTTCCTTGTTTGAGAATAGGTAGAGGGTGCTAGAGGAGATTAAGGAAATGGCTCGTAGAAAATTAAAGTTTCTCTACTTTGGAAAAGGGTGGTGAGATATGAGAAGAGAGAAGAAAGGAGGACGTGAGTTAAGAGCAAACTACTCCTGGTGCCACTGGTTATTCTCAAATAATCGACAGATGGAAATCATTCACCCAGATGTAACCAAGAGATGAAGAATGCAAGACAAGGGAATGAAAAAAAGCAAAACAAAACTCAGCACATTTGCTTTGCTTTAAACATATCCAGAATAAAAGTCCTGCCTTCTGATTAATCTCTCCCCTGAATTACATCGTTTGATAACAAAGACACCCAGGACCTGTTTGGTTTTCTTCTTCCATTGTAACTGCTTGAAAAGTTTCCTTTATGCAGAAAGTATGTTTTCAAGAAATGCAAGTCAAATCTCCACGAGCACAAATCTCAAAGATATTGCCACATCACAAAGAACTTTATCCAGGGGGAAAGCTGCAAGCATAAATAAATGCCAACGCTTGCTTGAATAGCTTCAGCTTTCCAGTATTATCAGCCTTGTGTTCACCAGGGAGTCATCTGACTACTAGGGTTTTACACATCTTTCAGTAAAACTGGAGTTCCAAATGCAAAGTGATCAGCTCAGGGAGGTTACATGTGTTTCTCCCCAGTGGGGGCTAAAGGACACAAACCAGTGAACAGATTGAAATGAAACACACAGAGCAAGATTTCAACGTGCAACGGAGACAATTTGTTAAGTACTGTTCCATGCTTCACATCATTCATTTCCTTCAGATCAGTATTCTGATATTTCATAAGACAAGAAGCTCTAGTCAGCATTAATATGTACAGAATTCCACAGGGCAATTAATTTAAAAGGCAAAGTTGCAAAGGAGTCATAAATTAAGGATTCATTCTGTTTAAATATAACATCAGATAGTATCACAAACCAGAGAGGAGACTTCTCATCTAGACACACACTATAAGTTGCCACTGTGTTAGGACAATGCAGTTCACTCTGTCAGGTGAGACATTTCTGGAGATGTGGACAAACTGGCTTTCCCAGACAGCTCTTTGCTTGGGTCTTCTCTCACGTTCACAGCTCAAAGGTCACCAGTAGGAGCAAGAGGAGGTATGTCCCCGTAAGACATTGTATTCGGAACAGGGAAATTAATTCTCTATAGCTGACCTGAATTGTGAGTTTTGGTAAGATTTTCGCTGAGGCTCAGCTTTACCACCAGCTGTCAGTTCTGGTTTTGTTGAAAAGGTTGGAAAGGCCAAAAGTCATGTATAAGCTTCTCAACTATATTGCCTTTCCAAAGATGGTTTAGTTGTATAAATCTCAGTCCCAACGCTGCATGCAGTGCTCTGAATTGTCTCTTTCTTTACATCTAAACGAACATGAACCTTGACTCTGATTAAAATATCTCTTCTTTTGAAAACCTAGAGGTAAAACTTGTCTATTCTTTTGTTGCCCTCACTTTCATACCATTTAAATTACTCAAACTTTATTTATTCATTGAAATAACTGCACAGTGGTTAAAGCAAATAATTTTAAATCCAGAAACAGAACAACCATCTTGAGACAATGAAATATCAAAAATGTGATGAGGTCATTGATTAAAACACTCCCTTCAGCAAACAGTAAATAAATGACAGCATGAACTCCCATTTGGCTCAGGAAGCCAAGCCAGCACAACTCACTTCAATAGCTGCCAAAGAATCATTAATTATGAAGGATCAAACTCTTTGCTAGCTCACTAATTTCAAAGCAGAGAGATTAATCATGGGCTGCAATTCAGAGAAAACTGTTGCAGGACCCATCACTGCTTTTGATCTATGAAGATTAGATTTTCCTTTGGCAGATCCCAGTGATGGGGCTCGCAGAACAGCTTGGACACAGCTGTATCCACCGCAGTTTTACTAAAACCCCTCCAAGAATCCTACTAATTCCTTAAAATTTTGAATACTTTTGGGAATACAAAGTAGTTTTTTGTCTTTGTTTATCCTGATTCAGTTGTTGTGAGAAGTAGTCAATCACTGAAGTAGCTGTTATCTGACAAACACGAGACTTCTCTCACATCAGCAACTTGCATTGTTAGTCTTTGTTATTGATACTTTTCTACTGGAATGAGAAATAGCTTTCTCAAAAATATTCACTCTCTTTGGCAAGAAATAAAAGATATAGCACAGCTAGTGTAGGGTTTTACTTGGAAAGGAATTTGCTGTAGGTAACAACATAGTTAACTGAGTGGAAGTAGGGTGAGATTCTGTTTCTTCCTTTACCAAAAGCAGACCAAAACTGTAGTCATGAAGTCAGTATTATGCTCAATTGGAACAACATATTTTAAAAAGAATTCATTTATAGTAGATATTTTCGTATAAACACTGAGCATACAAGAATATCATGGAGGTTTTTTAATGCTCTTATTTTTAAGATGAACTCAACCAGCCTCTGGAGTGAAACTATGAGTGAAGATTTACCAAGGTCATTCTCTTAAGCCCTTGATGAAGTCATCCAGAACTTTCTAGAACTCCATACAAATTTCCTTGCACCTCTCAGTGACAAGACTTCAGCACACTGGGGAAATTATTCCATTTGGTGCTTCTATACAAAGTGGAGGGTACAACTCCTCAGCAGCAGATTGGCTCTGATTGCACTTCTAATATTAGACAATCCTAACTCTCAGTAGGATTTTCAGAGAGAGACTATTGACTTACTGTCCTGTGTGTCAAAGCAACAACCTGTAAATCATATGACAAAGTCTATGGGGAGTTTACTTCTGAGGCCAGACAGGGAGATAAAGAATAAAGATGCACCTAAAAAAGATTGAAACTCAAATCATTGATTTTCTGAGGCAAAATTAATAAAGGTTTTTTCTTATCCTCTACAGTTAAACCTCAGACTTCGCTGCTGAAGAAAAGCCTTCTGTTGGCTAGCATAATACCAAGTAATCCAAAAGTTAGTTTCTTCTGTTAAACCCATTAAACCCAAATCTAAATTTTTATGGCAGTACATTTTGAATTTTTTGCCGTTTTTCCATAGTGAAAACACTCAAAACAAATCTCAGACTAATGTAAGTATATAAAATACTTTTACTGAAGAGAAAACCGAATAAAGAATATCACATGCATTTTAGTGTGCCGAACATTAAAAGTATTTTATTGCTAAGAATTGTGTTGTGAAACAAGAGTAAACTTACGCTTAGCAGAAGTTCTACTTAAAAGTTCTCAACACTTCTTCATTCTAGAAGAAATTAAAATACTTCCAAAATATAGTATCATAAGCCTTATTACAGCATTGACTGCCTTGAGCTCTGCCCTATATTTTATGATCGGGCTATTCATTTTCCTCTTGACAGATTAATAACTTTAGTCCTGCTGCTTACAAGATCCTGATATGAACCAATCCAGTGGGTGGGGGTGAGGGTGTGTGCGGTGTGCATAAAGAAATCTCCATGGTATTTCATTCTAATATCGTCCAGTTTTCTCCTGTTAAGTTGTATAAGTGTCTGTTCTAGGAGCTACTGCACAGAAACATGGAAAAAATACCAAGAAGCTGAAATGAAGGTGAACAATCAGAGAGAGGATCAGATGCTGGGCTCACTCTTGCAGCTGATACCGCTGTGATTTCTGCTTTCCACTCAAAAGAAAAGTCGGTTTAACCAACGGCAGGTTGAAAGTCCTACCCTAAAATGTTCAGTAAAATATTCACAATCATCTGACTGGTGGTCTGTTGTGGCTTCAAAATGTCAAAAAAGCCTTGAAAATTAAACATCCTGAAGTCCTGTGGTATTGATGCCTATGGAATTACTACCCTTTTCTCTGTTCTCACAGAAAGATATTCTTTTTGAGCAAGACCTAACCTTTGAAAGCTTAAATGAGGCCAATTTTGAACCGGTGGAAGAGGTGAAGTGGGGCTCTATCTTGAAGACCTAGACCTGTGTATCCTCAACACTCATGACAGCCATGATAAAAGAAGAAAAAATCATCATAAGCACAAACAAAATAATTATATAACTGATGTGTCATCTAGAAACCTCCCAAGTTCTGCACAGTGAGCCACGTTTGATTACTTGCAGTTGGTTGGTACTGAATTACTGCATTTGTCCTAAATGAAATACACGAAAAAAATATAACATATTTGTCCAAATCAGTTTAAAAATGAGTGTGTAGAATTTAACAGGATACTTGAAAGGAGGTTATCTTGGAGAAAAAAAATATTTTAGCCCATGTATTCGAAAAGAACATTGTGATACTTCAAACTTTCTAAAAATTCTGAAAAATTAGGGTTTGCCCTCTTTCTCCTCTCCATCCTGAAAGAAATATTTCTTATAAGTCAAGATCATTATAAGCCTTAAAAATGAAGGCTTATACAGAACTAAAATCTTAATGTGAAACATTTAAAAAATTATTTTAATGGTAAAATAAATAAATATTCATTTATTTTACTTTAAATTTTATTTTATATAATTTATTTTATTTTCATTTGTTT